>JAMPIV010001487.1:665000-756224 GCA_024509875.1 Oreohelix idahoensis
TGTATCGAAAATGAACCCATTTCACTTATGGTAGCAACTTTAAAATCCACAACTCCGCCGGCCGTGGAGGCAATTGTGAAAGTAACAAAGAGAAGACAAATTATTCTGTTCGTTCCGTCGCACATCACAACTAAGGACACACACTGACACGCCTGCGCGAAGCCGACGAGTCTAGTCACTGCGATAGCCGAAATTCTGTTCCTGGCACCCCTTATAGTATACACAGCCTGTCGCCCCCTCAGTCACAGCCCGTTCACTATTACACCAAAAAACTCAGCGTATTGTGTGGACTTAGAAAAATTCCTGGTGTTTCCTGAACCGCAGCATTTTTGTCACGATTTCCATTGCCCATTGCGGTTGTTCCACAGCCAGCATGATGCCTTTTCGGCAGTTTCACTAAGCCTCTTCATTGCCCTTGTTCTCGATTGTCCCCTCAGCCCCAACAGTTTCAATAAATCATACACTGATGCAGCCACTAGCCCTCTTGCGCCCACTTCAACACCCATGACCCTTGCAGTGAACCCATCGTGTCTCAGATCCGCGACCAGATCATTATACTTGGCCGCTTTGAACGAATGTTGCTCGTCTAATCTGGATTCAAATGGCACGGTCAGTTCAATCAGTATGACCTGAAGCGTTGCTGAAGAATGAAGCACTATATCCGGCCGTCTCTGCGATTTTCTGATACTCTCTGGATATGCCCCTCGTCCAGGTAGGTCTACCGCCATCTCCCAGTCGTTTGCACAGTCAAGAAGAGATGGTAAACTGCTACCAGGTTTACTCGGTTTGGGGTGTGCTGACTTTCCTGCCCTCAGAAAGTATGTAATCGCGGTGCTTGGCCTGGGTTTGCTATTCGCCTTCATCCTTGCCAGATCTATTGTCACAGCAAGCTCATTTAGCACTTTGAATATATATATATATATATTGAGAGGGAGAAAGAGAGAGAGAGAGAGAGAGAGAGAGAGAGGGGGGTGGGGAGAAAAAGCGAGGGAATAGAATCCCGAGATGAGATGAATGAAAAGGGGGGATATAAAAGAGAGAACAAATGACGTGAAAATAAGCGTGAGATAACAAAAGAAAAAAAGACGAATGAAAGAATGAATTCATGAATTAATAAATTAATTAAATAATTAAGAAAAAAAGACAGAGAGAGAGTAAGAGAGTAACAGAAAGAAAAGAAAGGAAGAAAGTATGAATTCATTTTTTTTAAAGAAAGATAGAATTACTAAAACTCGCATGAGAGTGGGGAAAGGGAGAGAGAAAAACAAAGACAGGAAAAATGAGAAAAAGATACAGAAAGGAACAAGAGAGAGGCAGAAATAAGGAGAAATAAAAATAAGTTAAGAATAGAAGGAAAGAAACAAAATTTAGGATATGAAAGTGATGTATGGTAAAATTTAACCAACCAAAAAATAAAAAACACAAAAACAAAACAAACAAAAAACGTCAGCTTGAAGGGTCGCACTAGCCTCCGACTTCGCGTTAACTGATACTGATAAACCTATTGTTGTGCACTAATGATGCGATCCGAAACTGAATGAAAAGTTTGAGATAGTAGTCGGCACACTTGTTCACGCGAAATCGAAGCTGGATTGTCTCTAATAAGACAAGCTGTGTCCATGATATATACTAGAACAAAAACAGCAACCAAAAAGATACAGACTTTCATAATAGTGCTTTCGTAAAATAGAAGAACTGAATTTGTATGACAAGGCCACCAATGTGGAACTGATGACGAGAACCATACAATTACCAGTGGAACCAGACAAGTACTAGTAGAACCAGACAGTTACCAGTAGAGTCAGACATTTACCAGTAGAACCAGACAATTACCAGTAGAACCAGACAGTTATCAGTAGAACCAGACAATTACCACCAGACAATTACCAGTAGAACCAGACAAGTACCAGTAGAACCAGACAGTTACCAGTAGAACCAGACAATTACCAGTAGAACCAGACAGTTACCAGTAGAACCAGACAATTACCAGTAGAACGAGACAGTTACCAGTAGAACCAGACAATTACCAGTAGAACGAGACAGTTACCAGTAGAACCAGACAATTACCAGTAGAACGAGACAGTTACCAGTAGAACCAGTTAATTACTAGTAGAACTAGACAATTACAAGTAAAACGAGACAGGTACCAGTAAAACCAGACAATTATTAGTAGAACCGTTAAAATTACCAGTAGAACCAGACAATTACCAGTAGAACCAGACAGGGACCAGTAGAACCAGGCAAGTACCAGTAGAACCAGACAATTACCAGTAGAACCAGACAGGGACCAGTAGAACCAGGCAAGTACCAGTAGAACCAGACAATTACCAATGACTCCAGACAATTACTAGTAGAACCAGGCAAGTACCAGTAGAACCAGACAATTACCAGTAGAACCAGACAGGGACCAGTAGAACCAGGCAAGTACCAGTAGAACCAGACAATTACCAGTAGAACCACGCAAGTACCAGTAGAACCAGACAATTACCAATGACTCCAGACAATTACCAGTAGAACCAACAAGTACCAATAGAACCAGACAATTACCATAGAACCAGACAAGTATTAGTAGAACCGTTAAAATTACCAGTAGAACCAGACAAGTACCAGTAGAACCAGACAATTACAACTAGAACCAGACAAGTACTAGTAAAACCAAACAAGTACCAGTAGAACCAAACAATTACCAGTAGAACCAGACAAGTACCCGTAGAACCAGACAATTACCACTAGAACCAGACAATTACCAGTAGAACCAGGCAAGTACCAGTAGAACCAGACAATTACCAATGACTCCAGACAATTACCAGTAGAACCAACAAGTATCAATAGAACCAGACAATTACCAGTAGAACCAGACAATTACCAGTAGAACCAGGCAAGTACCAGTAGAACCAGACAATTACCAATGACTCCAGACAATTACCAGTAGAACCAACAAGTACCAATAGAACCAGACAATTACCAGTAGAACCAGACAATTACCAGTAGAACCAGACAAGTACCAGTAGAACCAAACAAGTACCAGTAGAAGCAAACAATTACCAGTAGAACCAGACAATTACCAGTAGAACCAAACAATTACCAGTAGAACCAGACAATTACCTGTATAACGAGAGATTAGAAGAAGACGCTGGAAATGGACATGTTCACATTGAGGACACTGCTGATAGCTTTACCAGGTAGTCCTTGTTCTAGAATCCACAGGGTTAGAGAAGTAGAGGGAAAATAAAGAACACACGGAGAAAAGAACTGCAGAAAAACATGAAAACGGTGAAGAATGCATGGAAGGACCTTGAGCTGATGGCATGGGACATGAAGACTTAGCGTGCTTGTTGAAGGCCTATGCTCCGTGGGGAGCTCAATAGTTGTGATGATGATACAGACTAGGGATCACGTGTTACTGCTTACGCTCACAGTTTGAGTCCTGATACTGCCGTACCTGTCCGTCTGTTCTGTGTACTATTTGTTTTTACTGATCCAGAAAAAAAGGGAAGACCACCTAATTCAATTCCCCCTTTACCCCTTAGCTCCCAAAGGAGCATAAGCCTTAAACAAACACATGCAGGTCCTCCTGTCACGTGTCATTGTAGTGGTTTTTGATGGTACTGTATGGTTGTTGTGTTACCTAGTGTAATGTATGAGGTCAGCTGTAAAGGCTCCTGAGATAAATGTAGATGTGAATTACAGAAGGCCCTTCTTACTACCACTTACGACCTCAAACATATCTCTTTTACTATTATGAATGTAGCTACGTTAAAAAGTCTAGGGTACTGAAATGTAATGTGTTGTAGTAGAATATACAAACACACACAGATAATTGATAAGTCTAATAATATTAATAAAATTTATAACACACTGAACTAACTCAGACTGTTTTAGTTTAAATATTAAAATTTTTTCTAAATTTATTTGTTCTGAACCAATGTTTTATTTTGGTCAGAACATATGAAATGTTATGGAGTTATAAATGGAATGCATAAATATATGGCATAATAAAATGGAATGTGTGTACATAAGTAATTTATAAGACTTGGTTAATATTAATTATATTTTTAATGTCTCTGGGAAACTATTACTGGATGTGCTGTTGGGGTGGTGTCATCACACCCACTCTGTGACTAGAACAAGCTTTGTCCATTGTCTTATAAACTGTAATAAATGTATCTTTCCCAAAATTCAGTATAATTGTGATGGGGAAATATTTATAAATCTTTAGGAGTATGGTGAATCCTCAGCAGGCCACTAATCACTCATCTTGTCGGTGAAGGTCTGATGCTGGATTCCGGTGGCCCACTCCTCTCGGTAGCTAGAATACAATGCTAGACTGCACCGACACACTGTTTGGCTGCACACACATCTGCTTGTGTAATCTTGATTACTTATGTGGCACTACCCTAGTGCCACAACAGAAACTCACAATTCTGAAATAAATTTGTGCGCTGTGTCAGTAATCTATTTACTGCACCACTCTTACCCACAGCACAACACATCAACAATACACAGAATGGGTCAGATCTCTCTGACCACACAGCACATCTTACCCAGTTGTTTTCATATAGTACTAGTTCCCCAAGACTGCATTGCATCTGAGATATGTTCAATAGTTTCCTTTTATTCAATAAGATAGGTGATTTATTCAATAATAGAGCCTTCCATAGGTGATATGTTCCCACTGCACTTCTTGTCGTAATATATATGATATGGCAGTATCAAAATAAATATTAAAATATACAAAATAAATGCTTTCATTCTTACCAGAATTCAGAATTGAGAACACAGTTAATTGCTAGCAAAACTCAGCTGAGCTGCTGGCTATATGATGGCGTCCCACTAAATGTATGTAATATCTTCTTTGGAAAACACCACAGGCAATAATCGACTGTGTCCCTGGACAGAATTGTATCAAATGGCAAAAATGCGCATCTCTGTCCCGCTAATATGATTACATTTGCCCAATCACAGACTTTCCCCCTAACTTTTTTCAAATCTACAACCAAAAGTCAAATTTCAGTCAGATCTCAGTCAAGTATGTATTATTGTCTGTTGGTCCGTCTGTCTCTACTTGGTTTTTCACAAAAACACACTTGGTTCTACATGCAATACCCTACACAAATCTGCCTCCTAAGTTATTTTTAGTCACAATTCTCCACCTTCCCCCTCTCGTCCATTACAACTTGATTTTTGGAAAATTTGAAACTTTAGTGAAAGTATGAACAGTACAGTCGCTAGTCTGATATGAACAATACAGTCTTTTGTCAATATCTTCCTTGTTATCTATCTATCTGTATAATTTAAAGTATATTAGTTCTCTGCTTAAGATGGGCTATCAAACTAGCTAGGTTTTATATTCATAACTCTATTATTAAGAAAAAACATATTTTTTCTCAAGGGTATTTTTTTAAAATTTGTTCGCGAACCTTCTCTACGGCGTTTGCCGCTGAATTCAAATAAAACAACCAAGTATCGAAAAACGTCCAAGAAATTACTGTTTCGAATAAGAGCCAAGGTCTTTTTTGTCCATTTCCTTACATTGTGTCAACTAGTGACGTGAATTTTTTTTCTTTTACTACCAATTGCGTCTTTTAGCCTTTCTAGATTCAAACACGTGTTCAGTCATATTATTCCTTCTTAGATCTCCGTTTCCCTCCCGTCTACAAAGGGCAAACCGTTTCGTCTGCACGTCTAACTAGTTAGTTTGATTGGCGGTAGAAAATGCGGGCATGGGCGAGCATGTCTCCTAGTAACTTACGCATTATTTTTATCCCTACATTTTATCTTTATATTTGGAGATATTTTAACGTTGTATCACGGTAAATTCATCACACATCTCCCCACTTGAAAACATGCAAAACGGCAAGTTCCAAAACCAGTGATACACATAGATAAAATTACTCCTCACGCCTACCACTACTCTAATTTTGATCACAGGGGTGCCGACTGAGGAAATCTGCACCGACATTCAAAGACCCCGGGATGTATTCGATAATAAAATTATAAGGTTGTAACAATAAAGACCATCTCAACAATCTTGCATTTTCATGCTTAGCCTGAGATAAGAACACTAGGGGCTGATGATCCGTCTGGACCACAAAAGTCCTACCATACAGATAGATTTGGAACTTTTTTATTGCCCAGATCAACGCTAAACATTCTTTTTCGCTTGTGGAATATCCTTGCTCCGCTTTATTCAATTTGCGGCTTGCATAAGCGACTGGGTTCAGTTCCCCATCGGGTGAAGATGACCTTTGCAACAGAGCCGCCCCGAGGCCTACATTACTTGCATCTGTTCTCACCACGAAGTCCTGTGTCAAATCAGGCAATTTGAGAATAGGCTTGCTAGTGAGTTTTTCCTTTAACTCTTGGAAAGCCAATTCACATTGCGCAGTCCAAACTATTTTATCTGGATGTCCCTTGCGAGTCAGATCAGTCAGAGGAGCACAAATAGAGTTAAAATTTTTGATATATTTTTGGTAAAATCCACATAACGACACGAATGATCGCACGTCCTTTTTTTGTTTGTGGTCTAGGTGCTCTCTGCAGTTTTTCCAAGTTCTTGGGGTCAGGGGTCATGTTACCCTGATATACAGTGTGTCCCAAGAATTCCAACTCTTTGCATCCAATACAACATTTTGTTGGTCTAGCAGTTAAATTCGCCTCCCTAAGCCTATCAAATAACATTTTTAGGGAGTTAATGTGTTCTTCAAATGTCTCTGTCGCGACGAGAATATCATCCATGAAATTCGTGATACATGGGTTATTCAGGGGATCCAACAATTTGCGCATCATCCTTGAAAATACACTCGGAGCATTTTTCAATCCGAATGGTAGCATGTTGAATTCATAATGTCCTTCCGAGGTGCTAAAAGCTAAATAAGGTCTAACTTCAGGCTTCACTGGAATCTGGTAATAGCCTTTACTAAGATCCACCTTTGAAAAGTATTTTGCCTTGTTTAATCTGGCAAAGAACTGTTTTGTGTCTGGTAATGGATCCACTTGTCCTTCTGTGACAGCATTCAGTTTCCTGTAATCTATGCACAGTCTGTGTTCCCCAGACGGTTTTCTCAACAGAACTACACTGGAGCTAAAAGAAGATTCACTGTGTGAAATAATCCCCTCCTTCAACAAATAATCTGTTTCTTCTTTCAATGCCTTCTCCTTCGCGAACGGAATAGAATAGGCTCTCATACAGATGGGGTTTGAGTCTACCAGTTTCATGTCATACTGTAGCAAATTTGTATGTCCTGGTTTATCTGTTAATACATCTGTATGTTCCTCCAGAACCTGTTGAACTCTCTCCCTCTGATTTTTAGTCAGGTGCTTACTGACTTTTACCTGTGCGGCTGTTTCACAAGGATGTAATGGGTATTCATGTGAGGTGAGTGGTTCCTTTTGCATTTGAGTTGCGATAGCCAAGGTCAGTAAGGGGGTGCTTTCCTGGAGTGGTCTGTCCAGATACTTCTTTAAAAGGTTTACATGATAAACTTTCTCCTTCCCCTTTTTGTCAATTTTATAGTTTGTTCTAGACACCTTCTCTAGAACCGTATATGGACCTTGCCATCCAATTTGTAATTTATTCTGGCTGCCGGGTAGTAGAAGAAGCACCTTCTCTCCCACAGCTAGTTCTCTGTCCTTTGCCTTCCTATTAAAATATGCTGCATGTTTCTTCCTGGCTTGTCTCAAATTATCATTTGCCAGTTTCCATCCAGCTTTCAGACGAGTGGTCAGTTCGTTCACATATTGATACGATGAGGTAACAGTCTCTTCTGCCTACTCATCTGTCCAGGTCATTAATAAAGCTTCCAGTGGACCTTTTATTGGCCTCCCAAATAGCAGAGTTGCGGGAGCCATCCCGGTTGAACTATGTGGTACCTCCCGATACGCAAACAACGCGGCGGGCAGGAATTGATCCCACAGATCCGGTTTTTCGTGTGCCAGCTTCCTCAGGATAGAAATGAGAGTCCCATTGAACCTCTCTACCTGGCCGTTCCCTTGTGGATGGTACGGACTACAATGAAAGTGTCTGGCTTGAAATAGCTTAAAAACTTCTTCCGTTAGTTTCCCCTTGAACTGTGAGCCATTATCAGTCAAGATTTGATGCGGGAATCCTAATCTTGTGAATATTGTAAGTAGTGCCTCTGCTACATGTTTTGAATCAATTGATGGCAGGGCTACCGCCTCTCCCCACATAGAACAAGTGTCCACCAGAGTAAGGATGTAACTGTTCCTCCTCTTGGTCCGAGTGAGAGGTCCCACAATATCCACTGCAACCCTCTCAAAAGGTGTTCCCACTATGGGCATTTCCCCTAGAGTTGCAGGAGCAGTCCAATGCTTTGGAGCTACCCTTTGACGTTCTGGACAGGATTTGACATATCTTTTTATATCCTCCGTTATCCCTGGCCAGAAGTAATGACAAGCTATACGCTGTCCTGTGGCGCTGATCCCCATGTGACCACTGAAGGGAATCGCATGCCCGAGTTCCATCACTTTATCCCTATATGAAGTGGGAAGAACCAGCTGGTTGTGACCATTTGTTCCAGTTCCGGCCTTCCTGTATAATAGTTTGTTCTTCATAAAGTACTCTCCCTTGCTTGGAGGTGTGTGGCATTTGGGCAATTTTTTAAAACATGGCTTGAGTGTCCTATCCTCAGCCTGCGCCTTCCTCATCTCCTCTGGATGAGCATTTATAGGTTCACTTTCTTTCTCCTTTTTCTGTGACCTGGTCTGCACTGTCGCCATGATCACAGGTCTCTCGGGATTCCCCAAGAAGACGTACCTACACCCCAATATCAGAGGGTAGATTGGTTCATCTATCACTGCTGCTCTGATTTCTCCTTCCACATAGCGAGTTTTCACCGTTATCCTTGCGATGGGAAGTGTCATGAGTGGTATGTCCTTAGTCGCCCCTTGTATTTCCACTGTTTCTGTGGTATACTGACTTGGGTCCACTAGGCTAGACTTCACAACTGAATCATAATCCAAACCTGTATCATAAAGGCACCTTATGGTGACCCCATTACAAATAACATCCTCACAAACTGGGGGGTGATAAGGTTCCTGCTGTCCATTAGGATTAACCTTTAATCTTTGAGTCCCCGACTTCATTGCAGCAATGTTTGAAGGTTTCCTTCTACAAAATTCGGTGTTATGGTTGTCTTTCTTACACCATTTGCACCATCTTTTTCCTTGGTTAAACGGTTTTCTTTCATTATATTTTTTGGTCATTGAACTGTGAGTTTCTGTCACGATAGTCATTTCTTGGCCGTTCAAAGTTTGTCCTGCCTTTATTACCCTGTTCTCTGTTATCAAATTTATTAAATTGCTGTGGAGCTTTAAAATTTTCTATGTGCTTCTTTTTAGTGCCACTTACCTCTGCCTGGGCTGCCTGATACCTCTCAGCGACATTTAAAACTTCCCCCAACCTCTCTGCACCTTGTTCCATGAGAAATTTTCTCAAGTCTGGAGCCATGGACTCTCTTAATTGCTCTATCATGATCATCTCTTTAAGATCTTGGGTCTTCCCCAGAGCAGTCCATTTCTCCAAATAGGTTTCCAGTCTGGCAGAGAATTGGTGGTATGTCTCCCCAGACAACAGTTTGGCATTTCTAAACTTCTTACGATAAAATTCACCATTTTTTTCATATCTCAATAACAAAGCCTGCTTTAGCATGTCATAATTGTCTTGGTCTTCTCTATTCATTTTAGCAAAGACTTCATAAGAAGTGCCTCTCAGTCCCTGTGATAACTTTAGACTCCACCTCTCTCTCTCTCTAACCCATATGTAGTAGCTAATAATTCAAATCTACTGAGGTACCCCTCGATGTCATCGTCTTTCTCAACAAAATGGTCTAAATGAAACCCCATAGCTAAGGTTGAGGCTCCCTGACTAGGCGTAGCATCTGAGGCAAAACGGCTGGCACCATTTTCAGGAGCGTGGCCTTGTAATTCCAGCTCCCTTAGTCGTAATTCGTGCTCCCTTTGCAATCTTCTATCTTCTGCTTCCCTTTCGGTCTTTTTTTCTTCTGCCTCCCTTTGCTGTCGTTTTTCTCCTGCCTCTAATTGGAGCCTTTTACTCTCCCTATCTGCCTCCAATGCTTTTGCCTCTTTGTCAGCCTCAATCTGCAACCTCTTAAGTTCTTTATCAGCCTCAATTTGTAACCTCTTCTCTTCAGCTAACCTCCTATCTTCCCTTTCAATATACTTGTCACATTCAGCAGTTACATACTGAATTAAAACCTGACCCTCCATATTCATTTCCTTCGCCGTTAGCACAGCAGCCGATCTAAATTTTGCCAGGTCAGCCATCATACAAAATAACAATGACCAAGGTAAATCTAATTATTTAATTAATTAACTAATTACCACTGGCTGTGAAGATTCACCAACTTTTATTTTCCCCTTTTTATTTTAAGGGACACTTTTTAAATTTATACAATTTGTCCCCATTAGTTTAATTCTCCCACCAGGAGATTCCAATATTTATAATAAACTAATTATCCCTGGACAAGACCCCAATATTTGTAGTGGTTTTTGATGGTACTGTATGGTTGTTGTGTTACCTAGTGTAATGTATGAGGTCAGCTGTGAAGGCTCCTGAGATAAATGTAGATGTGAATTACAGAAGGCCCTTCTTACTACCACTTACGACCTCAAACATATTTCTTTTACTACTATGAATGTAGCTACGTTAAAAAGTCTAGGGTACTGAAATGTAATGTGTTGTAGTAGAATATACAAACACACACAGATAATTGATAAGTCTAATAATATTAATAAAATTTATAACACACTGAACTAACTCAGACTGTTTTAGTTTAAATATTAAAATTTTTTCTAAATTTATTTGTTCTGAACCAATGTTTTATTTTGGTCAGAACATATGAAATGTTATGGAGTTATAAATGGAATGCATAAATATATGGCATAATAAAATGGAATTGGTGAATCCTCAGCAGGCCACTAATCACTCATCTTGTCGGTGAAGATCTGATGCTGGATTCCGGTGGCCCACTCCTCTCGGTAGCTAGAATACAATGCTAGACTGCACCGACACACTGTTTGGCTGCACACACATCTGCTTGTGTAATCTTGATTACTTATGTGGCACTACCCTAGTGCCACAACAGAAACTCACAATTCTGAAACAAAATTTGTGCGCTGTGTCAGTAATCTATTTACTGCACCACTCTTACCCACAGCACAACACATCAACAATACACAGAATGGGTCAGATCTCTCTGACCACACAGCACATCTTACCCAGTTGTTTTCATATAGTACTAGTTCCCCAAGACTGCATTGCATCTGAGATATGTTCAATAGTTTCCTTTTATTCAATAAGATAGGTGATATGTTCCCACTGATCTCAATAATAGATCCGCCTTCCATAGTCTTAGTTAGGCGTCCATATATTTTGTTTGTCTCTAGACCCTGAACTGGGGCTGGGGACCTAGAGCGAGCACTTACTTGTCGTAATCATTTTATATGATATGGCAGTATCAATCACTCGAAATATTAAAATATACAAAATAAATGCTTTCATTCTTACCAGAATTCAGAATTGAGAACACAGTTAATTGCTAGCAAAACTCAGCTGAGCTGCTGGCTATATGATGGCGTCCCACTAAATGTATGTAATATCTTCTGGGAAAAACACCACAGGCAATAATCGACTGTGTCCCTGGACAGAATTGTATCAAATGGCAAAAATGCGCATCTCTGTCCCGCTAATATGATTACATTTGCCCAATCACAGACTTCCCCCCTAACTTTTTCAAATCTACAACCAAAAGTCAAATTTCAGTCAGATCTCAGTCAAGTATGTATTATTGTCTGTTGGTCCGTCTGTCTCTACTTGGTTTTTTCACAAAAACACACTTGGTTCTACATGCAATACCCTACACAAATCTGCCTCCTAAGTTATTTTTAGCCACAATTCTCCACCTTCCCCCTCTCGTCCATTACAGCTTGATTTTTGCATTTGCGTGTCTCAAGGACGAAAATTTGAAACTTTAGTGAAAGTATGAACAGTACAGTCGCTAGTCTGATATGAACAATACAGTCTTTTGTCAATATCTTCCTTGCTATCTATCCATCTGTATAATTTAAAGTATATCAGTTCTCTGCTTAAGATGGGCTATCAAACTAGCTAGGTTTTATATTCATAACTCTATTATTTTGAAAAAATATATTTTTTCTCAAGGGTATTTTTTTAAAATTTGTTCGCGAACCTTCTCTACGGCGTTTGCCGCTGAATTCAAATAAAACAACCAAGTATCGAAAAACGTCCAAGAAATTACTGTTTCGAATAAGAGCCAAGGTCTTTTTTGTCCATTTCCTTACATTGTGTCAACTAGTGACGTGAATTTTTTTTCTTTTACTACCAATTGCGTCTTTTAGCCTTTCTAGATTCAAACACGTGTTCACTTTATATTTGAGTTATTTTTAACGTTTGTATCATTAACAAATGCCAATGTTCTCTGGAATTTGTCTTACAGGTCTGGAAAATTCTGTTAGGCTGCGTCATGATTATTAGGGTGTCGGAATGGCTAACAGGTATGGCGTCTGCCTCTAATTCTAAAGGTACCGGGTTCGGCTCCCAGTACAGGGAATATATTTAATGGAATTTTTATTTTATTTTAGAACTAGTGGGTCCTAATGATGCTTCCCCCCTTTCCCCATCTCATAGGTAGTGAGACCGGATGCCTAACCTTCTCGGATAAAGGCGAAAAAATAGAAGGTCTCGTGTGCAAGTTGCGCACGTTAAAATCCCTCGGCGGTTGAAAATCGTGAAGATTGGGTCATACGGCCGCTACCCTGGCAAAATTTACAAAATTAGGAAATCTACCCACCACAAAAATATTTATAGAATGTTTGATTCCTGTATACGCACACTTGGATCCTCGCCGGTGCTACGGAGTTCTTACACTGTGCTGAGATCCTCCTTATGGGATCTAAAGCAGGACGAACGAACGAACTTTATTTTCAAAGGGTTAAGAATTGGGCGCGCAGGAGATCGGAGCAGTGATGGAGCTGTCCTTGTACGATAGTCCTTAAAACCAAACCAAACCATGACCAGTAGATGAAATACGGTAATACTGCCGTTAACAAATGTTTATGTTCTCTAGAATTAGTCTCTACAGGTCAGGAAAATTATGGAAGACTATCACATGGTCAGTTGGTGACACACCATGAATAAAAAATGCCTTTATTCTCTGGAATTAGTCTTAAGAAGTCCCGAAAACTGTCTCTGAAGAGTCTCTTCAGAGATTGAAGGTAAAGGTAGGACCAAAACACATACTGCCGTAAGGGAGTGAAGTGTTAGAGACCTCACTACACTATGTCCAGCATCGAGAATTGGGGTGCCCAGTTCCGTTCCTCGCTGCCTTTTCCTTCTTTAACTCTCGAGCAGAGTCAGGTACCCATTTATAGCTGGATAGACTGGAGCGTGACGACACCGTGTTTTGAACCCGCCACCTTTGCCGTGAGAGGCCAACGCTCTATCCAGTTTCGTCAAGGAGATATCAGGAACAGCCAGAATAAAGAGTAGTAACAAGGATTCCAGTACAGGACAGGCCATAGGACTAAGAGTATCTTCTAAAATTAGGAAGTATAAAACTTCAAATATAGCACTGAGAGCCACAAGTCCGAGGAACCTTCCTCAAATGTGAAGAGTTAGGAGTTTATGTTAAATCAGACCCTTAACCACTTGAGGGACGACTGTATCTTAAACCGTTACACGACTAACCGGTCTGTCTGTGCATCAACTCTGCATACAATTCATAACCCACTTGGGGCGAGTTGTAACTATTTTAGTTTGCAATTGACATGTATAAATTACTTATTGGTGTACAGAGCATATGGGGCTAGCAACATCATCATATAAAATAATTTGCCACATAAACCACCACAGGAATAGCTGGTGACTGCTTCGTGCGGGTTTTCTCACAAGGAACCAATAGCAGAGGTAGCCCCAGGCTCCATAGGGAGCAGGGAGTGGATGATATAAAAATCATGATATATTTATATATATATTAATTTTAATTCAGATTTATTGTATACATGTACAGTATATCTGAAAATGATACTATTTGTCGGCTTCCGCTCTCTTAAAAACTTTTATCCGACTCTATGGGATGAGATTTAAAGGTCAGGGGCATCGTGAGAAATTCTGAGAAAGATGAAATGGTAGAGGGAAACGGAGGCCCGAGTTAAAAATCATCACACTGTTAACTGACTTGCCCAGGTAGCAACTCACAACAGTATTAACTGACAAGCCCAGGTAGCAACTCACAACAGTATTAACTGACAAGCCCAGGTAGCAACTCACAACAGTATTAACTGACAAGCCCACGTAGTAACTCACAACAGTATTAACTGACAAACCCAAGTAGCAACTCACAACAATGTTAACTGACAAGCCCAAGTAGCAACTCACAACATTATTAACTGACACGCCCAGGTAGCAACTCACAACAATATTAACTGACAAGCCTGGGTAGCAACTCACAATAGTATTAACTGACAAGCCCAGGTAGCAACTCACAACAATATTAACTGACAAGCCTGGGTAGCAACTCACAATAGTATTAACTGACAAGCCCAGGTAGCAACTCACAATAGTATTAACTGACAAGCCTGGGTAGCAACTCACAATAGTATTAACTGACAAGCCCAGGTAGCAACTCACAACAGTATTAACTGACAATCCTGGGTAGCACCTCACAACAATGTTAACTGACAAGCCCAGGTAGCAACTCACAACAGTATTAACTGACAAGCCCAGGTAGCACCTCACAACAATGTTAACTGACAAGCCCAGGTAGCAACTCACAACAGTATTAACTGACAAGCCCGGGTAGCAACTCACAATAGTATTAACTGACAAGCCCAGTTAGCAACTCACAACAGTATTAACTGACAAGCCCAGGTAGCACCTCACAACAATGTTAACTGACAAGCTCAGGTAGCAACTCACAACAATGTTAACTGATACAATGTCAGTTCTGCAGGGGATTGAAAAGCTTCAGAATGATCTAAGAGTCTCTTTCTATTTTTAAATGTATATATTCTCCATTGTATCTAGTCGTTATAGATTTTTATTTTAATGTCAAATCAATAAACTGTAACTGCCATTTTACTAAACAATTTTATGTTTAATTTCCTTTTTCCGATAAATAAATATAAAATGAAGTCTAAAATGGTAAAGAAACAGACATTACCTTAGACACCAACAATTCCTGACTTCTACGAAGTCATATGTTGAACTGGCCGGATCTCATACTGAGCTCAAATGGTAATGTCACATAGAATTGTGTGCATTAATATGGCAATTCCCTTCTATTTATCTCGCCGTTTGTTCCATATAAATTAGTTAGATAGAAGTAAAAAAAATAACAATTTAAAAATAGGATATGACTTTTCAATCGCTTTTCAACATAAACACCCGCTTTCTGTCACATAAACATACAGCGTAGGCATAAATTACGTGCCACATTGTTTCAGTGTAGATAAAACCTTACATCTACAAAGACGCTTGCACACAATACACATTGTAAACAACTGTTGCACTGTAAACATCTGTGTTGAAGTGCACTTAATTAACCTGAATATTACGGTAACTGTTAAAATTTGTGTATGAACATCTAGACTAGCTACGTTTATCAGTTGTTTAAGTGTTGAAGTATCGTAGACTGGGTTTATTTATAAGAACAAATGTGGAGATACTGGAAAACGTCAAGAGCTTCTCGCAGGGCTGTGTAGTCGGAGTCGTGGAGTTGGTCATTTTTACTACAGTCGGAGTCGGTAAAAAATGCCACGACTCCGACTCCGAATTTGATGAGACTTAAGTCAAGGAAGGTCAACGTTTGATCCCCGCCAGGGAGAAGGAGGTGCTTAAAAAATGCAAAATAACATGTTAAAGTAGTAGAACTCATAAAACAACTTTTACATAATGTAGAAAAATGTCAGTTCATAATACAGTTTTTATCACAACTGGGAATTTGTTGGCACATTTAGAAAAATCACACAAGAAATGAATATAATTATATACACTGTCAATTTTTCCGACATTGTTAAAATGAAACTATTTTGCCTCATGGTGTTTGACAACGCAGTCATTTGTGTGCAGGTGTGGGTTATTTGTTATTTTGTATTATTGTATGAATGAATGAATAGTTTAAAAAGTAGACTGGGAAAGCCACGTATTCATTTGTTCACACACATACCATACTTATAAATATAACTCCATATACGTGCATAAGTTAAGCCATATCACTAGTTTAAAAAAACACTGTAATCGGAGTAAAAGGTAAAGGATCCCGTTACACGCCCATTGAGGCATATTGGGAATATGGTGTTAGGCCCATATTTTCTTGACCATCGGCACACTAGGAGTGATGTGGTCAACATCACGCCGGCCGCCTTAACCTTCCCAAAGTTGCTCTGGTACCCAGTTGGGGATGGGTCGATCCAGGAGCCGTTTGCGGCCTAAAAATATCCCACCTCATCTGGGGATCGAACCATAGACCACTGAGCTAGGAAGCCAGTGCATTAACCACTATGCTACCGCGGAGTAGGGAGTCTAAAATTTCCGGAGTACGAACATTTTTTTTTTTTGGCCGATTCCACAACCCTGGTTTCTCATATCTTGGACACTTCATAACGGATTATGGCACATATAAAACAGAAATTTAAGACGCCAGGCCACGGATATAACTCACATTGAGGATACCTGTTCATAGCATTACATCTTTGATCCACCAACACTGACCGTTAGCTCTTGGTGACGTAGCATTACATCTTTGATCCACCAACACTGACCGTTAGCTCTTGGTGGCGTAGCATTACATCTTTGATCCACCAACACTGACCGTTAGCTCTTGGTGGCGTAGCATTACATCTTTGATCCACCAACACTGACCGAACCTTAACCCACCCCCACCACAACCCAACACCACACCCCCCCCCCCCCCCACCCCCCCACCCCCCACCCCCCCCCCCACCAACCCCCCAACAACCCCCCCCACCCCCAATAACCCCACCCAACTCCCACCCCTACACCCAAACCCCACCACCCCCCCCCCCCCCCCCCCACTCTAACAACATCCCAACACCCCCCCACCCCAACCACCAACCCCCCAAACACAACCCCCCCCCCCCACAACATTTCCACTCCCAACCCCCCAACCCCACCCCCCCCCACCAATACCCCACCCACCCCCCCACCTACCCCCACCCCACAAACCCCACCCAGGTAACAACCCCCCCAAACCAAAACCCCTCACACCCCCCCAACCCCCACCCCCCCCCCAATTAAACCCCCCCCCACCCCCACACCCAACACAATAAACCCCATAAATAACAACCACCCCCCCCCCAACCCCCCACAACCCCCCAACCATTTTATAACCCAAAAAAATAAAATCCCCCCCCCCCCACCCCCACCAAAATCCCACCCCTAAAAATACTATAACAACATAAACACTTATCTCACCCCCCCCAAAACTATCCCCACCCCCACACAAATCCCCCACCCAAACCAACCCCACCCCCCCAAACCAACAACAAATACCCACCAAAACAAAACCAACCACAAAAAACAAACATCCAACCCCCACCCAATAAACACACCTACCAACACCAAAACACCCCACAAAACACCCAACCCCACACCACAATCATACTAACCAACCCAACAAAACACCAAACAAACACCAACCCCACCATTACACAAAAAAACCACCAAAACCCCACAACCTAAACCCAACCCCAACACAACCAACATATAACTTCTCAAACCTCACACATATATAATCACACAAATATAGATCACCATTTTCACCACCTCTCACCCTTACACTACAATCACCTCAAACAAAAGCCAAACAACTCCAAATAACATCTAAACAAACATCTCATTCTACCACATGACAATTAACTACTCACTTACTCTCTAATAACCCCCCTCATACTACTCAATTCATCTTACCCTACAACCAAACATATTTCCCCAACATTCTAATTTAACAAACATATTATATAACTCTAAAACACTCCAATACATCCAAAAAAAATATTTCATATTCTCTCACTATTCCTACTACTTACATAATTCATGTATTTAAAATTACATCTCAAATCATCACTCTATATACAAACATCATAATTATCAAATCTAATCTTCTTCACTTAACCATCTCCTAATCAGTAACCCGTCCCCTACTATCTAGATTATACCGCTATACACATTTTTAGTGTGACATCATTACATCATAAAGAACACTAGTCCTAAATACACAATCCTCTAAACACCTAGAAAACGCTATCACATTCCCACCATTCAAACCACAAAAACATATACAAATGTTATAAATATCCAACTTCCTCCCTACTCACTTTAAAAGCAAAAAAATAAAACCATTTATACAATAAAAACAACCCACTCATTCATATATCTCTAATTCACCAACAAACTTCCAATAACATTAAATCATAACACAAACATTCAAATACTAATAACATGTGTATACCTGTGCTAAAAACATTAAATAGTACTTACACCCCACACTCTATTCCCCATCACCTTCTTCCCACCAAGATAGATATAATATGAGTTTTTTAAAATTAAAACCCACCTATTAGATATTAGTATAGAGAGCAAACATATGTGTGCCTTTCGCAACCTACACTACCCAATCCCTATCTCCCCAATACATCCTCATTGTCTGTGTTCAATCACAAGTCTATGAGTGACCTGTGTGTGATATTGTCATCACTGACGCTTCCATCAAAATGGTCCCCAGTGTACTCTCACCTGATGACATCTCATACCAGATGCACATTTAGAAAGATCACTAGATTTCATAAGATGTGCACTTACCATCACATTACTACTCCCTTATAATTGATTTGCGTCCATCCAGCTGCTCATCCTATTCTATTCACATCAACAACCTGATCTCACACCTGTGTAATACCATAGCTAGACCTCACAGCATATACCAGTCACACTGTAGATCACATAACTTACCACTTAATAACCTATAATGTTTCAAATCCCCAAATCTTCAACATCATATAACTGCATCATACAGTCTCCTACCAATCATCGTATATTTATTTGCCACGATACATGCATATTCCTACTAAACATCATCCCTGTTATATCAACATATAATCTAACTTTAAACACTAGATCCTGTATCACTCTCTATATACATGACCCATAACACATACTGTAAATTTAGCTCATATATCCATGACAATTATAAGATGACCCATAACATACTTTCATGATTCTCACGCCTTCAACAAAACACAACTCTGAATATCATAACGTTGTATCACCTGTGAACAGCTAAAATCCATTCTCTCTGAGTCTCTCACTACTAACATACACTCCAGTGTCACACAAACTATGCACTCGCAACTTACTACTAAAGCTCTCAAACTATGTCCGACAAAAAAACAAATGTCGGTCGCGTCTGCTGTGTCCACAACCATTCACTCTGTCTGTATTCCCCTATCCCAAGTCATGTCACATATGGTATCACTAAAAATACCCATCATCCTCCATTACCACTTATAAACAAAAACTCCACTTATTATACAAAAATATCAACTACTTCTAGTACTACCTAGTCCTCATCTAATTTGTACTTTAATCAATCTCCACCATTTCTGACACACTAAACTCTCTATCCTAAATTCCTAATCACTAAACATCTCCACCCCAATAATAAACCTTCTATAAATTCCATTCACTGACTCTTTATCTTACCATACTTACCTAACAATCGTATCACTAAACAATATCATATATTCAATATATTCATCTATCAATATCCACTCCCTCAACTTAAAACAATCTCATCACATTATCCTATTACCTCCCTATACCACATTACATCCTAATGTTCTCCTATCAATTCCAAATTCCTAATAAAAAAAATACCATTAATAAATGTCATCTACAACATTCTAAACCCCTATAACTAACTGTATCTCCCAACACAACCACCACAATGGCACATCATCCCTCCCTCTCTTCGTCCTAATCTTGTGGAATCAATGTTTATATATTGTCAACCCTACGTTATTTAAATGATTTACTTACCATATCTGTGGTGTCCCTACGGGTTGTACCAGTTAAAGAGACTATAAAACAGTCTTTCTAACACTTAATCTTAATATACCATGTAATATTTGGCGACTAGGATACGGCGGGGGAAGGGTTCAAAATTCAGGTCTATAGTATATATGCGGATAGCGGAGGGACTGGTTCTACCCTATTTGTATGATTGGCACCCATGTTGTCTATATCATGATCTCTAGACTGTCATGGATCAACCTCTCAACAAATATGAGTTGCACAATGTATCTTGTTGGTTTGGGGGCATAATTGATGGGGGGTGACGAGGGGGGGGTGAGTATAACCTATGTTGATTTTCAGTGATTGTTTGAAATCACTCAGGGGATGTCACAAATAATTACAGTATCTACACATTAATTAAAAAATTCCATTCTCCACAACTATATTGATAAGATCATCCTATAGGATACACGCACGTGATATTACCTTGTTTCCTGATAGACTCAGTGACTCTACGTTAATCGCTACGCGCTATTCGCATTACATCTATTCAAAAGAATAAGTAAGAAAAAATATGTCTGCCTTAAAAATATTCTCAGTCGACGTATAAACTCCTTAACTATGACAAGTGAAATTAAGAGGTGATCATCACATCAGCTTCGCGACCACCATTAACGCTGTGCGGTGGTCGAGGACACAACGCGCTGATTTAGCTTTTATGAAGGAAAATTAACGGAAAAGTACCAAAATACCAAATACTATATTAATTTTTTTTGGTTTTTTGAATCTTAAGATTTTTTTTTTTGCAAACTACACACTTGTTGTTAAATAAAACATACTTACCAATATTATAACATTTATGTGTTGTTACATACTGACATACTGTTACAATACATCAGTTAGTGTAGTGGTTATAAATGCCTTAAATCAGTCCAGGTAATTTTGATTATATTACCAGCTATTGTTAGTTCTTTTGTGATATGTATTACTCCTCCACCCACCAAATTGTTATTTAAATGTATACTCTCTCAGCTCTGTTGTATTTATCCAAGTCTTCACGTTCTATGATAATGCTGATTATTCCACCCTTATTACTTTTCATTTCACACCTTTTGTTACTTGGTAGTGGATCGAAAAACATATCCTTAGCCCAATTCGTTAGTAAGAAGAGATACTGAAAGAAAAGACTCAATGACTCAAGGCAGGGAGCGCTAACGATGCTTATCTAGGTGATATAACTCGAGCCTCAAGAAGAAGAGGGGTCACATTAGGTCATAGTTGTGATGACGTGGGGTGGCATCTAGTTTGGGGCAGATGTTAGTGCCACCTAGCAGATATAGCTCGCTAAGGTGTACATTGTGAGTCTGAGCCAAGAAGTCTGTTAGTGTTCTGTGGAGATGCTCGAGAGTGGTATGGAATATGATTTCTCATTTGATAAGTGATTATAGAATCATCCCTACTCTCACTGTCCAGAATACAGTTATTCTTGCGTTGTGCGTGACTTCTCTTTCGGATGATAGACACTGTGTTGTGTCTACTAATACGTCTACCGTTAGTGTAACTGTTTAGTGCTGAAGACTAGCACGCAATCATTAGCTGGTACGTAGTCTTCTAGAATAAGTAGTGATTAGTCCTTGAAAGGTGTAAGCCATTGCTTTACTCTTAAATCTGAATATTATTAAAGGAATTTTTTTCACATAGTGTTATTAAAAAAGCAATAGCCGTTGACCCATAAAAAATATCGATAAAAACACTTTTGTTTATCTCACGCTCGATAATACAAAAAAAAAAAAAAACCCCTAACTATTAATGAAAACGAATGGATTCATAATCTGGGAGTGTGGCGCGTTTAGGTGTTTTTTGGGGGGGACCTCCCCGTTGAGAGAGATCTCACCACTCATGGGGTGGAAGGGGTGGACGTCAGACTGTTTGTGGTTTGTTGTGTGTATAATAAGAAAGACTAAGGACCAAAAAACTACGGGTAATTGAAGTGAAAGTATATTTAAAAGGTAGGAAGAGCCCCCCCGTAAAAAAAAATGAAAAAAGACAACAAAGAGGACTCTGTACACAGTTTTAGAAGTAATGCTTGTGCAACATGCCATATATCCTGTATAATCTGGTGCATTGTGCGCAAAACTATTTTCTTCTTAATTTAACTTGGTCACAAGAGATATAAACAGACTGATTTACCGAAAATAAAATGCCGCCCGAAGCCATTATTGGACTCAGCTGCTGAGCGCGTAATGTTGAAAAAACGCCGAAATAGCAGAACAAACGCCAAGAATTATTAACATGTATATAATTGAAAACCAACGGGCTGATCACCCGTTTGCCAGTCACTTCGATTACGGAAACAACAGCAGATGGATTGATTTGCCGTTGCCCTAAAGACGCCAATAGGCGTGATGGGAAACAATGGCAAAGAAAACCTATCTGCTGTTGCCCTAAGACGCCACTAGGCGTAATGGCCACTGACTGCTTTGACGGTCGGTGGCTAAGGACGGAAGAAGAAGAAGAGATATAATTGAAAACCGCCGTATCAGCGAAACGCCGAAAAGCGGGGCCATACTGTTTTTTCCCCCTCATGTTCCCATTGAAAACTCACGAGACAGCTAACACAAATTCACTTTAATCCATAATTGCATTAGACAGGAATGCAAGGTTTTTTTTCCTTTTGAAGTTCAGTTAACATTAGGTAAATTATCATCTTTATTTTAATGTTTCACCCATCTGTTAATAGAACCACACGAAGTAGATCGTCCAGCAGAAATAAAAGCTGAATTATATAACAAGGTGCAACTGTGAACAGTAAATAATAAAAAGATAAAAGGTGAATTACATAACAAGGTAGAACGATAAATAATAAAGAGATGAAAGTTGAATTATATAACAAGGGAGAACAGTAAACAGTAAATAATAAAGAGATAAAAGTTGAATTATATAACAAGGGAGAACAGTAAATAATAAAGAGATAAAAGTTGAATTATATAACAAGGGAGAACAGTAAATAATAAAGAGATAAAAGTTGAATTATATAACAAGGGAGAACAGTAAATAATAAAGAGATAAAAGTTGAATTATATAACAAGGTAGAACAGTAAACAGTAAATAATAAAGAGATAAAAGTTAAATTATATAACAAGGGAGAACAGTAAACAGTAAATAATAAAGAGATAAAAGTTGAATTATACAACAAGGTAGAACAGTAAATAATAAAGAGATAAAAGTTGAATTATATAACAAGGTAGAACAGTAAATAATAAAGAGATAAAAGTTGAATTATATAACAAGGTAGAACAGTAAATAATAAAGAGATAAAAGTTGAATTATATAACAAGGGAGAACAGTAAACAGTAAATAATAAAGAGATAAAAGTTAAATTATATAACAAGGGAGAACAGTAAATAATAAAGAGATAAAAGTTGAATTATATAACAAGGGAGAACAGTAAATAATAAAGAGATAAAAGTTGAATTATATAACAAGGTAGAACAGTAAACAGTAAATAATAAAGAGATAAAAGTTAAATTATATAACAAGGGAGAACAGTAAATAATAAAGAGATAAAAGTTGAATTATATAACAAGGTAGAACAGTAAATAATAAAGAGATAAAAGTTGAATTATATAACAAGGGAGAACAGTAAACAGTAAATAATAAAGAGATAAAAGTTAAATTATATAACAAGGGAGAACAGTAAATAATAAAGAGATAAAAGTTGAATTACATAACAAGGGAGAACAGTAAACAGTAAATAATAAAGAGATAAAAGTTAAATTATATAACAAGGGAGAACAGTAAATAATAAAGAGATAAAAGTTGAATTATATAACAAGGGAGAACAGTAAATAATAAAGAGATAAAAGTTGAATTATATAACAAGGTAGAACAGTAAACAGTAAATAATAAAGAGATAAAAGTTGAATTATATAACAAGGGAGAACAGTAAATAATAAAGAGATAAAAGTTGAATTATATAACAAGGTAGAACAGTAAACAGTAAATAATAAAGAGATAAAAGTTAAATTATATAACAAGGGAGAACAGTAAATAATAAAGAGATAAAAGTTGAATTATATAAAAAGGGAGAACAGTAAACAGTAAATAATAAAGAGATAAAAGTTGAATTATATAACAAGGGAGAACAGTAAACAGTAAATAATAAAGAGATAAAAGTTAAATTATATAACAAGGGAGAACAGTAAATAATAAAGAGATAAAAGTTGAATTATAAAACAAGGGAGAACAGTAAATAATAAAGAGATAAAAGTTGAATTATATAACAAGGGAGAACAGTAAATAATAAAGAGATAAAAGTTGAATTATAAAACAAGGGAGAACAGTAAATAATAAAGAGATAAAAGTTGAATCATATAACAAAAGAGAACAGTAAACGGTAAATAATAAGGAGATAAGAATTGAATTATATAACAAGGGAGAATAGTAAATAATAAAGAGATAAAAGTTGAATTATAAAACAAGGGAGAACAGTAAATAATAAAGAGATAAAAGTTGAATTATATAACAAGGGAGAACAGTAAATAATAAAGAGATAAAAGTTAAATTATATAACAAGGGAGAACAGTAAATAATAAAGAGATAAAAGTTGAATTATAAAACAAGGGAGAACAGTAAATAATAAAGAGATAAAAGTTAAATTATATAACAAGGGAGAACAGTAAATAATAAAGAGATAAAAGTTGAATTATAAAAAACACTTTAGAGTGCACAGTGTTTCTAAAGTAGATCCCGCCAGCTCCTCTGTTGCCTGACACTGGCTTAGAGGCTAGCAAATGAAAGTTATTGAGGGACTGTTATACCCAACATGTTCTTCATATGTTGTATGGATACTAGCATAGACCAATAACATCATCATCACTTTCTTTCAGTTAGTGACAATGACTAAACATATAGACACCTTCAACGTTAGACATATTAGATCTGCTAGACCAATGTTTCTCAACATTTTTACCAAGCTGCAACCCCTCAAACTATTTTCCGCGGCCAACGGAACCCCTATGATAATAATAATAATAGCCCCTCCAGCCATAACTGACTATGGGAATGCGCCCCTGAGGTGACAGCCCTCAGCTGCTTATTTTCCTGGTGTTCCTTTCGATGTTTTCTCCTTTCTTCTGCTTGTTGTGTGATTTTCTTTTCGCCCAAACTGAGGTGGCGCCTCAGATAGCATCGCCACTTGGTGCGATCGGCAGCTTCATTCTCCCAGGTAACTGGATTTATGTCCAGTGCCCTCATGTCTCTCTTGCACACACATTTGAATCTCAGCTGCGGTAGCCCACACACACACACACACACGCACGCACGCATACTCTCACACACACACACACACACACATATATATATATAACCTTTCATTAAACAAAAACAAATATTGGGACACATTCTCACATCGTGAGAAAAAAAATTCTCTCGAAACGCGCTGTATTTACAAGCATTGAATGAATATAGCAAGACATAAAAGCGCGACAGATTAGAAGAAAAATATGATAAATGTCAAAATATAATAACAGATATATGCCTTGAGACCGACGGAAGCCGGAAGAAAAAACAAATTGTTTTGTTTGGCTCTAGGGTATAATGTACGCACACATATTTTCATTCAGTGTCCCATCTTGTGAGATTCCTTTAAAAATGTACTTTTTTCAAACGATGTACGGTTTTGACATATCTTTTGTATTTTTCTGTTTGGTGTTAATGTTACTGAGGCGGAAGTCTGTCTCTTTAAATTTTAAATACGAGTAGGAACATCGTAACTAATGAAACACGTGTTTGAAAACATTTACATTATTATATGAGCAGGATATTATCGATACAATACCAAACTAGATTAGAAATGTACAACTCAATATAATCAGAACTGAAATATAATGGAAAAAAATAATAATAATGAAATTTAATAATGTCAGAACGACATTTGAACTTTTTCGCAGTATTTTAATATTTTTATTTACTTATTCCTCAATGTTTGGTGGCATCCCTGAGGATGATTTGCGGAACTCACAAACAAAGACACAGAGGTACGGCGAAACACAGGTTGAGAAACAGTGCTAGATCATCGAAGATTTGCATGACGAGTAAGCTCTAAAAATTAGGGCTGGTATTTATTTATTTTTTTAATTTTAATCCATTAATCGAATTTCTGTAACCGAAGATTAATCGATCAATTTCGAACAATCTGATAAATTATTTTTTTAAATCATCAACATAGTTTTTTGTTTGTTTGGGAAATCAATAAGAACTTTATTTATTTCACTTGTTATAAGGCAACATCGTCCTGAAAACATAATAAAAATACTGAACAGTTACAACCAAACAATTTGTTATTATTGACCATACCTGCCAAATTCAATATCACAAACATCTAACATAGCAAATGCTCTCGCATTTAAGCAAATAAAACATAAACATTGTTAAAAATTGAATAATGGGGGGAATTTAAGTTACACTTAGGTAAAATCCGTGATTAAGAAAGATAACTTTTAAAATTATGAAAGAGCACAACCGGGAGGGAAATAAAATAAGAAGATGGTGAAACAGGTACAGGGCGATAAAGCCTAGGATCACTTCATCACTTCACCACAAAGTCTGGTACACATTTACAACTGGTTAGATTGGAGCGTGATGCAACGTGGTTTTGAACGCGATAACTTTGCCTCAAGATGCAAGCGCGATAAACACTCTGCCACTCGGTGCTCGTAAACTACTTAGTGCATTTAAAAAAAATTAAGTCAAAACTTAAAATAAATAAAAAAAGCTTTCTGTTTAAACATTTTTCATGACAGATTCTAAATGGCAGCGAAGGAACGAATTTTATTTTCAAAGGGTTGAGAATTGGACAATCTGGTCCGTCTGACATTCTGCCCTTCCTTTATCTCGTCTTTAATACTGAACTAATTTATTCTCACATGTATTTGACATATTAATTTAAAGGAATTCAATGTTCTACAAATAAAATGAAGGCATAATCACATTCTCAGTATCTAATTATTACCAGGAAATAAAATATGTTGAAAAGTACAAACATCATCATTAAATCAACATTCGATTTTTGTATATTTATTCGAGACATGGACAACTATGCTATGACATGGACCAGCTATGATATGACATGGACAAGCTATGCTATGACATGGACAAGCTATGCTATGACATGGACACGCTATGCTATGCAAGAAACAAGGCTCAATACATTTCATCTACGATCTCAACGCCCCATACTGGGTAATCCGTGGAAGGACACAGTCACATATGTCGAGGTGCTGTCACGTGTTGGTCTTCAAAGCATGCATACACTGCTTAAACAGCGCACACTGCACTAGCTTGGCCAGTCCGTTGCACGGAAATGTACTCGCATCCCCAAAGATATTTTCTATGGACAACTGGCAGATGGCAAAAGAACAGCCGGGTGACCACAGCTGAGGTACAAAGATGTCTACAAGAGAAACATACGAGTATATGCATTGGACATAAGTCCAGGAACCTGGGCGGATAAAGCTTCCGATTGCACCAAGTGGTAATGAGCCCTACTGTGCCACCTCAAATTGGACGAAAAGAAGCTCTCACAACAAGCAGAGGAGAAAAGAACACGTTGAAAGACACACTAAACAAAAAGACAGCTGCGAGCTATCACCCCAGGGGCCGGGGCTACTACGGTAGTTTCCGATGATTTCTGATTTCTTCTTCTGAATGACAGCTAAAAATAATAGCACTTCACAGACGTAGAGGATTAAAACTTCGCGTTCCTGTATCAATTATTATTTAGTATTTATATTATCCTATATATATTGTGACCGTGTGGCCAGAAGGATATAATTTTAGACTGAGTAATAGTTGTCGATCTAGTCTACGGTGTGTATTTGTGCTCATGTTGGCATTCTCACACGAGAATGGGTGATCTAAACGAAACACACCTTTTCCATCCGAGAAGAAGACAAACGGGTGAGACGCAGAAGATGTAATGGGAGACATCCCTCGGTTGTTAGACATCCTGGTGCTGTCTGTCAACACACCTTGTTGAGCACAAAACCGTGAGAAGTGTGACTCGGGCAACAGATATCGTGGGAATGTTACCACTAGTGGGCGGACCTTGAGTTGTGTCGATTAGGAAGATAATCCTTACTAACACGTGATCTCATGTCATCCAAGCTGAGCATAAGACTCCTGATTTGCTCCCTAGAGGCATGGGCGGAGCTTGCTGGACATTTTGATGTGGCTATCGTGTGGTACAGGGGTGGATATGTAGATTTAAACTCAAACAGTGAGAGGGTCGAGTCAGAGTTGAGAAGGACCCAGATCGTCTTCTGGCGCGGTATGTGTCCTCAGCATGATACACCAGTGAGGTAGAGGATTTGATATCGCATATGTTGCGTCTGTGCTAAAAGAACTAACGACATAGAGGTATGCTTACATATGAGTACATTTTTATAATACTTAGGAGTTAATGATATTAGACGTTTCACGTTTAGGAGTTAATGCTTTTTAAAGTTTGTCTATTATTTAATAGAAGCTGATTGGCGATTTATGTGTTTTCAAGTGTAATTCCACGTATAATATCATCGCTACTTTCAACTGTGAGAAATGAGTTGACGTACTAAGTGATTTTATTAGAGGAATTCTAGTGTTGCATTGCGCTTTATACAAGTGTGTACTTATTACCATTATTATTATTTGTGTAGTGTTAAGTAATAGTTATATTGTATTCTTGTGAGCCGTAAGTGTGGTTAATTTTACATCAGTGATTATTGTGAAAGGAAGATTAGCCTACCTTCTGACCCCGTGAGTAGCCTATGCCTATTACATTCAGTATATAGCTGGAAGAATAGAGTATATATATATATATTTATATCTGCTTGTTCTTTAGAGCAACTAGGCCTCTAAGATACTGATCAAATGGTGTCATTTAGACCAGTGCGCTGTGTATAATATTTTATCATAGATAGAAGTGTTTCATTTAAATTTTCTCTCTCGTGATGATGTAGTTAGTATTTAGCAGGAGTATGAAAGCATTATTGTTGACTGAGATATGTTTATTGTTGATTATATCTACATACAAACACCACACAACACACATGGATACATAAGCACACCTACTAGCATATTTTCACACATGTGTAACACCACACACAACACACACATGGACATATAATTGCACGTACTTGCATATTTTCACACATGTGTATGTATTATTACGTAGATGATGTTTGTCCATTAGAAAGATGCTAGTTTATTTTGTTTCATTTTATTTCAGGGAGTTCAGCAGTCTGTGCTGGGTTATATGGTGTAACGTAGAGAATACCTAAATATCTAGGTTATACGGTGTTGCATAGGAATTACCTACAAAGTAAACTTGTGGACAACATTGTTTTCTGTATGATTCATATGCTACCTGATAGGGTTTCATTAATAAAAGTGGGACCCCTGTCATCAAGAGTTTTTCTGTGACTGCGAAACGCGTGTGAAAGTAGGCCAGAGAGAGTGACGACAACATTACACACGAATTCATATTCTTCTTCACACATCGTCTTCGCACTGTCACAATATATACACACTGCCCTAATGATATGTCCCGTAACGAACAAGTTTCAGGAAAATACGAAAAAGGCGCTCGTTACACCGTGAAAACTAAACTGAACACCCATTAAAAGAGCACATAATCCATGGAATCTATTCAATGTGCATTGACCACTGACCGCACGTCATGATAACATTGACTACAAAGATCCTACAAAGTTGAAATTGAATTGAAAGGAATGAAATGAACCCAGAAGTATTTGTGCAGTAATCGGGACATTCAGCAGAAAGAGCAGTGGCGTCACTAGGGGGGTGCGTGGGGTGCGGAGCGCACCGGGTGACACCAAAATGACTGTCTATAAAATTGTTGTGCAGTGTTTCAGCAGAAACTTAAGCTTTTTTATAAAAATATCCATGTAGTTAGTTATAACCACAAAAACATTTTTCGTAAGCCCAACTTACATGTACTGTATCAATATACATACGTTTTTACTTCGAATTATATTGTTTTCTTACCGAATTTTCACTTTAACCACAAGAAACTATGTAAATGTAAATACATTTAGGCTGTGCGTATGATATTGTAATTTAAAGGTGTAATTTTAATTTTGCTAGTTGTTTATGTCACTACTATTGCCATTACATTCAATGATATACGAGAATTACGATTTACGAGTAACATTAGTACAAAAAACATTACTAAGGATTCTGTATGGTCTGATACGGGAGGAGGTCTATGGGGGTGACACCATGAGTTACCGCACTGGGTGACACCATGAGTAACCACACTGGGTGACACCATGAGTTACCACACTGGGTGACACCAACCCTAGTGACGCCACTGAGAAAGAGCACACTATAATTATTTGCAGTCATGTTTTGGCGGGTGACTTGCTCGTTATTGTAATAACCAGTGTTGTGGGGTCGACATCAAAATTGTCCAATTCCGAATCCTGAAACATTGTCCAAATTCCGACTCCAATGACAATTTTTTAACTAGTCAAATGGCATAAAAGCCAACTCCTTACTCAAACTCTACAGCCCTAACCGCAGTAAACCAACAAACATGCCTTTGCTATTGATAATTTCATTACTTATATTTGTAACTCAGTTTAACGTATTTTCTTAATATGTGTTCTAAATCAAGAAAGTGTAATTACGGCCACTAACTGTCTTACTTTTCTAATGACTTTTTCAGGCCATAAATCGAGGATTCCCCAGCAAAAGAGAAATTGGCAAGAAGACGAAGTATACCGCTCCACCTATGTTCAAGTCTTTCCTTATGGATGCGATTCTTGGGCAATGACTACAACCCACGAAAGCCAGCTCCAAACCTCAGAAATGAGAAATCTGAGGAAAGTGGATGAAGCAACAAGAAGAGGCATGGTCCACAACCAGACGTTAGAAGATACGTCATGATATCAAAACCCAAACCCGTGGAACAGTCCTAATTACGATCGTTTGGCTATGTCTGCAGATGGGAGAAGATCGGCTACCACGTCAAATATGGGAAACCAGGGCCAGGGATCCATCCAGCACGACCCACAGTGCGCTAGAAGGACAACATTAGGCTGCCTCTGAAGGACTGAGGACTAGATTGGATCCAGACCAGGAGGAAGACAGCTGATAGGATAGTATGGCGCTCTCTCTGGCAAATCTCTTACACCCCATGGCAGAAGAGGACCAAAGTAGTAAGTAAGTACTTACACTTCTATTTATAGCGCTCTACCGAACAGCAGTAGACAAAGAACGAATCAGGCATGTCGTAAAAGGCAAGTATTATGAAGGTGTCACTGGGGCTGGCAATCTCATCGTGTAAAACAATTTATCACAGAAACAATTCAAGAGCATGTGAATGCATGGCGGAGGCTTCCTGCAAAGGACCAGCTACACAGATGATCCCATGCTCCGCACGGAACCCAAAGGAAAATGATGAGGATAATGACTGAAGAGCCGCTTCTCCAGCTTGGCTTTCATTTAAAGGTCCGTCACATCTGGTCCCAAGTTAGTAGTAAAAAGCGCATGGCATGTTGTGCATTTCCCGCTATCCAAGGGGGCTCTCCAACTCTGCAGAGTTAAAATACTGTGCTCTAGTTCTGGGCTTTCTCGAGGAATTGTCATGTCCTGCACAGAGCCACTTCTCAGCTCCCTCTGCCTATCACTGGTGTCGCACAGAGATTTTTGATCAATAAATTTTCTATATTCTTTTCTTTTTCTACCCGAGTCCTGTACTTTAGTATCGCTCTTTTATCCTTTTCCTGTTTTTCGCATTCGTTCGTTTGCGACAAAATATTACTTTCCCATTCTGACTTTTGCCGTTTCTTTTCTCATACTAGTAACGCATTTTATTGCGTAAGATGTCAGTCCCTGGGTGAGAACGAAATAGTGTGGGAATTCGTTCTCGACAGACACTAGGGCAGACATTTGTCTACATTTTCATCTGACACGAGCTCTTCTTCGGCTAGTTTCTCGGCGTGAGGTGTGGAAGGCGCCAACATGCATCGCTCAGAAATGAGAGTAGTTAACAGAAGGTGTGAAGACGCACTTTTGGCAGTTATGGCCAGCGTCTAAGTTAATGGGAAGTGCTAAGAGAGAGAGAGAGAGGGGGGGGAAGAGACCGGCACTTTTTCGGGTTTTCGTAATAGCGTGGGATCCTTTGTCTGTTTCATATATCTACCCCGTAGTTTAAACTTGATTTCATTCAGTTCTCCTAAATTTGCGGTAGACAGGTCGTTTCGTGCTAAGAGAATAAGCTGTATAGCGAAGTCTTAGTTTGTTCTCGACAATTTTGCCGAGCTTCTAGACTACCAATAAATATAAGCGTATAATTCTAAGTTAGTGCGATCGCCTGTAGTTCTGCTTGGAGGTAATATATATATATATATATATATATATATATATATATATATATATATATAATATTTAGTAGTGTTGAGTGATTTAGTGATAATCGCTTGTTTCATTTCACTAGTTAGATTTCTGTGCAGAAGAAATTAAATTTATAAGTCTGTTATATTCTCTAGTTGACGTGTTTCAGTGGATAGCAAAATAAATTATAATTTCTAGCTTAAACTTATGCAGCTATAAATAAATTTAATTAAATTGCTAGTAATTAGTCGAGAATATTTTTAACTAACTTATAACTGCACTGATTCATCATTGAGTATTGACGAAATACGTATGTATTTCTAATTCATGATGATTGATTTTATGAAAATAACTTATTTGACGGGAGTTTTAAACGATAAGTCAAGCTCTCCGCTTGCAGTTTATAATGTAAGTTATAACCGAAGTAAATAGTGTGTATAAGTATTTTATATGTTGTTTTTTCTTTATTCAGTGAAACTGGGGTAGCCCAACTTTACCAACGGTTTTAGTACTGAGAAACATCTGTGAAGAACAAAAATATTTTTTCTTAAAGACTTGGGTGTATAAAGTAAAACCTGTCTGGCATTGCGTTGGCATCCAGAATGACAGAGTACCCATTACATGAACTTTAAGATTAAATGAAGTAACGGGCCTCTTGAGCCAGATTTAATTCTTCCTGAGAAAAACCTCAAGTACATTTCAGCCCTTGTGGCAAGTAAAATATTACTATCAGTAACATCCCGACGGAGTTCTGACTAGTTGTGGTGTGACCAAATAAAGTCCTATACTGAGAGAACGCACCGACCTGACATTCCTCGTTACTAGAAACCTAAGCTATTGACACTGGGCTCGCTGTTAACGTTCGTGCCTGGACAATTTTAATGTGACATAAACAGATTAAAAATAATAATAATAATAACCAAGGAAACGTTCCCTGAAGTAGTGAACTCAACCTGACTTTGCGGAACTGGGGTTCCCTTGGCCAAGACTACCACTGGAGATTCTGTATGTGCATGTCCTAAAAATTGTTTTTCCAGAAGTTGCTACCAAAGCTGTAAGTACGAATGCAAGCTAGTGATCACGGCTGACTGAATAGAGTGAATGCAGGACTGAGTGATTCCCTTATTGTTGTATTTTTGGCACCCATTTTACTGTCTTAAATTTTTTAATGCAAGTTTGTTGCTAATGCTGTTTTCCTCTTAGACTAGATTCAGTTATTAACTCTGTTCTTACACTCTAGAGGGTAAACCTTAGACTATAGCGTATATATCTGTGACTCTTTGGGGCTATCACATTTCTTCTAACGGGATCGTGCGCTCTACATAGAGGGAAAGGATTACACCTATGGGTCTATTATTCTTTTAGTATTCATTAACCTGTGTGTAATTTTAGGTGCTTGACAAGCAAACTTATTTGTTGTGGACAATTTTCCTTATGTTATTAAAATTTACATAAACTTATTCCAGTGTGTCAGTCAGTTCGTTCCCAATTATCTAAATGTCCATTGTCATAGTTTCACGTCTGTGTGTCTATTGTAGTCACTTAGGTGTGTGTGTATGTGAGGGATATATATATTACTATATATTATACTAGACGGTCTGACAAATCTTAATCTGTTGTAGATGATAGGCTGACTGAGAGAAATCATCTCGAGAGTCAGAGACCGACTCTAATATATTTCCTCCATCTCACTCGTGAAATCTATTTCTATTTTATCATCTCCCACTGAGCTATCACTTGTTTCTATTGCTATTGAGAAGGGACCAAACCAAGACTTTATTCACCTATCACAAATCTACGACAACTGGGTCCACAGTGAGATCCTCCTGCATGCAGGCAACCAGAGTTACGTCTGGGGCTCAAGTGACTCCTCCAAGCTTAGTGCGCAATGTTGAGTTCTCAACATAGATATGAGCAACTACACAAACTCCATGTTTCCAGTCGTCTTCTTAGCATATTGTAGTGGGTTTTGATGGTATTGTATGGTTGATGTCACTTAGTGGGATGTATGAGGTCAGTTGTGAAGGCTCCTGAGATAAGTGTAGATGTGAATTACAGAAGGCCCTTCGTACTACCACTTACGACCTCACACATATCTTTTTATACTAATGAATGTGGCTACGTTAAATTCTAGGGTACTGATATGTACTGTGTTGTATTAATATATACAAACACACACACAGATAATTACTAAGTGTAAGAATATTAATAAAATTTATAACACACTGAACTGACTCAGCTGTTTTAGTTTTAGATATAGAAATTTTCTTTAAGTTTATTTGTTCTGAACCAAGGTTTTATTTTGGTCAGAACATATGAAAGGTTATGAAGTTATGAATGAAATGCATGGATATATGTCATAATAAAATGAAAGGTGTATACATATGTATTTTACAAGACTAGTTAATATTAATACTGTTTATATTTCTCTGGGAGAATGATTAATGGATGTGCTGATGGGGTGGCGTCATCACTCCCATTCTGTAACTACAGGAGCTGTGTCCATTAGATTACAACTTTATACTGTGTCTTTCCCAAAGTTCAGTAAACCGTGGTGGGGAAATTATTATAAGTTCCTTAGAAATATGGTGAATCTTCAGCAGGCCATTTAGTACTCATCTGGTCTGCGAAGAACTGATGCAGAATCAGGTGGTCCACTTCTCTCGACAGCTAGAATAGAACGATAGTCTGCTTCTATACGCTGTTTGCCTGCATACACGTCTGCTGGTGTAACTTTGAATACTTATGTAGCACTAGCTTAGTGCCACATCAGAAACTCACACTTCTGAAACAAAATTGGTGCTGTGTCAGTACTCTATACACTGCACCACTTTTACACAGCACAACACATCAACAATATACAGAAATGGGTCAGATCTCTCTGACCATACAGCACATCTTACCAAGTTGGTTTCATATTGTATCAATTCCCCCAAAGTCTGCAGTGCATATGAGATATGTTCAATAGTTTTCAATTATCCAATAAGATAGGTGATATGTTCCCACATATCTCAATACTTGATCCGCCCTTCATAATCCTTGCTGGCGTCTATGTATTTTGTTTATCTCTCTAACAAGTTAGTTTCCATGGCGGGTAGTGAACCGCGGCATGGGCGATCATGTCTTCTAGTAGCCTATGCATTATTTTTATCCCTACATTTTATCTTGATAGTTGGAGATATTTTAACGTTGTATCACGGTTAATTTATCACACATATCTTGCCAAGTGGCATCAGAGATCATGCCTCTCCACAACTTTCCGTCTCCAGTACTATTTATCAATTTTGTTGTTGACTTTTTTCCATTCCATGATCTCCAATTGTCTAGTATCTGCTTTCTTTGTCTCTTTTTGTTCAATCTTTCCTATTGTCACGAAATATTCCAACTTCCTTCTTCTCGTAAAATGCCTAAAGAAAGTGGATTGCTTCCTTCAGGTCTCCAAAGACAATGTAATATATTCCCTAAAGAAATTTACACTTGGCTGTGATTAAACATCCAAACATCATACATATAATATGGAACAAACAATCAATTATTACAGTATCCAAAGCAGAAATGATAAACACTAGCACAGAAGAGAACACCAAAGGTGGTGAAGATGACATAAAGATGGAAGAACTGAAGGCAGTACTGGAGAAAATCAAGATGGGCAAAGCAGCAGGGCATGATGGTATAACACCAGAAATGGTTAAGTACATGAGAGCATCAGGCGACCTGTTACTCTTAAGGATCCTACTGGCAGCGTGGTGCTACAAGACCATACCAAAGGATTGGGAGATTGCCATCATAACAACGATTTTCAAAAAGCGTGACAATCGACAATGTGGAAACCACAGAGGCATATCGCTTCTCAGTGTCCCTGGTAAAATCTACTCTAGAATCCAAGAGCAGAGACTCAGACGCCTAGCTGAGCCACAATTGAATGAGGTCCAGTGTAGATTCCGAGCAAACCAAAGTACTCAAGACCTAATCTTCACACTCAGACAGCTGAGTGAAAAGGCTCTTGAGTATAAGAGTGAGATCCAACCTTGTTTCATAGATCTGGAAAAGGCGTTTGACAGGGTCCCCTGGAGCAAACTTTGGGACTGTTTGGCAAGGAAGAACATTCCAGCACCTCTGATTGATGCTATACAGAGCTTCTACAAGTCTTGCAGATATTATGTCAGGACAGCAAATCATAAGTCAGAAGAGTTCAGGACCACTACTGGTGAAAGACAAGGTGATATCCTGTCACCTTATCTTTTCGTACTCCTCATAGACGATGTCATCAAGGCATGTAAGGAGAGAACAAGAAAGTATTCAGTGGGGCACTGGAACATGAGACTGTTCTGTATTTCAGAGCTGGCATTTGCTGATGATTGCCCTGATTGCTAAATCAAAGGCACATCTCCAATCCAACCTGCAAGTCTAGAAGGAAGAGGTGGAGAAGAGAGGGATGATCATAAGAAGCTCTAAAACAAAAACCATGCTGACATCACGAGAAGAAAGACGACATCGGATTAAGCTGGGAGAACAGGTCATGGAGCAGGTCGACCACTTTAAATACCTCGGAGCTATTATAGACCGGAAGGGAGGTGTCGTAATATTCCTGATACCCCGATCAAATCAATATAAAATTATAGCTTATAAATTCAAAACTATATAGATAAGATAGGTAGTTGTGAACAAACATCGTCGCCCACGCCCTCAGTCGTATCGGTTCTAAAACGTAGTAACGCCATATTAAACGTTATACAAAAACTGCTAGCTTTTCCCTTCTTTGCCATAACCAATGCCACTAAAATAAAAGCTTTTTTTTGACACACCGAAATGCCTAATTAGTTTAAACGGAGTGAAAGAATAAAGAAACGGAGGAATGACATGAGAGACAGAAAGAATGCAACCTTGACAAGCGTTGGTTTTTTAATCTAGTAAAGGACGACATGAGACTGCTGACGTCACAGACTGTAACACTAAACGCGAATTGAGAGGTTGAAAGTTTGAAAAAATACTACAAGGCCTTAGCAACCAGTTGCTATGGGCACATTTTTTCCCAAAAGTTAGAAGTTTGAATAAAGCTTTAACATCTGCTATTGAATGAGAGTAGAACCCCACCGCCGCGTCTCCTCCCAGTAGTGACAATTTAAACCTATGAAACAGTTAGTGTTAGGCAGAAACGCGTAGAAGCAAGAGAGAGAGAGAGAGAGGAAAATGCAAGTGGAGGAATTGAATATTTAAAAAGTTAGCTTATGCAGTGTGATACTGAAATTGAGAAGGGTAGAGCAAAGGAGTGGCTAAAGAAACCTCGATGAGAAATTTGAATGTATAAATACTTAGATAGGGAAATTGTAGTGACAAACACACACACCCGATTTCATTTCCTGTATAGTTGTATTTTTAAATTCAAACGCGTTGCTTCATTCTGAATAGAAGATAGGAAAAGGGGGGAGCGTTACAATTTTGTAAGTGTAATTATTTTGAAAAGAAGACTAGTGGGGCATAACATAATCTGATTGGCTATGGCCAAATAGACTAACAGGAGTGATAAAAACGATTTGAATCCAGTGTTAGACGCCACTATAAGAAAATCTTTAGCAAAGTATTGTTATCATTAGACACAAGGATTTAATAAAAAGTGCCTTCGCTGTCTGTATCAGTGAGACGATCTGAGTATAACCATTGATCGCCGGATTAACATACTATTGTGTATTATTTCATTGAAAAACACTTTGTGTATGCCACAAGTGTTAGTAAGGAAGATTGTCATTTCTGTTAAAAGCCATACAGGCTTACTCAGAATTTGGGAGAAAAGAAAAATACATAAAAGAGGGAAATTGATGTATGTTATTATGATGTAAGACCAGAAAACCACTGGCCGTCTTCTGCAAGTTACAATGTTTGCACCTGATTTATATAATTGACTATAATTTCTTCTATGACAAATAATGTATCAAACAGATGTTAGAAGATTTTCTGATTATGAATAGGGCACCAAATCAGATAGGAACGATCGCTATTTATTTAGCACATCTGCTGAACTTGAAAATGTTGATAATGTTTAATTGGTTAGAGATGGAGATAGGTGTATGATGTATTGAGGAGTCCTTCCTCCTCTCAATTTCAGGGTTCCATCGTGAAACAAAGCAGTGAGCCAGATTTCGAAATATAAGTTCTACTGAAACTACAAGCTCAAGGCAGAAAGTATCTGCTTACCTCACATCTAACGAGTTCTACAACAGTATGCAGAAGTTGCAGTCGTTGAGAAGGAGTTTGTGAGACAGACATCCCTGTGTTCGAGAATAAGATAAGCCCACTAGTCTATGGGCGTGTGTTAGTTCATTTAACCATACTCTCCATCAATTCAAATCAAATCAAACAGTTTTCAGGTCGCGATGACACTAGTAGTTCCAAAGAATCGTGCCCATTCATAGGAGTAGTGCTTCATCAGAATCCTTACAGTTACAAACTTTAGAGATTGATAATCACAGACACAACTGTTGTTTAAATTAATGGGTGTATATATATATATATAAAGTGAATTTTATTTTGAGTTTATTTATTCCTGTATCCAAACAACTGAGATACAGGAAAATAAAATTGTAAAAAAATTGTATAATTCAAAATTTACCCAGTGACTTGTTTAATTACTTGTTCATTAAGTTATAGGTGTAGTTGTTGTCATTTTCTTAACATTACATTTCACATTACCCTAGACACCTAGCCAGATAACATACATACACCATAACATATAATTAGGATAAAATATATTGCAGATTGAGGTCGTAGGGTGGTAGCAGACAGGTTCCCTGAGAGCACACTTCATCAACTATTAGACTCAGGGGCTTGCAAAGCTGACCTCACATCTGTAGACAATTAATATTTATCTTTGAAACATCGAACCCACCACATATATTAGGACGCTCGCTCCGGGATTTCAAAATTGTAAAAGTAAATAAATGTGGAGAGTTAGGTGAACTATCACTACCCATTGTTGTTGTATTAATTAGTTGTATTTTTTTTAGAGATATTGCTGGATATTTTAGTTTAGTTTAATAACATTTGATATTAGCAACAAGATGGCAGATTTGACCAAATTCAGATCGGCTGCTATGCAGGCTGCGAAGGAAATGGGAATGGATGGGCAAGGTCTAATTGCATACGTAACAGGAGAATGTAATAAATTTATTGAACGAGAAGATAGAAGATTAGCAGCAGAAAGGAAATTAGAGGCTGATAGGTTAGCAGAGGAGAAGAGAATGTTTTTAGAAGATGCTAGGGAAGCTAAGAGATTAGAGGCTGATAGGGAGGCTGAAATAAAAAGGTTGCAGTTGGAGGAGGAGAGATTAGAGGCTGAGGCAAAGAGACTGGAGGCTGAACAGGAGGAAAAACGATTACAGATGGAGGCTGAAAAGGAGGAAAAACGATTACAGAGGGAACATGAGCTACGACTAAGGGAGTTAGAGTTGCAAGGCCATGCTCCAGAACATGGTAACAGCCCATCCATCTCCGACTCTGCTGCAAGCCAGGTGGCCTCCAACTCAGCCATGAGTTTTCATTTAGACCCTTTTATCGAAAAAGATGATGACATCGAGTCATTTTTGAGCAGGTTTGAGACATTAGCTTCAACGTATGGGTTTGAGAATGAAAAGTGGAGTCTAAAATGTATCCCAAGGGCTTAGGGGAACCTCGTATGAGGTATATTCCAAGTTGAGTAAAGAAAATCAGGAAGACTATGATATTCTAAATCAAGCTCTCCTGATTAGATATGAAAAGAATAGTGAATTTTACCGAAAAAATTTAGAAATGCTAGACTACTCGCTGGAGAGACTTACCACCAGTTCTCTGCACGCCTGGATACATACTTGGAGAAATGGACTGCTCTGGGGAAACCCAAGATTTAAAGGAAATGATTATGATGGAGCAGTTAAGAGAGTACATGGCTCCAGACTTGAGAAAATTTCTCACGGAACAGGGTGATTAGAGGCTGGGGGAGATCTTAAATGTAGCTGAACGATATCAGGCAGCCCAGTCTGAGAAAGTAGGAATGAAGAAGAAGCAAGTAGATCATAATAGACCACCTCCAGACCAAGATGAATATTATAATTATAATAGGGAACAAAACCCAAGAGGTAAACCCAACTATGATAGGCCAAGGTATGACCAAAGAGATAGGAATCCGCAATTCAATGAAAGAAAACCTTTTAATCAAGACAGGAAATGGTGTAAAATTTGTAAGATGCAAAATAATAACACAATTGACTGTGGTAGGAAGGTTCCTCCATATCGCGCTTCATGCATGATAACAGTGGACCAGGGAAGAAAGAAGGGCCTGCTAACAGAACAGCAAGGACCTCATCATCCCCCATCTGTGAAGAAGTAGTATGTAATGGGGCCACCATAAGGTGCCTTTATGATTCTGAATTGGAATATGACTCTGTTGTGAGTGCAACCCCAGTGCACCCGGACCAGTATACCACGGAGAAAAGGGAGATACAAGGGACCCTAAAGGGAATAGCCACCATAACACTTCCCGTAGCCAACATAAATGTCAAGACTAGGTACGTGGAAGGAGTGATTAGAGCTGCAGTGTGTGACTACCCTAATTACCCGCTGGTGTTAGGAAGTAAATATGTCTTTCTAGGGAGCCGAGTAAAACCTGTGGTAATGGCCACGCTCCAGGTCAGATCGACCACTAGTAAGAAGGAGGATTCACTAATACCATTTCTTCGTGACCAGTTGGAAAAGGCCCTGGTAAAAGACAAATCACTAAGACCTTGTTTTGGTAAAGTGCCACATAGCCATCGTACTCCTAAGAAAGGAGAATTTTATTGGAAGGATGGACTGCTCCACAGGAAGGCAGGAGCAGGACCCAAAAGTTATGGACAGTTAGTTCTGCCATGGAGGTATAGGAAACGAGTTTTGGCACAAACCCATGTTGATCCAGACGGTGGACATAGGAAGATTGGTACCACGCGTCAAAGGACAACAGTAAGATTTTTCTGGCCAGGCATAGCTGAAGACATTAAAAAATTTGTTGAAGTCTGTGACCAGTGCAGCAAGGCAAATTCCACAGGGTGGAAAAAAAATAATCAGATGCAAGAAAATCATTGTAGAAAACCTGATCCGGAAAATAAAACAAGACAGCCCACACGTTGGGAAAATTATCAGGACCTAAACAAGCCTTACGGTGAAAACAGGCCTGAAACTAATGGGAAAAAGAAATATAATAAAGTAGACACCATGGATAAGGTATGCACCTTCTCACAAACAGTCTTCCCCTAAAATAGCTAGAATGGCAACTCTGCGTATGGCACCCAGAGAAAATATAAACAAAGACCAGTCATCCTCGGCTCAATTTGAAGCCGCATTCCGGGAACTGGCAAAAATTGACATTGAGGATAATCGGCAAACAGAGAAACCGAAACCACATGTTAACATTAGAAAAGTGGGGGCGGACGGTTGAGCAACTGGGAAAATGTTCAACGCGCTTCACAATATGGCTATTAACGTAGCATTATAAGGGCACCGGTGACAGTGGTATTTGACCGAACCCTATATACAGTCCATTTGGAAGTATTGTACGGACATTGGATTGAGATCACACATATTACATAGCAATGCTACAAGGGAGAATTGATTCTGGATGCCAGGATTCATTTCCCCACATTATGTATTATTTCACCAAAATTGACGTTAGGCTAAGAATATATTTGGTGAATATGGCCTCCATTTGAGTGGCACATTATAGAATTATATATGAATAGTATTAAATGGTGAATACTGATTGATAAGCAGCATTAAGACAAACAGTAACACTTGCAGCTGTTCAGTAACATAACTGAAATAGATTCTTGGATTGCAGAGGTCAGGGGCAGATTTCTTGAGTTGTGCTTACTTTGAATGACCCCACTGCAGAAATCCATGAGAACACAAGGGCAGAGTAAAGCCTAGTTGAGCAAATTTAATCTATGTTTATCACGGATTATGAACTTGCATCAAAATGCATGTTCTTAAGCGGGGAGATATGTCGTAATATCCCTGATACCCCCGATCAAATCAATATAAAATTATAGCTTATAAATCAAAACTATATAGATAAGATAGGTAGTTGTGAACAAACATCGTCGCCCATGCCCTCAGTCGTATCGGTTCTAAAACGCAGTAACGCCATATTAAACGTTATACAAAAACTCCTAGCTTTTCCCTTCTTTGCCATAACCAATGCCACTAAAATAAAAGCTTTTTTTTTGACACACCGAAATGCCTAATTAGTTTAAACGGAGTGAAAGAATAAAGAAACGGAGGAATGACATGAGAGACAGAAAGAATGCAACCTTGACAAGCGTTGGTTTTTTAATCTAGTAAAGGACGACATGAGACTGCTGACGTCACAGACTGTAACACTAAACGCGAATTGAGAGGTTGAAAGTTTGAAAAAATACTACAAGGCCTTAGCAACCAGTTGCTATGGGCACATTTTTTCCCAAAAGTTAGAAGTTTGAATAAAGCTTTAACATCTGCTATTGATTGAGAGTAGAACCCCACCGCCGCGTCTCCTCCCAGTAGTGACAATTTAAACCTATGAAACAGTTAGTGTTAGGTAGAAACGCGTACAAGCAAGAGAGAGAGGAAAATGCAAGTGGAGGAATTGAATATTTAAAAAGTTAGCTTATGCAGAGTGATACTGAAATTGAGAAGGGTAGAGCAAAGGGGTGGCTAAAGAAACCTCGATGAGAAATTTGAATGTATAAACATTTAGATAGGGAAATTGTAGTGACAAACACACACACCAGATTTCATTTCCTGTATAGTTGTATTTTTTAATTCAAACGCGTTGCTTCATTTTGAATAGAAGATAGGAAAAGGGGGGAGCGTTACAATTTTGTAAGTGTAATTATTTTGAAAAGAAGACTAGTGGGGCATAACATAATCTGATTGGCTATGGCCAAATAGACTAACAGGAGTGATAAAAACGATTTGAATCCAGTGTTAGACGCCACTATAAGAAAATCTTTAGCAAAGTATTGTTATCATTAGACACAAGGATTTAATAAAAAGTGCCTTCGCTGTCTGTATCAGTGAGACGATCTGAGTATAACCATTGATCGCCGGATTAACATACTATTGTGTATTATTTCATTGATGCGGTAAGCTGAACCTTTATGAAAACCTTATTATTATTATTATTATTATATATATATATATATATATATATATATATATATATATATATATATATATATATATATAGATATATATATATATATATATATAATATATATATTAGTGAATGTGTATGCATACTTGATGGGTAGCGGCGTGTATAGACAGGCGCCAACTTAAAACACTTTGTGTATGCCACAAGTGTTAGTAAGGAAAATTGTCATTTCTGTTAAAAGCCATACAGGCTTACTCAGAATTTGGGAGAAAAGAAAAATACATAAAAGAGGGAAATTGATGTATGTTATTATGATGTAAGACCAGAAAACCACTGGCCGTCTTCTGCAAGTCACAATGTTTGCACCTGATTTATATAATTAACTATAATTTCTTCTATGACAAAGATTGTATCAAACAGATGTTGGAAGATTTTCTGATGATGAATAGGGCACCAAATCAGATAGAAACGATCGCTATTTATTTAGCACATCTACTGAACTTGAAAATGTTGATAATGTTTAATTGGTTAGAGATGGAGATAGGTGTATGATGTATTGAGGAGTCCTTCATCCTCTCAATTTCAGGGTTCCATCGTGAAACAAAGCAGTGAGCCAGATATCGAAATATAAGTTCCACTGAAACTACAAGCTCAAGGCAGAAAGTATCTGCTTACCTCACATCTAACGACTTCTACAACAGTATGCAGAAGTTGCAGTCGTTGAGAAGGAGTTTGTGAGACAGACATCACTGTGTTCGAGAATAAGATAAGCCCACTTGTCTATGGGCGTGTGTTAGTTCATTTAATCATACTCTCCATCAATTCAAATCAAATCAAATCAAACAGTTTTCAGGTCGTGCTGACACTAGTAGTTCCAAAGAATCGTGCCCATTCATAGGAGTAGTGCTTCATCAGAATCCTTACAGTTATAAACTTTAGAGATTGATAGTCGCAGACACAACTGTTGTTTAAATTAATGGGTGTATATATATATATATATATATATATATATATATATATATATATATATATATATATATATATATATATATATATATATATATATATATATATATATATATATATATATATAAAGTGAATTTTATTTTGAGTTTAACTATTCCTGTATCCAAACAACTGAGATACAAAAAAATAAAATTGTAAAAAATTGTATAATTCAAAATTTACCCAGTGACTTGTTTAATTAATTGTTCATTAAGTTATAGGTGTAGTTGTTGTCAATTTCTTAACATTACATTTCACATTACCCTAGACACCTAGCCAGATAACATACATACACCATAACATATAATTAGGATAAAATATATAGCAGATTGAGGTCGTAGGGTGGTAGCAGACAGGTTCAACACACTTCATCAACTATTAGACTCAGGGGCTTGCATAGCTGAACTCACATCTGTAGACAATTAATATTTATCTTTGAAACATCAAACCCACCACAGGAGGCATCAATGAAGAGTTGGCAACTCGAAGAGCAGCAGCTGGGAGACTTTTTCAGGCCATAAATCGAGGATTCCTCAGCAAAAGAGAAGTTGGTAAGAAAACGAAGATGGTTGTATACCGCTCCACGTATGTCCCAGTCTTGACGTATCGATGCGAGTCATGGGCAATGACTACAACCCACAAAAGCCAGATCCAGACCTCAGAAATGAGGTATTTGAGGAAGGTGGTTGAAATAACAAGAAGAGACATGGTCTGCAACTAGACGATACGTCAAGGCCTAAAATCCCACCCCCTGCAGACCCAAGTAGAAGAGTCCTAACTAAGATAGTTTGGCCATGTCTGCAGAATGGGAGAAGATCGGCTACCACTACAGGCATGGGAAAGAAAGAGCCAGGGATCCAGACCTCCAGGACGACCCAGAGTCCGCTGGGAGGACAACATTAGACAATCTTTGAAGGACCGAGGACTAGAATGGAACCAGGCCAGGAGGAAGACAGCCGATAGGATAGTCTGGCGCTCTCTCTTCCAAACCTCAACACCTCACGGTAGAAGGGGAACAACCAAGTAAGTAAGTAAAAGCAGAAATAGATGCACTAAAGGGTGGCTGACAAGTCACGTCTTGAATGTTTATATCCTCTTTTGTATCTTTTAGATATACGTAAAACAAATGACTAAATTAGAGGAAAATCTGTCATTTGATGACTAAACATAGAGGAATTTTTGTCATTTTATGACTAAACAAAGAGGAATATATGTCATTTGATGACTAAATAAAGAGGAATATCTGTCATTTGATGACTAAAGAAATAGGATTATCTGTCATTTTATGACTAAACAAAGAGGAATATCTGCCATTTGATGACTAAACAAAGAGGAATATTTGCCATTTGATGACTAAACAAAGAGGAATATCTGCCATTTGATGACTAAACAAAGAGGAATATTTGCCATTTGATGACTAAATAAAGAGGAATATCTGTCATTTGACAACAAGTTTTATGGCAGGTTTTTTTAATTCCCAAAGACAAAATAAAACAATCTAAAATCTAAAATGTCAAATAAACGTACTATTCCAAGGGATAGCTAAAAATAGCTGCCCGTTTATGACGTCATGTGTGAAACAAAAAAGCTCTCCCGTTGAATTGTAAAAAAAAATGCGACATCGCATGTTATATAATAAAATGGTAGCTAACTCCAGGACTGTGGAACCGGAATCGGGAGTCGTAATAGTTTAGTGGGTCATTTTATAGTGGATTCGGAATCGGTAAAAAAAATATCCGGACTCCAACTGCGAATCTAGTGCCATATGACTAGTAATAAAACTTTACTCGGAGTCGGACATCTAAAGTTTCAGGTGTCGGAAAAATTTATTTTTTGCCGACTCCTAAACCATAGTTCATTCTCTTTATTTTGACTCGTGTTTCCTATAAATTAGTTTGTGCAGGAAGTGAAGAAATAACAATTTAAAATGAGGAAGTGATTTGGCTTTCAACCTGTATAACACAACGAGAATCTCAGGTGAACATATCTCATAGTCAGAACAGCCTCAACTCATCTAATAATTCAAAACGCCGAGACTCACCATAGCAGGAACTACCAACAACCAACCTGACAGTCTGAATGATTTTTAAACATAACAGTACTGTCATGACAGTGTCAGATGACACCTCCATCCTGGCTGTCACCCGGGGCGGTCCACTCCCCCTCACAACCCTGTTAGTATGACACTGCTCAGCACTCATCCAGCTTACAAACAACAAATATAACAATACTCCCACCGGAGCATGCATCACTCACCTCTAGATATACATACTCTACCACCAAAGACACCTTGACAACTGGATATTTAAGAATAGAAGGACCTTAATGTGCCCGAATATCAATAAAGGTAAGTGTAGTTCCATAGAAGATACTGCCGTAGAGGTGGGAAGTGTTATAGACTTCACCATTCTAGGTCCAGCTCTTTTTGAGGTAGAGTGACCAGTTCGCTTTCTCGCTGCCTTTACCGTCCCCAACTCAAAAGCAGAGTCATGTACCCATTTACAGCTTGGTAGACTGGAGCATTACGCTACAAGGTTACGAGCCCAAATCCGGTAAATGTGTTGTGAGAGGAAAGAACTCTGTCCGAAAATTGAATCGGAAGCTCTGTAGAATATCTACAAGACACTAATATAGATTACTTCCTACTATAATGAAAGAGGTATGAACAACTGAAAATCCCAAAATTCGATTAACAGGTGTTAAGAACAGACAGACTTAGGGCTGCATAATATTGTCAATTAGTATTTAACTTACTTACTTACTTAGTCGTTCCCCTTCTACCGTGAGGTGTAGAGGTTTGGAAGAGAGAGCGCCAGACCATTCTATCAGCTGTCTTCTTCCTGGCCTGGTTCCATTCTAGTCCTCGGTCCTTCAAAGATTGTCTAATGTTGTCCTCCCAGCGGACTCTGGGTCGTCCTGGAGGTCTGGATCCCTGGCTCTTTGTTTCCCATGCTTGTCGTGGTAGCCGATCTTCTCCCATTCTGCAGACATGGCCAAACCATCTTAGTTGGGACTGTTCTATTTGGGTCTGCAGCGGATGGGATTTTAGGCCTTGACGGATCGTCTGGTTGCGGACCATGTCTCTTCTTGTTACTTCAACCACTTTCCTCAGATACCTCATTTCTGAGGTTTGGATCTGGCTTTTGTGGGTTGTAGTCATTGCCCACGACTCGCATCCATATGTCAAGACTGGGACATAGGTGGAGCGGTATACAGCCATCTTCGTTTTCTTACCAACCTCTTTCTTGCTGAGGAATCCACGATTTATGGCCTGAAAAAGTCTCCCAGTCGCTGCTTTTCGAGTGGCCAACTCTTCTTTGATGCCTCCCTTTCGGTCTATAATAGCTTCGAGATATTTAAAGTGGTCGACCTGCTCCAGGACCTGTTCTCCCAACTTAATCTGATGTTTTCTTTCTTCTCGTGATATCACCATGGATTTTGTTTTAGAGCTGCTTATGACCATCCCCTCTCTTCTCCAGCTCTTCCTTCCAGACTTGCAGGTTGGATTGGAGATGTGCCTCTGATTTAGCAATCAGGGCAACATCATCAGCAAATGCCAGCTCCGAAATATAGACCTGTCTCATCTTCCAGTACCCCACTGAATACTTTCTTGTTCTCTCCTTACATGCCTTGATGACATCGTCCATAAGGAGTATGAAGAGGTAAGGTGATAGGATATCACCTTGTCTTACACCAGTGGTGGTCCTGAACTCTTCTGACTTATGGTTTGCTGTCCTCACATAATTTCTGCAAGACTTGTAGAAGCTCTGTATAGCATGAATCAGAGGTGCTGGAATATTCTTCCTTGCCAAACAGTCCCAAAGTTTGCTCCAGGGGACCCTGTCAAACGCCTTTTCCAGATCTATGAAACAAAGATGGATCTCACTCTTATACTCAAGGGCCTTTTCACTCAGCTGTCTGAGTGTGAAGATTAGGTCTTGAGTACTTCGGTTTGCTCGGAATCCGCACTGGACCTCATCCAATTGTGGCTCAGCTAGGCGTCGGAGTCTCTGCTCTAGGATTCTAGAGTAGATTTTACCAGGGACACTGAGAAGGGATATGCCTCTATGGTTTCCACACTGTCGATTGTCACCCTTTTTGAAAATTGGTGTTATGATGGCAATCTCCCAATCCTTTGGTATGGTCTTGTTGTACCACGCTGCCTGTAGAACCATTAAGAGTAATAGGTCGCCTGATGCTCCCATGTACTTAACCATTTCTGGTGTTATAACCATCATGCCCTGCTGCTTTGCCCATCTTGATTTTCTCTAGTGCTGCCCTCAGTTCTTCCATCTTTATGTCATCTTCACCATCATTGGTTTCCTCTTCTGTGTCAGTGGTTATCATTTCTGATGCTTCATCATGCTCACCATCCAGGAGTTCTGAGAAATATTCTTTCCATCTTTCCATTACTTCCTTCGGGGCAGTAAGCAATTTGCCTTGCTTGTCCTTTATAAATTTGAGAGGGCATTGTTTTTCTTTCCTCATGTTCTTTAGGGTCTTATAGAACAATTTCTGGTTTTCTTGTGCATCTTTTTCTAGCGTTTCTCGAAATTCTTCCCAGGACTTCTGTTTTGCTGCTAGCACTTTGTTCTTTGCTTCTGTTCTGAGTGTCACATATTCTCTATATTTTTCCATTTGTCCTGTTGTGTTTTTAGCTCCTAAGTATTGTTTCCATGCCATTTTCTTCTCTCTTATTTTCTCTTTGACTTCCTCTGTCCACCAAGGTGTCCTCTTTCTCTGGTTCCCAAGTCGGACTTCACCGCACGCTTCTGTAGCAGCTGTCTTTATGATATCCTTGAATTTATTCCAGAGGGTTTCCAAGTCATCAGGTCGTTCTTCTGTGTTGCTCACTGCTGTAGCAATAAGCCCCTGATATCTGGTCTTAATTTCTGGCTCTCTCAGCTTGTAGGTCCTAATGCTCATTTCTCCTGCTCGTTTACTTGGTTTCTTGCGTGATGTTGGGCAGTTCCTGGGCTGAGCAACTCTTTCAGTTGTTCGTTTGATTGTTAGCAGGTAGTGATCACTTCCAATCTCTGGCCCCCTCCAGACTCTTGCATCTCGGACATATCTGAATGAGCTTCTCCGAACAATGGCATAGTCGATCACTGACTTCTCATTCTTGGTTGGTTCACATCTAGTGTATGCATGTATGCGCTTATGGGGGAACTTTGTGTTTGTAATGATCAGATTCTGCTCACTGCAGAATCTAAGGAGTCGCTTTCCATTGTCATTGAGAGTATCTTCTCCATATCTTCCGATAACTCCACCCCATCTAGCATGGTCATTTCCAACTCTGGCATTAAAATCTCCGAGCATAATAACTTCATCTAGGCAGTCATCCACTGTCCTTTGAAGCAGCTCGAAGAATTCCTCCTTGACCTCTGCTCTCTCATCCTCATTTGGCCCATACACTATGACCAGGTTGACTATGGTTTCTCCTTCTTTTAGTTTTACAACCATAATGCGCTCCGAGACAAAGTTCCATCCCTTGATACTATCTTTTTGATTTTGGGCCACAATGCAACCCACGCCCCCTTTAGCCCTTTCAGATATGGGTACACCACTGTAGAGCAACATGTTGCCATCGAGATCCATGACTCCTTGTCCTTTTTTCTTCGTTTCCGTTATAGCCAGTGTCACGTAGGGTTTATATTCATTTAATTTCCTACATCTTCTTCCTATTCTTTCACCCGAATTCTCTCTTTTATTATCTCTGTATTTCTTTTTTTCCTGTATATTTTTCATCCATTCGTTTTGCGAATATTATTTTCATATAATTCGCAAACTTTACCTGTTTTCCTTTCTCTAAAACTGAGAATCGCACCTGGGTGGTATTGCGTACATGTCAGTCGCGCTGGTCGGACGATAGGCGTGAATTTACAGCATTCGCTAGACATTCGCCTGAGGGTCTCTGGCCTGGGGCGTGAAAATTCACCCGAGGGACATGGAAAGTAGACAGAGAGTCTGCATTTCAGTAAACGCATGAGGTTTTTCGTCAGGAAAAACCCGGCTTAGCGTGAAAATCCACTCCGCACTGCAGACGGTGGTCTGAGATTTGCAACTCATGCAAGCCCTCGGCCACTGATGGCTGTTACGTCACGCGATAAGCGGACGAAGGTGTTATACGGACAGGGGAGACTATTTCGCTTGGCGAAATAAGATTAGGATCCTGTGTCCGATTTTAAAGATATTGGCCAAGTTTGAAACTTTAATTTCATTCTCGCTCATAGACTCACAGTAGATAGGTTGCTCGTAAACAGAATAGCTGTTAGCGAAGATCTCAGTTTGTTTCGGCAATTTGTCGAACTTCTAGACTTCCAGAAATATTTTCAGCATTTTTATTCTTAAGTTGTGCGACTACCTGTAATTCTGTGGTTGAGGTAATTAATATGATAGATATATAGATTTTGTGAGTGTTAAAGTGTTTAATCGCTTAATTCATTTTAATCTATTTCTTTAGCGCAGAAGAGAAATAAAGTGGTAGGCTATTATATTTTCTAGGGAAGCATTCAGTGGAAAGCAGAATAAAATTAAAATTTCTAGCTTATAACGGCAAGTGTAGCTATTTATGAATTTAATTTAACCGCTAATACTCAGTCGAGTGTATTTTTCTAAACTAACGTATAAACTCTAGAATCGAGCCTCATGAATGGTGACGGAATACGCACGTGTTCCTAATTCATGAGAATTGCTGATTTTTTAAATATAACTTACGTCACGGGAAGTTTAAATGATAAGCAAAGCTCTCTGCTTGCAAGTTTAAATGTAAGTTATAACCAGTACATATTCTGTTTATTATATTATATGTGTTATTTTTCCTCCACACAGTGAAAGTTTTGGGGTGACCCTAACTTTACCAGCACCTAGTAGTAGTTTCCATACTTGTGAAGAAATAGACAGTCCTTATTTTGAACCACGTGGGTTTCTTAAGTACCACTGGTCTAACAGTGCATATGCAACCCGAGTTAGCCAGAAATACCATATCCCAATAACGGGTTTTCAAAGACTGTAATGATAAATACTGGACCTTGGAGCCAGATCTTAATTTCTTCTAGAAAAACTCTACGTAATCTTTCTGCCTGGTGGCGCGAAATACTTCTAGTATTAACTAACATTTCCCGACTAGATATATATATTTTTTGTGGACAAATCTGTGGTGTGACTAAAGTGAATCCTATACTGAGGGAAGGCACCGACCTGACATTCATCATTTCTAGAAACCTACGCTATTGACACTGTGCTCTGCTAACTCCCGCGCCTGGAATAATTGTTAGGTGACTTGATCAGACATTTGAACAAATTTGCACACCCAAGTAGTCGTTCCCGGAGACACCGAGTTAAATACGTCTTTTGGAACTGGGGACTTCTTGGCAGAAGACTGCATTTTTTGAGTCTGTGTGAAAATCTAAAATCAGTGTGTTCCAAGAGGCAGCGAGCAAAGTCGTGAGTACATGTATGAGAGGCCATGGCGGAATGAATGAGTGTACGCTGGTTTGAGTGATATTTTCACTATTATATCTTGACACCCTGTTGCTGTCCTATTTTTTTTTTCAATCTGCATAATTTGTTGCTAAGGCTAGAGTTCTTGTGTTGTTGTCTTAGGTTAAATCAGATTTGTTTTTTTCAAACTCTGTGCATATAATTACGAGATAAAACAACGAAAACTCTTAGAATCAAACCCTATGTATCTGTGACTCTGGCGCCATCATCTGTTCTCTTAACGGGGCCGGGCTAAACCTAGAGTTAACACTATAACGGGGCTATCATCCTTGCAACATTTCCTTGAATTTTTATGACTATGTGTATATGTATTTTCCTTGATGTACTTTCTTTGATGTTGTGAGCCGATTTTTTCCTGATATTAAAATCGCTCTTGAACTTAATAACAGTGTTTGGTCAGCTCGTTCTAGATATATATGTATCATTGTTATAGTTTTCCCACGTCTGTGTGTTTACCTGTCGTCACGTGTATGTGCGTGCCTGTGAGTGATAGAAATATACGTAATATGTATATTGGTGTAGTCTGTCTGACACTGTAACAACTGTTGTAGAAGATAGGTGAGAGAGAGAAGAATTCTTTTCGCTTTCAGAGACAGCCACTATATCAAAATCTATCATCTCACGTGTGTGGAAATTCTATTACCTTTCACTAACTCTCACTGAGTCTATCACCTATTCAAACCTATTCAGAAGGGACCAAACCTAGTCTTAATTCTCCTATCGAAAATCTACGACAGCCAGGATTTCTAGTTTTGCTTTCTTCATCTCTTCCACCAGCTCCTCTTCCTTCCCATTTATACTTCTTGTGTTCCAAGTTCCATAAGTCGTAGTCCGTTCCAGTTCGTCGCCTTTAGAATCAGTCCGGTTTTCTCTCTTGTAGTTCGCGTAATCATGATTTAAAGCAAACAGGTGATTGGCCTGTTGTGCCTTTGCATGGTGGAGGGGCTGCCTCCTTACGGCCTCCATGCAGGCCGCCCTCCTCCTTTTTCATCCGGGCTTGGGACCGGCATTGGCGGAGTTCAATTAGTATTTAACAAGAACAAAAATTAATATATAATGGTTAGTAGAGGTATGATACGAAAGACAGTCCCAAATGAGATGGTTTGGCCATGTCTGCAGAATGGGAGAAGATCGGCTACCACGGCAAGCATGGGAAACTAAGAGCCAGGGATCCAGACCTCCAGGACGACCCAAAGTCCGCTGGGAGGACAACATTAGACAATCTTTGAAGGACCGAGGACTAGAATGGAACCAAGTCAGGAGAAAGACAGCCGATAGAATAGTATGGCGCTCTCTCTTACAAACCTCTGCACCTCACGGTAGAAGAGGAACGACTAAGTAAGTAAGTAATGATACGAACGTAAAGGTGTGGCGGAATGTGGCGTTTGGTTCAAGGATGTAACAAACGTTGACTCGCTGACTTAACAACGAATTCACACTTTAAGTAACAACAAATGTTCTATGGTCGATCCATATAGACTGTAATCACGAATTCACAGAAACAGGTAAATTACTTCAATATATATAGTGTTCATCAAATTCTACGACTATTCTACAATTCCATTCACGCGTAATACGTGGGAAAATACTTGACACAACATCTCATCAATTTCAGCTCATGCTGTTCGAACATCACAGATCATTTATTTTATTAACTTCCACCCAATATTGAGCGCTCTCCGTGTGAAGTTAGTAAAACAGATCATTTCGAACTACATTCTAATTTGTCAATTTAATAATATGAATTACGTAAATATATTACCAGTGGAAACAGAATCGAGAAGAAAACGCTGGTGATGGATAGGACACATCGAGATAATCCGCTGATAGCCTTACCTGGAAGTCCTTGCTCGTGTATCCTCACGGTAAGATAGGTAGAGGAAGACTAAAGAACACAAGGAGAAAAGAACTGGAGACACAAATGAAGGAGATGAAGAAAACAGATGGCACGGGACAGGTAGACATGGAATAAGTTTGTTGAAGGCCTATGCACCTGGGGAGGTGAAAGGTGACGAAATATATTGCTGCACTGACATGTCTTCTTCTTCCGTCCTTAGCCACCAACCGTCAAAGCAGTCAGTGGCCATTACGCCTAGTGGTGTCTTAGGGCAACAGCAGATAGGTTTTCTTTGCCATTGTTTCCCATCACGCCTAGTGGCATCTTTAGGGCAACAGCAAATCAACCCATTTGCTGTTGTTTCTGTAATCGAAGTGACTGGCAAACGGGTGATCAGCCCGTTGTGAACACTGACATGTAGATGACCCATTTACATTTAGAACACAGTTGGTTGACTTGCCACTATACAGATTGGTTCTCTCAAGGCGAATAACCACCAATGTTAACAAAAACAGCCGGGTTTTTTGTTTGGTTTTTGGGACCTAAAAAACCATTTTCATTGAACCCGGTGTGGTGAAGTGGGATGTTATAAATATTTATAGGGGGACTTAGTGTACTGACTGAGATCAGCTGTGAAGGTATCTATATCTAATAAGAGTAGTGTATTATAGATAACCTTACTTGCTTCCACATATGTATACCTCAGTCAGAATTATTCTGGAATAGTGTGATGACTACGTTATATGTCTAGGGTATGTGTATGATGAAGTGTAAGTCATAACAACAACAGACAAATAAACAATTTAATTTATTCCACCACACTTGACAACACTGTGACACTCACATACATAAAACACTCTACAAGGATATCTTAAAGGAGTCACTGATAACTTTTCAAATAACAATATGTATTCAGTGCTGTCATGAATGTATATGTGTCCTGATTCAAATACAAAGGGAACCAGGAATCACAATCAATTTTAATTACAAGTTATATGTACAGAATTTCTCAATATGAATCTTGTAGTGACATATATTTTTAATAGTATCCTATGTGTGTCAGTTGTGTAGTAGTAATATGAGGTAATACTGGTTTTGTTTTGTTCAAGCTCTGTTGGTATTTGTCATCATGACTTCAATAGTTTGTCTTTATTGGAACTAGTATTGGAGATGTTCTCAGTTCCTGATATTAAAACAATTAAATTCCCCTCTTAATTGTATTTTACACTGTCATTTTAAGATGGGGGTACATAATGTTGAGCTCCATGGCCACACTCTCTTATCTTTCGTGATGACTGCAGTAAAAGACTCCTCTGCTCGATTACTTTAATGAGTTCTGGAGTCACCCCACTGGTTGCTATATGGACCAAGGAGTATGCTGTCCACCTCTGGCTTCAGCAAAGCTCTGACCAGGTGCTGCTCAATAACTTTAAGACCACGGTCCCACAATTCATAGAATAATAAACAGTTTCGTTGACTGGCAATGAATATAGCACAACTCCGATCTGCCGATGTCCCAGGCTTTATTTTATAAAAAAAATACACTGGTGCTCAACGCACTGCTTCTTAGTAGGTTTATTACAAGATGTGGCAATGAACAGACGCTCTGAATCGAGTATATTCGCAGCTCTACCCAATGAAACCACGTCTACACATCTTTTCAAAAAAGTACCCCTTCTATTCGTTTCCCATAACAACACAAGATAGTATTTATAGCCCGACCAATCGTGTTTAGTCTTATATTTGTTGCGCTCCAATCAATTAGGAGTTAACATGGTAGGCTATTTCCGTAACGTAAGGTTTTTTCAAACACGTTATAAAAAAATTTTATGAGCAGAAATGATTTCAGGCTGTCAGGCACCCCCACTATTTTATTTTGGTTATAATTTGGTAATTCCTAGACTATTTGCGTAACGTTTTACATATTCTTTGTCAGCAAGCCCTAAGGAACCCAAATATACAAATTTAAAAGAGCTAAGTGGCTGCGTTCAAAATATGCAATTTCTTCTACCTCCTGTTTCGAAGATGTGCTGTCTGGGTACTGTAATGTTTTCAAACGTAAACCCATCTAATGTCATCTTTTCTAATAAGCGTTTTCCAGGTTTTTTAAAACCTAACTCTGGGAAGGTTAGTGTTTTTATCACTGTCCGTCTGAAAAAAAAGTTAGTGCATGTGGCCTTACACGCGTGATGGCAGCAATTGTGTATCGCGCGACGCGTGTTTAGTGTTGCATGTGTCCTGCCTTCATTCGCCCCTCTCTCTCTCTCCTGCTTATCTGTCTTTTAGTTACGCCGTGTATAAAATGGAATGAATGAAATATTAAATTTAGGTCATTGATCAGTTTGCGTATCTCAAGTTTAGTACACGTTTCATTGAAGAAAGCGGGTTATAATATAGTAGGCTTTTACTATCAACGTGAAAGCGTTACAATTTGCAGACGAAGCAGAAAACAAGGGGATTTCGAGTACAGTCATTGTGACAGCACTGTTTCTTTTACCATTGCTCTTTTCTTTATTAAATGTATTTGTTAGGCTTTATATTTACCTGATAATTTATATATGTGGATTAGAATATTTCACGACACCCGGACAACTCTATCAGTGCTCTGTTCTCCTCCCTTAGATCACACAAGGAAAATCTAAGCACAGTGCACGAACTCTGTTGCATTTGGCGAGGATCCCAATGAGCGTATACAGGAATTACACATTCTATAAATATGTTTGTGGTGGGTAGGTTTCCTAATTTTTATATTTTACCTGGGCAGCGGCCGTATGGTCTACTCTTTACGATTCCCAACCTGCAAGGGATTGTTGACATGCGCAACTTGCACATGGACCTTCTACTTTTTCGTCCTTATCCAGGAAGGCTAAGCATCCAATCTCACTACCCAGGAGATAGTGGGAGGGGGGCGTTACATTATTAGGAACCATTGGGTCTAACAAAAAATTCCTTAAATTATATTACATGTGCTGGGAGCGAACCCGCTACCTTTAGAATTAGAGGCGGACGTCATACGTCTGAGCAACGTGTGCTCACCCCGGTGTCTGAAACCTAAAATCATGGAAATTACCAATGTTTCCACCCACCGGGCACATCTCTTAACAAACGTTTCCTTGATCAGAACCTATTAAACACATGTTACTAATACTAAACATACAGTTAATTAAATATTAACCTAAACAACACAAGCTTTCACACATTCCTCCTCCCCCCCACCCTGTCTTTTACAACATAAGTATAACTAATCTACAATTTTACGACACAGTGAAAAGAAACACAACACATACAAATCGAAACGTTTAATTTAATCGGGACTTAATGTCGCAAATGAAAGCCGGATATTGAACATATTATCTGAAATTATATACATTACATATACTACGTTTTACGCATCGGAGGTTGAAAGGTATATTTTTCTTCATAAAGGAGCAATTAACCCGCCAAAACATTACGGGGAAGGGGCGGGGAGTAATAATGATGTCGTGTTCTTCTGCTGCATGACAGGAATGAGACAGACATGGAAAGCTTGGGTTGTTGAAGGCCTGTGCTCCTTGGGGTGCTGAATAGAAAAGATATCATTTAGATCAGTAGTGAGTAACGTTAACATTCGCACTAGTACACGCGCACGATTTTCTCCCTGACACTGGCCTCAAACTGGTAAACTTCATATGAATTTATATAACAGCAAATCTAAATACAAGATTACCAGTACGGAAACGCAAGTGCAGCGGAAAAATGTATAAATACATACCTTTGTGTTAATACAACTTTGTGTGATAGATTACACCAGGAAAACACCAACTTAAAAGTTCCGTGAGAAATAATCCACGTAAGATTTCTAATGTGACTTCAGCGTGCACACGTGATCTGTCTGTCACGGCCAACTCTCTCGTGTCACTTGTTTTGTGGGCAATGAGATGTATTTATTGTCAGTGCCGAAGGTTAGGTGATGACAGTCTTAACGGCGCTTCCGGAACTGACAGTGACAAATAAACTTAACTGTAGTTCTGTGCGTATGTCAGGAACAGCTTCATGGTTTAAAAAAAAATAATAATAATAATAAAGTGACAGCACATTAATCACATTAATATCACATCAGCTCTCGTGGATAGCTCTGAAATATTTAGACCAACATAAACAACACTCAAAAAGTTACAGATTTTCATGAATGACTGCGTAGACTAGAAGGATTAAAGTGGTATGACAAGATCATTAATGTGGAACAAGAGCCTTACAAGTGCCGGTGGAACAAGAGATGAGAAGAAGTTGTCAATGGATATTTGTTTTACACGATAAAGTTGCCAGCTCCATACACAACCTTATTTCAGTGGCCGTGTACGACGATTGCCTGAGGGTGCATTTTCTTTTCAGAGACCCCCCAGGAACTACACAGGGCAACGCAATATACAGCGCTCCCTCGGTCTTACGCTGTTCAATTAGCGCTTTTCCGATATAACGCTGTTTTTGTTGCTTGCCATATGGCTGTTATACCCTTTAAAAATTCGATCTTACGATTAGCGCTGAACTCCCTGCACTGTAAACATGTTGTTGTTGTTGTTTTGAAGAGGTGATGGGTGGAGAGCGCGCACTTAACAGCTGACCGTTATTGCCTCTTCTCGTTCCATCTTAGTCTACCCTGTTCAACCTGAAATGTGGTTATAATTGGGGTATTTAGTGTCATTTTATTTTCTAATTTTGTATTCAATTTACATAACTATTGTCTTTAGCAGTTGCTGATTTCAATTTATATTAGTACGGTATTTGTCCATTTTATTTTCTCTTTTGTGTTATATATTGATAACTACTGTCCTTTACACTTGGTTTTAATTTGTATTAGTATTTGTTCTTTTTGAGTTTTTTTTTTTAAGTTTTTTTTTATTACCTCGTTGTCTTTCCTTGTCCTATAAGTAGCTAGTAAGTTTGTTTTTTTTTTGTGTGTTTTTTTTTAATGATTTGTTAGTTCTTGTTGCTTAATTTCTATTTAGTTGAATGTCTTTTATGAAGTACTAACCTTATATGTTTTCCTTTGTTTCATGTATATATACTGTAAACTTACGTTCGGCCTGGGCATGCCTAGAGTCAAGGCGTGCATGCGCAGCCCAACCTGCGCACGCGTAACAAACACAGAGAAGATTCTATTGTGAGTGACGCAAATTTGCATCAAAACCTTGAGAGTCATGTCTGGTATGACAGATTTAAGGGACGAGCTAAGCTACACGATGTTGCAATTAGTGGGAAGGCAGCAACTGCCAACATCGAGGGAGCAGAAATTTTTTAAAGAGACAATGGTCAGTCTTAGTGGGAAGAATGGATACACACCTCAACAGGTCTCTAACGTGGATGAGGCTGGACTCTTTTGGAAGAGGATGCAAAAGAGGACATTAAAGAAAAAAACAATGCTAGGATTTAAGGTGTCAAAAGATGGCTTGACACTGGTCGGTAATGCTTCAAGCGACTAAAAGCTAAGACCAACGCTTATTTACCACTCAAAAATCCAGGGGCTTTTAATTACATGTAGTTAATAAATGTTCTAAATCATTAAGTTTTTGTCTTTTAATCACATTTTACTTAATTTTGGTACAGAGTTCTGAACCTTGGGAAGACTTAATTTGATTTCTGTCAATTCTTATAGGAGATTAAATTTCGTGACTTTTCCCTCACTCTGTTTTCCAGTCCTTGTTTTCATTATTTTTTTTACTTTTCATGCACTATCCATTTCCGCTTTCCGATTTAGTGGCAGCCATCTTTGTTCCAACATGTGACAACACAATAAGGGAGTATTTTTCTCTTATATTTGTTGTTTCATGTTCTCCACTTAATTCTCACTTTCTTCCCCTCCTGTCTCTTGTTTGTCTGTCCCTGACGAAGGCCTTGTGGCCGCAACGTAAGTTTTTCTTGTTCTTTCTCTTTGTAAGACGTATTACTATTTGTGTGTTTTTGTAATTTTTTTTTTTTTTTTTTTTTATTCTACCGCTTTACCCCCGTCTTACGGCAATTCTCCTCATATACTCATATCTTTACCTTACTGTGCAGCTTGGAATTCCATAAGCCCTCAGTATTTTCCATAGACTGTCCCTTTGTATACTGTCAAAAGCCTTTTTCAAAATCAACGAAATTAATGTACAGCTGTCTCTGCCATTCTGAGCACTGTTCTATAATGCTCCTGAGGGTAAATATATGATCTACACATCTTCTTTCTAAATCCTGCTTGTTCTGTCCTCAGTTTGTGGTCTACTGCTTTTGAAATTCTCTGTATAATTATCCTGCCTAGTATTTTGCTGGGAACTGAGAGAAGAGTGATTCCTCTCCAATGGTTGCAGTCTTCAAGGTCGCCCTTCTTGGGCAATTTGACAATTATTCCTTTGTTTCACTCCGTTGGTATTGTCCCTGTTTTCCAGACTTGTGCAAATAGTGGTTCTAATAGTTCTGATGCTAGCTCAGGGTCAGTCTTAAATAGCTCTGCATTTAAGTTATCATGGCCAGGAGCTTTTCCATTCTTTAACCCTTTGATTGCCGTGACGATTTCTTCCTTTCGTGGAATGTAAGTATTAAATCTAGATCATTTTCAGCCTCAGAAACATTCAGTTGTGTCTCAGGTGGTTCCTTGTTCAGATTTTCTCTGAAATTTTCTGCCCATCTTGTTTCCTATCCCTTTGCTGTAGTGATGAGATTTCCTTGCTTATCTCTTACTAATGCAATATTGTTTGCACCTCGTTTTCCGCTGATGGTTTTAGTTATTTTATTTACTGTGCTTTGTTCATTTCTCGGTGCTGCCTCTTCTGCCTGTCTTGCAAGATCGTCTAGAAATTTCCTTTTGTTGGTTCGGGTTTGGGGTTTAACTTCCTTGTCCAGCTGACTGTACTGTTCGCTATATAATTGCTCTAACCTGGGGGACTTCGCTTCTGTTTTTTTTTTTTTTTCATTTCCTTTCCCATCGCTATGGTATTTAATGTTTCTGGTGTTACCCAGTTTTGCTTCTTCCTTACATGTAATCCCAAGCATGATCTGCTGCTTTCCTTATATATTGCTTTTTGCAGCTGTTGATAGAATTCGTCCTTGACCTAGAATAGTGAAGTCTCTAACACTTCACTCGCTTACGGCAGTATCAGCTATATGACTACCTTGACCTTCATTTAAAATCTACAAACATCTTTAAATCAACATGACTTCAAGATTAGCCAACGCATTTTTATCATCTTGACTTTTTAAAATTCAAGAGAATAAAAAAGTTAAGTTTAAAAGCAAAACTTCGTACATAAAATAACGAACAACTTGGCAATTACGCCCGTCTATAACTGCACGCTGCAGACAATGCCAGATTGTTCTAAGGGTATTTTCTTACAGCCTGTCTTCTTGTCTGTCGCAATGTCTGTCCAAATGGTGTCACCTGATACATCAAGTATTATTAAGAGTGGCTTCTAGGAAAAACTAGGCCACCGTGAATGCCACTTTTCGTGTCCCCCATAATGGCTAGACGAGAAGCAGGTGGAGTTATTACCCGATTCAGAATAATTATGTCACGTGATCCGCCTTTTGAAATGTCTCCGTCAGAGTGCCTCGCCGCAAGAGGCGTCAAGTTCAGTCGTCACATTATGGCTTTAACGACAACAAGAAACGTATTGTGTTGCCAGATGGACAACGGGACAAATTAATCGATTAATAAAAGGGTTTGATGATGTGGTAAAGTGGGATTTTATAAATATCTATAGGGGACTTAGTGTACTGACTGAGATCAGCTGTGAAGGTATCTGTATCTAATAGGTGTAGTGTTTTACAGATAACCTTACTTGCTGCCACATATGTATACCTCAGTCAGAATTATTCTGGAATATTGTGATGACTACGTTATATGTCTAGGGTATGTATATGATGAAGTGTAAGTCACAACAACAACAGACAGATAAACAATTTAATTTATTCCACCACACTTGACAACACTGTGACACTCACATACACGGAACATTCTATGAGACTATCTTAAACGAGTCACTGGTAAATTTTCAAATATCAATATGTATTAATTACTTTTCATTAATATATATGTGTCCTGATTCAACTACAAAGTGAACCAGGAATCACAATCAATTTCAATTATAAGTTATATATATATATATATAGAATTTATCAATATGAATCTTGTAGTGACATATTTTATTAATTTTATCATATGTGTGTCAGTTGTGTAGTAGTAATATGAGGTAATACTGGTGTTGTTTTTTCAAGCTATGTTGGTATTTGTCATCATGACTTCAAGTGTTTATTTCTGTTGGAACTAGTATTGGAGATGTTCTCAGTTCCGTTCATTAAAACAATTAATTTTCCCTCTTATTTTAATACAATGTCATTTGAAGGGGGTATACATAATGTTGAGCTCCGCTGGCCACATAGGCTTAACTTTCGTGATGGCGGCAGGAAAAGACTCCTCTGCTCGATTGCTCCCCTGTGTTCTGGAGACACCTCACTGTTTGCTATATGGACCAAGGAGTATGCTGTCCGCCTCTGGATTCAGCAAAGCTCTGACCAGGTACTGCTCAATAGCTTTAGGACCACAGTCCCTGAAACAAGAAGGTTGTACCTCCTACTTCAGAACTAATTTATACTCTATTTCTACACTGAGCACAATACATAACAAACACTGAGTTCAGAGCGGTAGGCCAACTGCTATCTTCATCTGAAACAATTTTCACCAGTATTTTCCTCCCTAATGGTTACCACGCCTCTGCAATTCCAGCATTATTTCTTTCTAGTCAATAATATAGGTGTCAGTGTACTGTTTGGCAATTCCATTTAGTTTCACTTTCCTCCGACACCTTCTGTTCAGGCTGGAGCATTATATAGGCTTTACCTCAAGTTCGCTACTGAACCACACATATATACAGACATAATTTATCAATTTACATTCAATTTTCATTAAAAAGATATCAAACCTTTCAAGCTTACCACAATTCATGGAAATATTACACAGTGACGTTGAATGGCAATGAATATAGCACAACTTCGATCTGCCGATGTCCCAGGCTTTTATTTTATAACAATATGCACTGGTGCTCAACGCACTGTTTCTTAGTAGGTTTATTACAAGATGTGGCCCGGAACAGACGCCCTGAATTGAGTATATTGGCAGCTCTAACCAATCATGCCATGTTTACCTACTTTTCAAAAAATATTACCCTTCTCACGTTTCCCCTAACAACAAAGAAGTAGTATTTATAGTCCGACTAATCGTGTTTAGCCTTACATTTATTTTCCGCCAATCAAATAGGAGGTAACATGTCAGCCTATTTCCCGTACAATGGTGGGGTGAAATTCTGCCACTGAGCGATTCTGAATTTGGTGTTGTCTGACACCCTCACTATTTTATTTTGGCTATAATTTGTTAATTCCTAGACTATTTGCGTAACGTTTAACATATTATTTGTCAGCAAGTCCTAAGGAACCCAAATATATATACTTAATGGAGCCAATATGCATTTTCTTCTAGGATAGTCGTGCTGTTACTACCTCCTCACTTCCAAACTTTAGGGTGTCTGGGTACTGTCATGTTTTCAAACGTAAACCAGTATAATGTCATATTTCCTAATAAGAATTTTGTAAGTTTTTAAAACCAAACTCTGGTATGGGTAGTGTTTTTATCACTGTCGATTTGAAAAAAACTAGTGCATGTGGCCTTACACGCGTGATGGCAGCAATTGTGTATCGCGCGACGCGTTGTTTAGTGTTGCATGTGTCCCTGCTTTCAGCCCTCCCTTCTTTCTATCTTTAGTCCATCTGTCTTTCGTTTTTTTTTGGCTACGTAGTGTATAAAAGGACATGAATGGAATTTTAAATCTAGGTCAACTTGCGTATCTCAAGGTTTTTCTTAGAATTGGAGTACACATTTTATTGTGTTGGGGAAATGCGTGTATGCTGCAGAAGGCCTTTACTATCAACGTGAAACGTTACAATTTGCAGACGAAGTAGAAAACAAGGGGGATTTCGAGTACAGTCATTGTGACAGCACTGTTCTTTTTTACCTTTTCTCTTTCCTGTTATTGAAGTAATTCGTTAGGCTTTACATTTACGTTTTAATTTATATATGTGGATTAGAATTTCTCACGACAGATGAAAACAAGACGGCTGATAAAGAAACAAACTTTAACAGACAGGTAAACATGCTGTTGTTGTTTGCGTCAGCTCTCAGCCACATCTCTCACGTACAATGCTGGAAGTTAGTTTTGAGCGGTCATAACGTTGTTTCGTAGTTTACAGCTAGGTTGCGATATCTGCGCCTTTTGGCCCGACACATCCGATTTCAGCACGCAGTTTTTACGAGTTTGCTGCCCTGTCACCTCGCACTATATGTATGCTATACCTCATATCCATCCAATAGTGCAGTGAGGTGACTGCGCCATTGAGCATCATCGGATCCGAGATGCAACTCTGTCTCAAATCTGGGAGGCCCCGTTTCCGCGAACACAACACACAGTCAACTGAGGCGCCGTTCGCCATTTGATGACAAGTAGACATATAGGAAAAGATAAAGGTAGTAAATTGGCACCTGACTTTGTTCTTGAGTTAAGAAAGGCAGAGAGTATAGGAAGGGGTCACAAAATCTCATAAAAAAAGATGGAACTAGTAAGGTAAAGTCTCTTATACTTCACTCCCCTACGACAATATCTGCTATCGGACTACCTTTACCTTTAGTCCCATGGCAGATACTGCCATAAGGGAGTGAAGTGTTAGAGACTTCCCTATACTAGGTCCAGCTTTATGATGTGACGTAACCAGTTCCTTTCCCAGTTACCTTTGCCTTCCGTAGCTCAAGAGGAGATTCAGGTACCAATTTACAGCTAGTTAGAGTGTGACGCTACCAGGTTTTGAACCCGGTAATTTTGCCATGAAAGGCAAGCGGTCTAACCACTCTGCCAGTCAGGCGCTTAGGCATAGGTATGTAGATACAGGTAATTCTTTGTTGACGCGATATAAGCATTCCAAAGATCCTTCATATTCATAACCCTCCATTCTCAAAGGAGCATAGGCCTTCAACAAACACATGCCAAGTCCTCCTGTCACGTGCCATCATCTCAAGTTCTTTCCACGTGTTGAATACGATTTCTCTTGATCTCAATATTTTCCCAATGCTATGAAAGCACCTCTTGCTTTTTGTATTTTTGTCCTGCATCTGATTACGGTTATGGGACAGAAGAGCCAAGTCATCAGCAAAATCCAGATCATCCAACTGCTTAGTCAGAGTCCACTGGATTCCATTTCTGTTGTGTGTTGTTGATGTTCTCATAACCCAGTCTATTGCTAATAAGAAAAGAAATGGAGACAAGAGGCATCCCTGTCGCACTCCTGTTCTTATCCTAAATGGTTCTGTAAGCTGTCCTTCATGAAGAACTCTGCATGTCATGTCTTCATATGTTTTCTTTATTAAATTAATGATCTTCAGGGGAACTCCATAATGCCTCATCAATTTCCAAAGTGATTCTCTGTCTACACTGTCAAATGCCTTTTCGTAGTCCACAAATCCGATGTATAGTGGTGAATTCTATTCCAGACTTTGTTCAACTATTATTCTCAAAGTGGCTATCTGGTCTGTACATGATCTGTTTTGTCGAAAACCTGCTTGCTCATCTCTCAGTTTCTTATCTATGGACTCTTTTAATCTTTCAATGATAATCCTATTTAATACTTTTCCTGGCACTGATGGTAACATTATTCCTCTAAAATGTGTGCACTCTTGTAAATTTCCTTTTTTATGCAACTTAACCAGATATCCTTCCTTCCATTCTGCTGGTACCTCTTCCTTTTCCCAGACTTTACCTAGTAATTTATATAACATCTCTGTAGCCGTGTCGATATCTGCTTTGATGGCCTCTGCTGGAGTGCTATAAGGTCCAGACGTTTTTCCATCTCTTAGAAGCTTTATGGCTTTCTTTATTTCTTCCTTCGTTGGTCTTTCACCGTTAATTTGTAGCTCTTCTTCTGCTGGCTGGATGTCCGGGGGGTTTTGTGGAGCTGGTCTATTGAGAAGGTCCTCAAAATATTCTGTCCACCTCTTCATTTGCTTTTGTATATTGCTGAGCAGATTTCCATTCTTGTCTTTTATGAGGCAACTTGTTTGCTTGTATTTCCCTGTCAGCTTCTTTGTGCTGTTATACAGTTGTCTCAGATTTCCTTTGGCTGCAGCATCTTCTGCCTCTCTTGCCAACTCCTCAATATACTTCCTCTTGTCTCTTTTGATACTTCTTTTAACTTTTTTGTTTGCTTCTGTGTACACTTCTTGAGCATTGGCTTTGGAACTTCTGGTTTTGCTTGTGTTTAAATCTGCTTTCTTGTTTTTTCTGTCTTTTATTTTATTGATGGTTTCTGTTGTTATCCATGCTTTTTGTTGTCGTTCTCTTTGCACAAGTATTTCTTCACATGTCTCATTCCATACAGTTTTGATTTGCTGCCAATAGTCTTCTGTATTCTCTACATCTTTCACCTGTTGGAGCACTTGGAATTTGTTGGATATTATGACCGAAAATTTGTCTCTTTTTTCTTGATTTCTTAGATGTCCTACATTAAATTGTTGTCTATAATTTTGCATTGTTGCATATCTCTTGAGTTTCATTTTTACTTTGGCTATCAGAAGGTGGTGATCTGATGCCACATCTGCTCCTCTATATACCTTTACATCATGCAATGATGATCTAAACTTCTTGTTTATGCTTATATGTGAAACGGGTGATTCCTTCGGTTATCATTATTGTTTGAATATTACGATAATTGATTTTTCTTATGAAGAGTTCATCGTGCTGATAAATATAACATTGAACAGCTGCGGAACCAAACCCGTAACGTAATGAAGTTATCAAGCCTTCAGTTTGAGTCCACATGTATTGGCTTTTCCACATATACAACATCCAACATTTCATAATCTTCATATACAGTTCATTATAATAAGAAATTCCCCATACTGGCCACCACTTGAAACGGGTGATTCCTTCGGTTATCATTATTGTTTGAATATTACAATCAGTCTCTTGACTTGTTCAATGTTAGTTATTTTATTGGTTAGCTCTGACAATCTAAGAAGTCCCTTCAAATTCTGATTTGCATAATTTACGATAATTGATTTTTCTTATGAAGAGTTCATCGTGCTGATAAATATAACATTGAACAGCTGCGGAACCAAACCCGTAACGTAATGAAGTTATCAAGCCTTCAGTTTGAATCCACATGTATTGGCTTTTCCACATATACAACATCCAACATTTCATAATCTTCATATACAGTTCATTATAATAAGAAATTCCAAGTAATACAAGTAAGTATCCGTCCGTGTCAAAATAATATGTCAGATGAACATCATGGCTGTATACATGCGCTGCTGTAATCAGACAGCCAGAAATGAGCGCATGAGTTCTCGACAGCTACAAAGCGAATCATATTCGATTCTCCTTCCATAATTCAGTTTACATATAAATCTCATAATTCATACTATTATCCGAACTGACCTTGAGTTCTATATTGAATTCATACTTATGGCTACATACTAAAGCCTCTCATTGGAAGGAATACAAGACACGGCTTCTCTGCTCGACGGACAGCATAAAAGGGGTCCCGTATCTTAGTCACGGAGCGTGACCTATCAACGCTACCACGTCATAATTCGCTCGAGTGTATAGCGTTCAATAGACCAAGAATTATTTACCTTAGATTATATTAAATGCTGTAACCCCTAAAATTGCACGCTGCCAACCTCTAGCAGACGACTGCAATGGAACTACCGTAACAATATGATCAATCTGATTTTCTGTTCTATGGTCTGGTGATATCCATGTTGCCTTGTGTATTCTCTTATGTGGAAACATGCTTCCTCCTATAGCCAGTTGATTTGAAGCACAGAAGTTTGAGAATAGTTCTCCATTTTCATTCATTATTCCCAGCCCCTGTTTTCCCATGACTTCTTCAAAGCCGATGTTGACTGTACCTATCTTTGCATTCATGTCACTCATCAAAATTGTGGTGTCTCTTCTTTTTACTTTTTCCATAATTTCCTGTAGTCTAGTACAAAATTCTGCTTTCACAGACTCTTCTTTGTCATGGGTTGGTGCATAGCATTGGATGACATTTACATTTATTTTCTTTTTAGCTGTTTTAAAAATAGCTGTTATTATTCTGGGTCCAATGGCTTCCCATTCAATGAGTGCTTTCTGTGCTTCTTTACATAACATAAGAGCTATCCCTTCACTGTGGTGTGAACTTTCGTCTTCATGTCCTGAGGAGAGCATTCTTCGAGAAATTATATTGTTCGAAAGAGGGATAGCGTTCATTTTGCGAACATGTTCCTCTCCGAGCATGCACAGAACGGCATCTTTTATACAAGGAGAAATTAAATTCTCAGCTATAGTATGATTTTTACCACATTTAGCAATACCATAACTAATACGGTAGGAGGCTTCAACCGCATTTTCGTTATCTTTGTTAGCTGACGACAAGTACGATGTCAAATTATGTTGTTTCGATAGGCGATGAAAAAAATTGCGTTCCTTGTTTTCATAACTGGGGTGTTTTGTTTGTAAATGCCGCAAGAGTAACGAAGGTTTCATGATACCATTGGATAATACTTCCCGACACACTACACAGTGGGGCTTAGCACAGTCCTCATCTCCTATAAACGAAAACCCATACTTCATGTATTCGTCACTGTATTTTCTCTTTTTAGCTCTATGTAAAACTGAAGATCGTGTCTTTTCACTATCCTGCACCAAAGTCTTAGGCGTGTCCTGGGAAGTACTTGGCGATTGATCACATTCCACATTATGTTTCAGCTTTTTTACTGTGCCGGTTTTCAACCACTGATCCATATCTGATAATACACGAATTGAACAATTAATCACTTTAAGTTAAAACAATGACAAAAACTACTGTATATAGAAACACTGTCTCACTGTCTCACGTTTGTAAAGTTTGGGTCTAGAATCGACACTATTACTTCCGGGACATTAGACGTTCATAGATAGTGTGGAAGATCAAACAAGTCATATTTTTGATGAAATATTCAACGGCACAACTATAATCCCATAGTCATCATAATGAAGACTATTGTGTAAAAATATTGAATTGTGGTCACACGAAACGCCATAGATTTTCACACACGCCAGTCCAAGCAGACAGCACGCCAGTGGCGCGCAAGAAAAACGGCAGAGATTGTCTCACACAGTTCATGTTGTATAGTATAGCGTTGAATTAATTTCACAACTTTTGACTTGTCTTTTACACTGTTGACATATGTATCTTTTTTCCGCCATTACTCAATTTTTTTCGCGTACCCCTGAACGTCCTGTCGCGTACCCCCAGGGGTACGCGTACCACAGGTTGGGAACCGCTGAATTAGGGGAAAAGAAATCAAACTGAAACGAGTAGATTTTTCTGACCTTGTTACGAAATACGAAAACATTTAACTGTATAAAACGAGGGATCATACATTTTGACCGTTCATCCATGTTGACTACTAATTCCTTGACTACGTAGTACTTGTTTGCACCTCGTTTTCCGCTGATGGTTTTAGTTATTTTATTTACTGTGCTTTGTTCATTTCTCGGTGCTGCCCCTTCTGCCTGTCTTGCAAGATCGTCTAGGAATTTCCTAATAGTACTAGTAGTAGTAGTAGTAATAGTAGAAGTAGTACTAGTAGTAGTAGTACTAGTAGTAGTGCTAGTAGTAGTACTAGTAGTAGTACTAGTAGTAGTACTAGTAGTAGTACTAGTAGTTTGACTACTACTAGTAGTAGTAGTAGTACTAGTAGTAGTACTTGTAGTAGTAGTACTAGTAGTAGTACTTGTAGTAGTAGTACTAGTAGTAGTACTTGTAGTAGTAGTACTAGTAGTAGTACTTGTAGTAGTAGTACTAGTAGTAGTACTTGTAGTAGTAGTACTAGTAGTAGTACTTGTAGTAGTAATACTAGTAGTAGCAGCAGCAGTAGTAGCAGTAGCAGTAGTAATAGTAGTAGTAGTAGTAGTAGTAGTAGTAGTATTAGTAGTAGTAGTAGTAGTAGTAGTAGTAGTAGTAGTAGTAGTAGTAGTAGTAGTAGTAGTAGTAGTAGTAGTAGTAGTAGTAGTAGTAGTAGTAGTAGCCCCTTTCAGTCCTAACTGACAATGGGGATGCGCTCGTGAGGTGATAGCCCTCAGCTATTTTATTTATTTTTTTTTTGCCTAGTGTTCCCTTTGGCGTTCTCTTTTTCTTCTGCTTATTATGAGAGCTTCTTTTCGCCCAATCTGAGGTGTCGCCTTAGGGAGTCGCAACTTGGTGCGATCGGTAGCTTCACCCTCCCAGGTTGCTGGATTTATGTCCAGTGCCTTTATGTCTCTCTTAAACACATCTTTGAACCTCAGCTGCGGTCGTCCGACTGTTCTTTTGCCATCTGCCAGTTGCCCGTAGAAATAATCTTTGGGTATGCGACCATTTATCATGCTGCGTGCATGGCCAAGCCATCGTAGTCTGCGCTGTCTAAGTAGTGTATACATACTGTGAAGGCTAGCACGTGACAACACCTCGACATGTGTTACTTTATCTTTCTACGAAATACCAAGGATGTCGCGTAGACACCACTGATGGAAAGTAATGAGCCTTTCCTGCAAAGCATATTTCTTCCATGTCTCGACGCCATATAGAAGCGCTGGTGACGCAGACATTATATACCGCAGCTTTGGTCTTCATTGTGAGTTTGGAATTTCCCCAAACACGCGTTTTGAGGCAGGCATAGATAGAAGGACAGATACGTGGAACTCTTCATATGTAAGGAAACAACAGCTTGTAAACACGTACAGAAACTACTTCACGGCGCTGGGCCGAAAGGCCAGATCACAAACACTGCTGGATCTATAACAGCAACTGATCTTCTCTCAACAGGTGAAATGCACGATTTATACACTTGAAAGCCTACTCACCTGACATACGTAAATTGGATACTTGTGTACGGCATCAATTATTGAGCAAATCAAGCGCTGCTTTCCCAGGAATCTTGGAAGAGACAAAGGAAGTAAATGAATATTGCAACCTCAGACACGTCGTACAAAGCGGTTAATATGAGGTTGTGCAAGAAGCTAGCAATCAAACTCATCATTTAAAACAAATGGATACAGAAACCACGTCTGTAAGAGCATGCGAATGCTGGAGCATGTGTCACAAAAGCGGACCAGCAGAAGTGGTGGCTCCAAACTGCGTAAAGTACGCAAGGCAAATGATGACTTAATGCCCTTCATGAACATGCATCTTCATATGGAACTGCATAAAGCTTCTCACTTGGTCCACATCCAAATCTTGAGCATAGACAAGGCTGGAGTTTGACACCTTCTCTCCCGTGCGGCTCATACAGAAATCACATGCTTTGTACAAAGTACTGGCCTCTGACATCTCTTTATTAACATATTATAATACAGCAGTGCAGTCATCTAATGCAATGCTCCGCAACCGATGTGCCGCGGCACACTGGTGTGACACTATATAATGGTATACAACATTATACGTTATCGTAAAATATTACGAAAGAATCTTACATTTACAATTTTACAAATAATCAGTTGAGTTACCACCATCCACAAATCCATCACAAAAAATTAGGGAGCACTGTCTTATGATAGTATCAAAACTAAAAATATTTGCCATACCCACTTAATTAAATATTGTTGTGTGCCAGTGCATTTTTAAAAGCACTTTAAGTGTGCCGCGAAGTGAAAAAGGTTGCGGGGCACTAATCTAATGCCCTAGAACAACTTCCGTATGGTTTTCATATTCCGCACTACGAACAAAACGTACCACTTGACGAATTCCATGAAACGTTGCTGATGTTTTTATTTAACCAGGCCTGCTGAGAGAGTCGCTCTTTCGCACCAATGCCAAGTTTAAAAAATCCTTGGTGTTGTCTACAATGTAGATATAAGATTTTCTTGTAGCTTTTATGCCATTCTGAAACTTTTTTAAATTTTTTGTTTAGTTTGAGTAGTGAACGTCAGCTTTTATATCATGGGAGGTTTACCCTGACTTGTCATGCGTTTAAAGGATCCTGTCATATGGTTTCAAACTTGAAGGGGGAGATGTTTGTCACAGCGGGTTCCCCTCTATCAGTCACCGATATTATTTTTGTCACAGGTCGACTCGTGTCACGGTATGTTGGAGATTATTGAACATGAAAGAGGTCAATATCGGTGATAATATTAACAAACCCGCCGTAGCCAAGCAATTTATAGCCGTCGTAAACAGTGGAGTACATTTCGCGTTGTCTTCTAAAAGTGACGTTGTGAGTAATTTTCAATTACTTTATTAAATGTATGACGATCTCGAATGCATCACAAAGGTAGTGATCGAATCAAGGGAAAAGTCAAATGTTTGACTTAGTAACATCGTAAATTTGCAGATGCAGAACAGAACGTCAATATCTTCGAATACAACCATCAACCAACATCGTCAGAAAAACGAAGGGATGAAAACGTATACACGCCAACGCATGTATGAGGGGTTACTTGAGTCTTTATTTAATCTGTAGTGCATCATCTTGGCTGGTCTTTATATATCTTCTTTTTTCTTCTTCTTTATTTCAGCACTTTTATAAAAAGAGTTAGTTCTGATTTCCAGCAATCAAACGGGTAAAACATATGATTGAATGATGATGGGCGTTCTGGTTATTCCATCATATCACTGTAGCTATAAGTTAAAGGATTTTACCATCCATGTCTGCCAACATTGTTCACGTCAGCTAGAATATCAGTTTGTTTTTTTCGGTATTAAACGAACAGTTTACCGTCTCTGACTTCTATGAATTGTTCAACAAAAGTGTTACGAATCATCTTCAAAAATAATTAGCAGATTGACCTGTTTAACAGTGGCGATATCCACAGTAAAACGGGCTGGAGGTTTGTCTTTTTGACCTCCATACTGACAAGGAAACGTTGCAAAGGCGAAGTTAATCAATATTTAGCCATAGCTGTCAAGCTGCAGCTCTTGCTGCTATAAGTCCCCTGATCAACTATTTAAGTACACAAAACAGAGGCTCTTTCGGATCCTCGTGGGCTTAGTTCTTCAGGTTTTGTTTTCATTCTTCTTGTATGTTCTTGTTGGGTTGCCTTCATCGTGTTCATATCTTCAGTACTGTTCCTCAGCAACTAACAAAAGAAACGTTTTTTTTCTTGTATTACGCAAATCCGGAATTATTTTCTATTACTTCGAGATTTTTACCCCAAAACCGCCGATGACGTCATATAGAAATTATAAGAAGAATTATATTCTGACATATTCCTGTCACAGTTTGCATACTTTACATTACCTGTCATCCATGGAGCTCTCCGGGTATGCAGGGCTAAAATGCTGTGGTCTGGTTCTGGGCTGTCCCAATGTATCGTCTCGTCCTACTATAAGCCACTTCCCAGCTCCTCTCGCCTGTCATCTATTCTTTGGAGATTCTCCTGTATGCAACCAGGTACAAGCCGGAGTTAAATCTGGGGCCTGAACGCGTGCAATGCTGGGTTCTCAGCATGTTTCACCACAGGGATAAGCAAGATGTTGAGCCAGCCTGTTGTCGCTACTCAGTCCCTAAAACATTGGCTAGACAACTCGAAGGTTGCCTTATTCCAGGAAGCACCACATGGAGGTGCTTTAGGATCTTGGTTAGAGATATAACCCCTGAATTCACGCGAAAGAAGCGTGCATTTCTTCGCATTCCAGAAGTTACCGATTGACGCCCAGCTCATATATGCTGACGCAGCAAACTATCACACAAATTTAATTGCAAAACCATAACGACCTACACACTCATTCTAACATATACTGCACGTCAGTTAACTCTGTTTACTACTTGTTCCCTCCCCATTTTTTTTGAGTCTATAAAAATTCTTACAATACTCACACTCGAGGAGCTACAGGACATTGTAAGTCAAGACAGCACAAACAGGAACATTTGGATTAATCTATATTCCTATAATTTATGTTTCCTTTAACCTAATTCTGTGACAAAATTTTGTCAGAACACATTCTAAGTACGTATATTTTGATTTTGTAAATAGTATTTTCTTCAGAAATTGTGTTTTTCCTATGAAGAAAATCTAGATTTTCTCAGAACCTTGTTTTACGCTACTAATGTTCTTATAACTTCCTCATTTTTTTGACAATCAATATAAGATTCAGCACAAATACTTTCCATAGGATAATAAAACTTTTGTCAGATCCTTGTTCGATATCTTATCAAAGTTTTGATTTATTGCAAAAAAGTTTGGAAAAAATGATGATTATTTTTAGATACAAAATTTAAAATTCTATATCTGGAAATCTACTTACGTTATATATAATCCAATCTGAAAAAAAGTTTTAAAATATAATGATAAACGTTCTGTTTAATTTCGATAATGATAGGTTAATAAATAAAAAAGCTTCAGGAAATTGAAATAGAACAATATAATCCAATATGGCCGCCGTTTCCATGACAACCGATGATGTAATACCATCAAACTTTTCATTATGCGTATCTATGATTTATGTAGGTTACGTCTGTGCATTTCCATTGAAATCCTGTGATTAATAACGAAAATAGCACATCAGTGTACTCCTCCCCTTAAAGTATTAGCACTTCCATGACAAAAATATTGTTCTCTCACTACTGTCATTCTTGCATACAGACTCAAACACAGTAACATAGTCTTATTTCATACCAGGTATGAAGTAGTGAGGCCCGTGTTGTTCTCGGGAGATCTGTGTGACAGTATGGGGCGACCCCTCTCGATCTCTGTTTCACTACGGCAGTATCAGTTACATTTTTGTACTGAGTTTATTGCGATTTTTTGAGAGTCGCACCCTTTTCTTTCTGTTTGATATGTAGCAGAGAGTTTGTTTGTTCAAACATCTGACACCCCTTGTTGGTGATTGTCGTAGATTTTTGATAGGAAAATTAAGACTTGGGTTGGTCCCTTCTGAATAGATTAGAATAAGTTATAGTCACAGTGATAGATAGTAATAGCAATAGATTTTCACGAGTGAGATGGTAGAATGTGATAGAGGCTGTCTCTGAGATCGAGAAATCTTCTCTCTCTCACCTATCTTCTACGACAGATTTTGAGTAGTCAGACAGTCTAACACCTATACATATATTAATATATATATTTATTACCACTCACATGCACACACACAATTGACGACAGTGAGACACACAGACGTGGGAAAACTATAACAAGGATTATATAGATATTATGGGAACGAACTGACCACCACACTGGAATAAGTGTAGGTATAGTTTAATTACACTGGCTAACAAAAAAAAATTTTTTTTTTCTTTCTCTAACATTTCTATGTTTTTCTTGTCAATTTTAATGTGCTGTTTTTAAATCTGCAAACCGTTTTTCTCTATCAGGTCGGGATCTCTAGAAATACGCAATTGAAGTTTTTTAACAACGCATACAGTATTACAACATCATTTGTACAAGAAGTATAACAGTTATGTAGGCTTGAATTTCTTTGCAGTCGACTTTCGTCGGTGAATGGCATGTGGTACATCGCGATTAAACATCCAACAATAATCGGCAAGCATGGTCACACTCCACCGTCCTTGATAACGTGACTCCATTACGGCGATATCTTGATGGAATCGTTCTCCATGTTCATCGCTGACTTCGCCAAGGTTGTCAGGGAAAAAGTCAAGATGCGAATCGAGCAAATGGATTTTGAGGGACATGTTACAGCCCATAATTATGTATGCATCTATGCACTGCTTAACAATATGCACATAGTCGACAGATTTGTGATTTCCCAGAAAGTTATCGACGATCGATTTGAATGCCATCCATGCGCGAAGTTCACTACCATGTAACAAGTTCTCGAATTGTTTGTCTGCAATAACTTTCCTAATCTGAGGTCCTACAAAGATACCTTTCTTTATCTTTGCATCGCTAATTTGCGGAAACTTTTCTCGAAGATAAGTGAAAGCTTTGCTCGTTTTATCTAACGCTTTTATGAAATTCTTCATGAGCCCCAACTTTATATGTAACGGTGGTAAAATGATGCTGTCTTTGTTAACTAATGGCTCGTGTATTACATTTTTATGCCCGAGCTGCATACGATCCCTGATAGGCCACACCTTTCTTGCATAATGTTCCTGTCTGTTGCAGCTGTCCCATTCACATAGGAAGCAACAAAATTTAGTATACCCAGTCTGCATGCCCGTGAGAATTGCAATGACCTTTAGGTCTCCACAAATCCGCCATTGGTAGTCATTGTACTTTATTTTTGCCAAAAGTATAGCCATATTGTCATAAGTTTCTTTCATATGAACAGAGTAGGCGACTGGAATTGATGAAAATAAATTTCCATTATGCAATAACACGGCTTTTAGACTAGTCTTGGAAGAGACGATGAAAAGTCGCCATTCGTTGACTATGTGCTCATGACCGAGGTGCACCATTAGACCTTTTACATCTTTGCAATAGCAAATGTCATCATCCATCTCAAAGTATTGAACAAGTTCTCTGTGTCTATGACGAAATTTAGATATCGGAGTATTGGGCGCTAAAAGATTCCATTCTTTGAGTCGCGAACCGAGTAATTCCGCATGTCCTTTGGTGAGAGCGAGATCACGTATTAGATCTGAAAGTTCTGAATGGTTAATTAAGTGAACACCATCATTCACCGGTATATAATCCGAGTCAGAATTAGTTTCTAAAGCAGGTAAACTATCACTTTCTGATGGTTCATTCACGTCCAACGGATATTGTTCTGGTGGAACTGGGATCGGACACGTGATTGGATCATGAGGCACTGGTTTCGAAACCGATTCAATATTTGGATAAACCACAGACTTTCTAGTTTTAAAAGTGAAACCATAGATATTTGTCAAGCAGAAGTAACAATCAGTAGCGTGATTTGTCGGTTCACGCCATATTACTGGCACTCCAAAAAGGCATCGACTTATGCTTCGGCGATTTTCGTAACCAACCTGCCAATGTATTTGCACAAGTCGAACAAACTGCATTTGGCTTCCAAGATTTATTTGCATCATCAACTTTTGAATCGAAATAAAGTTCATATGCTTTCTTTAGCAATGGTGTAAAGTTTTTCTGGTGAACACGATCGGTAAATATCCGCACACGTAACAGAACAGATCAGCCGAATTTCTACAACTTCTAGAAGCCATATTTTACTCAGAATTATTTCAAAATACAGTAACTATTTGAAATATAACGTAACATATGTCATGCATCTTTTAGCAGTATAAAAAGTAGAATTATTTTGCATTTTATTAATTTTTAAAAAGTTATATAGTAAAAATGAAACGGAGCAAATAACGGTTTCCCAAAAATATATTTATTCACAAATATCTTAAGAACCCGACGTGATAGAGATAAACGGATTTCAAATTTGAAATCAGCACAAGAAACTGACCTAAGAACACTTATTATTATATAAGAAAGAAAAATGTTGTTTGTCAGTGTTATCATAGTAAACTTACATCACAACATATAAAATACATCAAAAGCATATACACATAGTCATAAAAATCAAGGAATGCTACAATAGTGATAGACCCGTTAGTATGGTCCTTCCCCTAGATATATAGCTCACAGTCCCGTTAGAGAAAAGTGATAACCCCAAAGAGTTACAGATGCATATGATTGAGTCTATGATTTCCCTCTTTTTTTAGGTATGGACAGAATTGATACTCTGCTTTATTCTAAGGGAAAATATTGTTAGCAATAACTTGCATAAAGAAAGTTACAACGTGGGTGACTCAAACAAAGAGCATCCTTCAGTCTACTTTCACTCGGTTCTTTCTTCAGGGCCCTGACTCACACAACCTTACCTAAACTCGTGCTGGTGTTCGCCGTCTGGCGCAAACTTCGGGACACTCACACACTTTTTATCTGTTTCTGTCGTTTTAATGAAGCGGATCCCAGCTCTGCAGATTTGTTTGTTGGTTTCATCAAAATGGATCCGGGGAGCGTCTGCTTCATGCGATAGTTATTTCAGACTAAAGTTAGTGTCACTTGACTCACGAGGTAAGAATTAGGCTTAAACGGGCACACAGTGTCAGAACACGAGGTTTCCCTTAATTAGTGAGATGACCGGTGGACAACTTCTCTCAAAAGATAATCTAGGTTCACCACACACTTTGTCAACAATGTCGGAAAGTTAATGTTTTAGATTTCTGTAATTATTCTCGCCACAAAGTAGCCTCAACACAGAGTTTGAGGAGAATATGATCTGCCTCAAAGGCCCAGTATAAATATTTATTCTTTAAAAAAACCCGTTAGTGGGATTGGTATTATGTCTATCTCTGAAGGCACACGCACTGTCAGACAGGTGGTACTTGAAAAAAAAACCACGTGGTTAAAGATATAAAATGTTTATGTTTCTCACAGGTATGTCTCTGTACTAAACGCCGGCAAAATTTGGGTTACCCCAGTATTCAATGAATAAAGAAAAACACATATGAAATAGTTTACATATTATGTACTCAATATAACTTACGTTTTGAACTGCAAGCATAAAGCTTGACTTGACGTTTAAACTTCCCGTGAAATAAGTTATATATATAAAAATCCATCATCATGAATTAGGAATACATACGTATTCCGTCAACACTCATGAGGCATCTAGCATTTATAAGTTAGTTTTAAAGTATATTCTCTGGTCTGATTATTTAGAAGTTAAATTTAATTCATTAATAGCCGACTGAGTTTATGCTAGAAATTATAATTTCTGTTTTCCACTGTAACTCGTCACTATAAAATAATACAGACTATATAAATTAAGCACTCTGCACCAAATCTAACTAGTGAAATATGAAATAAGCTATTATCACTTAATCACTCACAAAATCTAGATATATATATATATATATATATATATATATATATATATATATATATATATATATATATATATATATATATATATATATATATATATATATATATATATATATTTTATATATATATATTTACCTCAGCATAGAACTACAGGTGGTCGCACAACTTTAGAATCATACGCTGATATATTTATTTGAAGTTTAGAGCTCGGTAAATTTCCGAACAAACTAGGGCTTCGTTATACAGCTTATTCTATTCACGAACAACCTGTCTACTGCGAATTTGGAGAATTAATGAAAATCTAGTTTCAAACTCCGGTAAATATATTAAACCAGGACAAAAGGGTCCCAACTTATTTCGCAAAACGAAATAATCTCCCCTTCTCATTCTTAAACACCTTACATAAACTAGAAGACTACCATGAACTGACACTCGTGCGTTTTCACACCTCACGCTGACCAGGGCCAACAGTGAGTGCCTTGTCAGCTGGGATTTCGAGACAAATGTCTCAAACTGCGCCGAGGAGATGTCGGTTATCGCGCCTCACCTAACCGCTCAGCCGATGCAACTCGTTGTTGCAGGTGAAAATGCAGACAAAATGTCGCCTATAGGTCTGGCGAAAGCGAATATTCACAGTTTCGTCCACTACGCAATAACCTCCCGAGCCTGGCATCTACGTAATAACATCACTAGTGCGTTTCTAAATGAGAACAGACACTCGGCGAAAGTTTGAATGGGAAAATAGTAATGTTTAAGTCGCAAACGAACGAAGTCGAAAAATTACAAAAAGGATAAAAAAGTGATAATAATATAGAGGACACGGGTGAAGAAAAGAAGAGTATATAGAGAATATTATGATCATAACTCTCTGTGACAGAACGTCTCCCCTTTAAGATATGGAAGCACTCCATGTCTACGTTATGGAATTAAATTTCCTATATCCATAGCATCAGGGTGTCTGTCTTCTTCCCTCTCATCTCCCCCCTCCATCTCTCTCCAATTCCTTCTCAAGTCTACTCCCCAAAGTTTCCTTTCTCTGGAATGTCTCCAATGCGCGCTTGAAAGAGCGTCGCCGCTTCTGACATTTTTGAAAGATTTCGTGTGTGTGCAGTGGACTGTCCCTGCCACTATCGTCATCTTCGTCAGCTTTGGCGATCGTCAGGAGATGATCGCAGGTCGGCACTGGTCTTTCCACGAATTTCTTTAGCAGATTTAAGTGGAAAACCTTTTCCTTTCCTTGAATAGAGATCTGGTAGTTAGCCTTGGAAATCTTTTTCAGGACGGTAAACGGCCCTTGCCATCCGATCCTCAGTTGGTTGTTTCCGGTAGGGAGTAACACCAAAACCTTATCTCCTGCTTCCAATTCTCTTTCTTTCGCGACTTTCCTGTATCGGTTAGCGTGCTTTGTGCGTGCTCGCTTAAAGTTGGTCGTTGCTAGGTCCCATCCTAGTTTCAACCTTTCCTTTAAATCCGATACGTATTTACTTGCTGAGACAACTGTCTCATCAGCCTTCTGGTCTGTCAGCGACCAAAGTAAGGCTTCGAGCGGGCCCTTAATGGGTCTGCCGAATAAAAGCGTAGCTGGCGGAAATCCTGTGGAAGTATGAGGAAATTCTCTGTAGCCAAACAAAGCTGCCGGAATGCCACAATCCCAATCTTCAGGTTTATCTTGTGCCAGTTTACTTAACATCATGTTGAGGTTTCCGTTAACACGTTCTACTAACTCACTTCTGGCGAGAGTGTAAGGCTTAGTATAGATGTGCTGGTCCCTCAAGATCTTAACGATCTCATCCATCAACAGGTTTCGGTATGGAGATCCGTTATCCGTCAACACTTGTTGAGGGAATCCCAACCGAGTGAAAATCTGCACGAGGGCTTCTGCGACATGCTTGGCATCTGCGCATGTTAGCGGGATAGCTTCTGCCCATAAAAAGCATGTATCGACTAAGGTCAGGATAAACCTGTTCCTTCTTTTAGTCCTTTCTAAGGGTCCTAAAATGTCGATCACAACCCGTTCGAATGGTGTTCCCACTATTGGCATTTCACCCAACGAGACTGGGGGTGTCCGTTGCTTGGGTGGTACACGTTGGCACTGGGCACAGGATTTGACATACCTGATAATATCAGTGTTTACTCCTGGCCACCAATAATGAGTGGTTATCCGTTGGTTTGTGGCGTTCTGTCCCATATGTCCGCTGAAGGGAAGAGAGTGCCCCATTTCTAGGATTTGGCTTCTGTACTGTTTCGGTACTAGGAGCTGGTTGTAACCTTGGTCGGGCTTGCCCTTTCTGCGATAACGTACGCCATCCTTAGAAAAAATGTCCCCGTGCTGTCTGGGTTCCTTAGCCATGGGCAGTTTCCTAAAGCAGGGTGCCAAAGTAGGGTCCTTTTGTTGCGCTTCTTTAAGTTCCATAGGTAACAAATTAGGCGCAGGCTCCCGTTCCTTCTTGGTTTGCCCTCTTGTAGTTACTGCTGCCACAATCGGCTCTTCCGGTTTCCCAATAGACACGTATCTAACGCCAAGTATGACTGGGTAGATGGAGTCATCCATAACAGCCGCTTTGATCACACCTCTGACAAAGTCAGAGTGTATCTCCACCAATGCGATGGGAAGCGCTGTAGGTGCATCACTCTTACGAACTCCACAAAATTGTACGGTCTCAGCTGTCTCTTGACCGGGTTTGACCAGGTTTCTGGCAACAATGCAATCATAAAAAAAGCCCCGTGTCAAATAAACAAAGACTTTGAGAACCGTTCAATGTAACAGTACCTCGCGTTGAGGGTGTATCCCCAACAGGTTGGGAATCACTGTCAATAATTCCGCCTTGCAAGACTGTTAGCAAGCATCCGATGCGTTTCGGTTCGGTGTGCTCGCTCTGATCATCTGTTCCGTGCGCAGGGGTTCTCCCTTTGCCACCTTGTCCTTTCTGGCTGCGCTGCCATGTAGGGCGGTCGGGTTGATCAGACTGTTTACTGTGGTTACTGGGGTACTTGGTTTTGTAGAACTTAGACTTTTCAGGAGGGGGGTTTTGAGGTCCCGTTTCTCTGTGGTTATTCTGATTAGAAGCATGAGAAACATGAGAAGATTGGTCTAGATTATTTTTCCGAAAATGCTCTTCTGTCGGTTTACGTTTTGTGGCCGGTAGTTCAGCCAGCGCATTGTGATATTGCTCAGACTTTTCTAAGATGTCTTCAAGCTTTTCTGCACCTTGCTCAGCTAGAAATATCCGGGTATCAGCAGACAAAGTGTTCTTTATTTGTTCTGTTAAAACAAATTCCTCAAGACCTTCATAGGTAGAGGGGAGCTGTGAAAGCTCAAGGCACTTTGTCAAGTATCCCTTCAACCGAGACGAGAACTGCTGGAAAGTTTCAGAGCTCTCCTTCCTGCTGTTGCGAAACAGTTGCAAAAATCTGCGAGCATTCATTTCAAAGCGCTCCAGTAACGCTTTCTTCAACACATCATAACTGTCTTGTTGGCTGCTCTCCAGTTTTGCATACACATCGTAAGCAGAACATTTCAAAGCCTGGGAAAGCTTCATATTCCAACGCGACCTCTCTAAACCGTACAGAGCTGCAATTTTCTCAAATTTTTCTAGATACGTGTCAATCTTCTCATTAGGACAAGGGAAAGATTCTAGCGGAAAAGACACAGCAGTGAGATGAGTAGACTGTGTGTTAGAAGGATCAGTTAAAGAGGAATGAGGAGAAGACTCTCCATTGCTGGAGGTAGAGGCAGCACCACGGCTTTGGAACTCTAAGGTCTTAAGCGCCAACTCGTGCTGTCTCTGTTTCTCTTTTTCCTCAAGCTGTCTCTCCTCCCTCTCCTTCTCCTGCTGTCTCTCCTTCTCTCTTTCCTCATGCTGCATCCTGCGAATTTCCATTTCCTCGTCCATCTTCTTCTCCTGTAATCTCTCCGCTGCTTCTTCTTTCCTCATTAGTTCTTCTTTTTCCTCTTTAGCTTCAGCTGCTTTCCTCTCCGCATCATATCTCTCAAGTTCGTCTCTGACAAACGCTTTCGCTTCCTCTCCTTCCAGTCCCTCCTCTCTCGCTTCGTCTCTGAGGAGTTGTCTAAGCTTTGCCCTTTCTGCCATAATAAGTCAGTGACTGAGACTAGTAGAGAAAGAAAATAAGAAAAGGATACACTAGTTCCTACCACTTACGAGAAAATACCAAAAGAAACAATGATATACTTTAACCTGGGATACCTCCTCCAAAAATATAGTATCTAACTATCGCTGCTATTAATCGGCAATAAAGCACCTAATGCAGACGACTACGCCAACTAAATGGTAGTTAAGATTACTACTGAAAAATTAGTTGCTACAGTGGAAACAAAATAATTATTGCAAAAAAATTTAAGGAGAAAAAAAAAATTCCCTTAATTTTTAGTCCACTAAAAGTACACCCCTGAAGTCAGTTAGGGTAAGGGAGGCAATTTACGGGACGTAATTGTCTGAACACACTCCTTAGCTTAGCTCAAACACCTACTTCTTCAGAACCCTGTGAATGTTATACACTCACAAACTTTACCAGCGTTTAGTATTACAAAATCTTCAGTTAACATATATTCCGACAAAATCAACCTGTAACTCAAATGTATATTATTCAAAAATGCTGTGGAAAAACAATTATTAGTTGTGTGGTCAGCACGCCCATAAACAGATCGTTAGTCTAGGGGATAGTTATTTTTAAAGATACACAAAACCACGAGACAATCACACTCTTACTCTATTACAGAATAAAGAAAATTACCGACGAGCTGATATTTGTCGTCTCGTCTTCCTATTCAAAGTTCAAAATACCGATAGACGAGACCCCATTTGTCGTAGATTTTTTATAGGAAAATTAAGACTTGGGTTGATTCCTTCTGAATAGATTAGAATAAGTTATAGTCACAGTGATAGATAGTAATAGCAATAGATTTCCACGAGTGAGATGGTAGAATGTGATAGAGGCTGTCTCTGAGATCGAGAAATCTTCTCTCTCTCTCTCACCTATCTTCTACGACAGATTTTGAGTAGTCAGACAGTCTAACACCTATACATATATTAATATATATATTTATTACCACTCACATGCACACACACAATTGACGACAGTGAGACACACAGACGTGGGAAAACTATAACAAGGATTATATAGATATTATGGGAACGAACTGACCACCACACTGGAATAAGTGTAGGTATAGTTTAATTATCATAGTAAACTTACATCACAACATATAAAATACATCAAAAGCATATACACATAGTCATAAAAATCAAGGAATGCTACAATAGTGATAGACCCGTTTGTATGGTCCTTCCCCTGGATATATAGCTCACAGTCCCGTTAGAAAAAAAGGGATAACCCCAAAGAGTTACAGATGCATATGATTGAGTCTATGGTTTCCCCCCTTTTTTTAGGTATGGACAGAATTGATACTCTGCTTTATTCTAAGGGAAAATATTGTTAGCAATAACTTGCATAAAGGAAGTTACAACGTGGGTGACTCAACAAAGAGCATCCTTCAGTCTACTTTCACTCGGTTCTTTCTTCAGGGCCCTGACTCACATAACCTTACCTAAACTCGTGCTGGTGTTCGCCGTCTGGCGCAAACTTCGGGACACTCACACACTTTTTATCTGTTTCTGTCGTTTTAATGAAGCGGATCCCAGCTCTGCAGATTTGTTTGTTGGTTTCATCAAAATGGATCCGGGGAGCGTCTGCTTCATGCGATAGTTATTTCAGACTAAAGTTAGTGTCACTTGACTCACGAGGTAAGAATTAGGCTTAAACGGGCACACAGTGTCAGAACACGAGGTTTCCCTTAATTAGGGAGATGACCGGTGGACAACTTCTCTCAAAAGATAATCTAGGTTCACCACACACTTTGTCAACAATGTCGGAAAGTTAATGTTTTAGATTTCTGTAATTATTCTCGCCACAAAGTAGCCTCAACACAGAGTTCGAGGAGAATATGATCTGCCTCGAAGGCCCAGTATAAACATTTATTCTTTAAAAAAACCGGCACCCCTCCGAATACCGGTCCCAAATGAATCTATACGATTTGTGTTAGAAAATTTCCCTTACAGAGCCTCATTTTGACATATTAAAAAAAATATAAAAATATACGAGTAGAAATGAATGGGAAACTACTCTTGAAACACAGAAATTGCTAATCTGATCAATGTATTGATAGAGTTATAGTTGAGCAGAGAGATTGAATTTATTTTCTGCCAGCTGGAAACAATTGTGAAAGTAACCCATAGCAGATACTATCGTAGGGGAGTGAAGTGTTAGAGACCCCACTATACTAGGTCATGCATAGAGAGGTGGGGTGACCAGTACCTTTCCTCGCTGCCTTTTCCTTCTCTAACTCAAGTGAAAAGTCAGGTACCCATTTACAGATGGGTAGACTGAATCGTGTCTCCCAGCTGCTGCTTTTCGAGTGGCCAACTAGTCTCTGATGCCTCCCTTTCGGTCTATAATAGCTCCGAGGTATTTAAAGTGGTCGACCTGCTCCAGGACCTGTTCTCCCAGCTTAATCTGATGTACTCTGTCTTCTTGTGATATCACCATAGATTTTGTTTTAGAGCTGCTTATGACCATCCTCTCTTCTCCAGCTCTTCCTTCCAGACGTGCAGGTTGGATTGGAGATGTGCCTCTTATTTAGCAATCAGGGCAACATCATCAGCAAATGCCAGCTCTGAAATACAGCCCTGTCTTATCTTCCAGTTCCCCACTGAATACTTTCTTGTTCTCTCCTTACATGACTTGATAACATCGTCCATGAGGAATATGAAAAGATAAGGTGACAGGATATCACCTTGTCTTACGCCAGTGGTGGTCCTGAACTCTTCTGCCTTATAGTTTGCTGTCCTTTATAAATTTGAGAGGGCATTGTTTTTCCTTCCTCCTGTTCTTTATAGTCTTACAGAACAATTTCTGGTTTTCTTGCGCATCTTTTTCTAGCTTTTCTCCAATTTCTTCTCAATACTTTAGTTTTGCAGCTAGCACCTTGTTTTTTGCTTCTGTTCTGAGTGTCACATATTCTCTATATTTCTCTATTTGTCCTGCTGTGTTTTAGCTCCTAAGTATTGTTTCCATGCCATTTTCTTCTCTCTTATTTTCTCTTCGACTTCCACTGTGCACCAAGGTGTCCTCTTGCTCTTGTTCCCAAGTCGGATTTCACCACATGCTTCTGCAGCTTCTGTCTTTATGATGTCCTGGAATTTAAGCCATAGGGTTTCCAATTCATGAGGTTGTTCTTCAGTGTTTCTCACCGATGTAGCAATAAGCCCCCGATATCTGGTCTTAGTTTCTGGCTCTCTCAGCTTTTAGGTCTTAATACTCATTTCTCCCTGTCGTTTACCTTGTTTCTTGCATGATGTTGGGCAGTTCCTAGGCTGTGCAACTTTCAGTTGTTCTTTTGATTGTAATCAGGTAGTGATCACTTTCAATCTCTGGCCCCCTCCATACTCTAGCATCCTGGACATATTTGAATGAGCTCCGCATGACTATGGCATAGTCGATCACTGACTTCTCATTCTTTGTTGGTTCACATCTAGTGTATCTTCATGTATGCGCTTATGGGAGAACTTTGTGTTTGAAGAGAAAGAGAACACCTTTGTGGACAGAGGAAGTCAAAGAGAAAATAAGAGAGAAGAAAATGGCTTGGAAACAATACTTAGAAGCTAAAAAAACAGCAGGACAAATAGAGAAGCAAAAAACAAGGTGCTAGCTGCAAAACTAAAGTATTGGGAAGAAATTGGAGAAAAGCTAGAAAACGATGCGCAAGAAAACCAGAAATTGTTCTGTAAGACTATAAAGAACAGGAGGAAGGAAAAACAATGCCCTCTCAAATTTATAAAGGACAGCAAACTATAAGGCAGAAGAGTTCAGGACCATCACTGGCGTAAGACAAGGTGATATCCTGTCACCTTATCTTTTCATACTCCTCATGGACGATGTCATCAAGGCATGTAAGGAGAGAACAAGTAAGTATTCAGTGGGGTACTGGAAGATGAGACAGGTCTGTATTTCAGAGCTGGCATTTGCTGATGATGTTTTTAGGTCGCCCCTGAACCGGCATTACCAAATGAGGCCCTGCAAGGGATATTTTCTAACACAAATCGTATGGATTCATTTGGGATCGGTATTCGGAGGAGTGCCAAAAAACCTGTTAGTGGGATTGGTATTCTGTCAATCTCTGAAGGCACACGTACTGTCAGACAGGTGGTACTTGAAAAAAACCCACGTGGTTAAAAATATAAAATGTTTATGTTTCTCACAGGTATGTCTCTGTACTAAACGCCGGCAAAATTTGGGTTACCCCAGTATTCATTGAATAAAGAAAAACACATATGAAATAGTTTACATATTATGTACTAAATATAACTTACGTTTTGAACTGCAAGCATAAAGCTTGACTTGACGTTTAAACTTCCCGTGAAATAAGTTATATATACATATATATAAATCCATCATCATGAATTAGGAATACATACGTATTCCGTCAACACTCATGAGGCATGTAGCATTTATAAGTTAGTGTAACCGTCTGTTTTGTAACGGCCACCATCAATGGAACGTACTGTTTGTGAGTGATGTGAAAGCTGGCAGAGTGAACGTGTCGTTTATCACCTGGACTGTGTAATGTTGCGGTGTCGATGTAGGTCACCAGAAATGTAACGGCCAGAAATGTAACGGCCACCAGAGTGAGGCACTGCCATGGGTACTATGATCACTCACAGAAATCAGCGTGCATGTTGTAGATCTGTGATATTGGTATTATGATGTGCTGAGTGTGGGTGTAGACGAAAACATGAATGCTTGAGGCTCTTAGTAAAGTCAATAATGCACCCATACACTCACATGCAGTAGTCACTGATGAATTGAAGACTGCTGGCACGTTTCAAACATTTATTTACGAAACTGACAGTAGCATCAACAGGACAGTCAAATCGACGAGATCAAGGACTTCACATAGATAATAAATGACTGTTAAATGTCTGGTAATCAAAGGCTTGCATCATACATCAAACATCATCTGTCCTAATGTTACAATATGTAATGTAGCTTCCGTACCATTGACTCAGCGCGTCAGGTACTTAATTAGCTCTGTCGTTCAACAAACGAGCTCCTAAATTGCGTTAATACATAAAGCAATAATACATAAGGCTGTTATTCAACTGGCATAGCTCGCCAGGTACATTTCCTCTTGCTGAAAATATTGGCCGTAATACAGGGCCTCAATATGTAGACAGCTGTGTATCCTTTTTTTAGCAGACACAATCAAACCGTGCTAAACATATATATATATACCGCCAACCTGGGGCGTCCACAATAATTTATCATCATCATTAGGCTTCTGTTCACTTGAAAACACATAGTCTCATTTGGCTAGAACTAGAAGCAAGGAAGAAATTCTGTCTCTCAAGATCTGTGAGCTTCACTCGCAAATAGGTAATTTCAAATGTTCTGCAGCCAAAGGCATAGTAATAAGAATGTCATTTACCTTCATACAGAATCTTCCGGAAACACACTTAACAAACAATCACTGGGGAAAACATTCACATTTCAGTCATATCGAAACTTTCCAATCCCCATGATGATCTAGAGGAAAACACAACGGACATCGTCGTCCGACAGCCCAGATCACAATCTAGATGACGGAAGTCACCGTTCGCGCTCAGAACTCTGCGCATGCCTAGACAGCATAAAAAATGAGCATCGTTCAGACAGATCAACTACAACGATTGAAAGAAAGAGAAGATAACCCTTTAAATAACCTGTCATAGAAGTTAATACCCAATTATCCAACTTTAACCAACACAGTTTTAGAACGAAAGTATTAAATAGATTTACCTTTATGACTCCGTCAAAAGGACAAAAGTATTAAATAGATTTACCCATTATGACTCCGTCAAAAACGACAGCAACAGTTTGTTTTAAAGTATATTCTCTCGTCTGATTATTTAGAAGTTAAATTTAATTCATTAATAGCCGACTGAGTTTAAGCTAGAAATTATAATTTCTGTTTTCCGCTGTAACTTGTCACTATAAAATAATACAGACTATATAAATTAAGCACTCTGCACCAAATCTAACTAGTGAAATATGAAATAAGTGATTATCACTTAATCACTCACAAAATCTAGATATATATATATATTTACCTCAACACAGAACTACAGGTGGTCGCACAACTTTAGAATCATACGCTGATATATTTATTTGAAGTCTAGAGCTCGGTAAATTTCCGAACAAACTAGGGCTTCGTTATACAGCTTATTCTATTCACGAACAACCTGTCTACTGCGAATTTGGAGAATGAATGAAAATCTAGTTTCAAACTCCGGTAAATATATTAAACCAGGACAAAAGGGTCCCAACTTATTTCGCAAAAACGAAATAATTTCCCCTTCTCATTCTTAAACACCTTACATAAACTAGAAAACTACCATGAACTGACACTCGTGCGTTTTCACACCTCACGCTGACCAGGGCCAACAGTGAGTGCCTTGTCAGCTGGGATTTCCAGACAAATGTCTCAAACTGCGCCGAGGAGATGTCGGTTATCGCGCCTCACCTAAGCGCTCAGCAGATGCAACTCGTTGTGGCAGGTAAAAATGCAGACAAAATGTCGCCTATAGGTCTGGCGAAAGCGAATATTCACAGTTTCGTCCACTACGCAATAACCTCCCGAGCCTGGCATCTACGTAATAACATCACTAGTGCGTTTCTAAATGAGAACAGACACTCGGCGAAAGTTTGAATGGGAAAATAGTAATGTTTAAGTCGCAAACGAACGAATGCGAAAAATTACAAAAAGGATAAAAGAGTGATAATAAAATAGAGGACACGGGTGAAGAAAAGAAGAGTATATAGGGAATTTAATGATCATAACTCTCTGTGACAGTGATAATGCATCGTGTTTGCCAGGGTTCGGCAAAGCTTTGCTAAAATTAGGTCAGGGAGCGCGACAGATAAGAGATTAATCGTCTGTGCGACATATTCTGGACAGCCAAGCATGACATAATCGTTTAAGGTACACCTTGTTACAAAGAGATTACTTTACATGAAAGTAATAATTTGTTACATCTTACACACATTGTTGTGTGAGGTTACCGATGCGTTTGTGAGTTGGTACACAGGGCAGTCGATGTTTTACAGCTCATTTTTAGAAAAGTAATGTTTGAAATTTTGCACTAGATGAGTCATGCAAAATATTCAAATCAGATTGGCTGATCATTTGAGCTCCATGAAAAAACTGATGCGGGGGCAGGACAGGCATATAACCTGACACGTTTCAGTGTCTTTTCACTGTGAAAATTTACTGTGAAGATCGCTTGCCACGACGAAACCAGACCTTGCCAAAGTTAGAATTCAGAATTCCTTTTATCAGGCCGGATCTTTTCTTGGAAAATCTTGAAAAACCGGGACTGAGGAAACTGAAAACACACAGAGTCATAGGGGGGAATTATCTTATTAAAGAAACGACACCCCAGACGCGTGTAAGAGGCCGATTCAAGTCTCTTTTATCCATCTGAGCAAAAACGTCTGTGAGCCAGGATGGCGTAAGTTGTCATTTTACATTTTATATTACTAACATGTGAACTAACATATATATATATATATATATATATATATATATATATATATATATATATATATATATATATATATATATATATATATATATATATATATATAACATGGAGAATGTTATTATGTGAAAGCTAGCGGATGTCCTAGTTATTTGAGGCTGGCATCATCAGCGTATAGAATGATGATTGCATGAACCACCACCGCCAAGAGCTGGTGATTGCTTTATTGCTAGTTTCGTAAAAAGAACTAACAGCATAAAGTAGTCCCAGGTTCCATATGAAGCAGGGATGGAAAGATAAAACAATTATGTACATTCTAAGTTTTATACTTACAGTTTCAAACCAGTGTAAATGTCGATGTTAACACATACACTATAAAATTAATGGAAGTTTCAAACTTTTCAAATCAGTGTAAACATAAATGAAAACTTATTCATTTTATATTGTAAACACTTTTCAATCATTGGAAATGTAAATGTAAACATATTCTATCTGAGCAATTAATCTTCCCATTTAACTGTAATGTCAAGCTAAAGCTTTTCAATTTAAATGTAAAAAAAAGTTTATCTCGAGGGATTAAATTTAATTCTCATCGAGGGTAAATTCTGAGATAATGGGATGGTAGAATAGAAGAAAGGGGACACATAAGTATGTGTCGGGAAACGCAATACTCAGAAGAGCCTTTCGTTTCTATTCTTTATCATAGTTATTGGAGTACCAGCAGAAAGCACTATTTCTGGAACAAGAAGAGAACAGTGGCCTAAGCTTTAAGACGAGGGACCAACTTTGTAGACTCTCCTTGACATTTCTGGGAAACGAGCTACATCCGACAACCTTGACCA
>JAMPIV010001488.1:0-62500 GCA_024509875.1 Oreohelix idahoensis
GGGTAATCGTTTCATATAATTCGAGGGCACTACCGAACTGTGCACACTCTTGGATATCCTGCTTTATTCCTGTTCCTGTAAAGCACTCCATCATCCAAATAGAAGTCTCCTTTATTCTAGAAGGCGGTGTGCGGAGTTTTTTGGAGTGTGTCAAAACAACACGGCTTCAATGATCATCTTTTACACCTCTGTGCTTCCTACACTCCTTAACGAGACATAATTTTCTTTGGTGGTTCCTCCTCTTGTTTAGGAGTCGACCTGACCTATGCGTGCCATTTACGACACGTCTCTTCTCTACAATTTCGGTGTTATGGTTGTGGATCCTACACCGGACTTACAATATAATCTACTTTGATGAAAATGGCTTTCCTTTCATCAAATTTGTCCTTTCATTGAATTGTGAGGTTTTTTGTTTATAGTCATTGCGTGGCCTAATCAATATATTGCGTACCTTTGTTCTGGTCTCTATGTCAAACTTATTCTAAAGTTTTGAGGTGCCTTAAAATTGTCCTACGCGGATTTTTTTTCTATTACCAACTACCTATGCCTGGCTGCCTGATACCTTTCGCGACAATTGAGTAACGCACCCAGCCTCTCTGCACCTTGCATCTCTCTATCAAGAGAAACTTTTCTTAGGTCTGGAGCCAAGGGACTCTCTTAGCTGCTCATAAGGAGCATCTCCTTAAGATCTTGTTCTCCCCAGAGCAGATCCCATTCTTCTCCAAGTAGTCTCTAACCGTGCATGAGAACTGTGATAAGTACCCACCCGACAGTAGTTTGCATGTCCTAAATTTTTTTCTATAAACATTCTCCGTTCTTTTCGCGTATCTTAATAACAAAGAAGCCTGCTTATAGCATTCTCCATAACTGTCTTGATCATCTTCTGCTCAACTTGGCAAAAACTTTCCCATAAAGCCGTTCCTCTAAAGACCCTTGTGATAACTTGAGGCTACACCTACTCTCTCCTCTCTAACCCATATGTAGTAGCTAAAGTTCAAATCTACTACAAATACCCTTCGATGTAATCTTCTTTTCTCAACAAAATGATCCCCATGAAAACCCAAAGTTTGAGGTGAGCTCCCTGACTAGCAGTGGCAATCTGAGGCAAAGGGGCTGGCACCATTATTCAGGAGCATGGCCTTGAATCCCCAACTCCCCCTTAGTCGTAACCTCATTGCTCCCCATCTGCAATCTTCTATCTTCTGCTTCTCCCTCCTCAGGAACAAGCCAGTCCTCTTTTCCTCTCTTTCCACATGCTAGTCTCTTTTCCTCTCTTTCAGGCTGCCAATCTCTTTTTCTTCTGCCTCCCATTCCGCATCTCAATCATCTTTTCGTCTCTTCTTTATCAGACAGCGCCACCCTCTTCTTCTGTTCTGCCTCCCTTTATAGGTAGTCAAATCATCTTTTCTTTTTCTCTCTTTCTGCAGTCAACCAAACCTCTTCTATCTTCCTGCCCTCGCAATGCCCTAGCGTCCTTCGTCAGAGCCTCACTCTGCACAACCCTCTTAATTTCATTTTGTCAGCCCTCAATTTGGTAACTGTAATATTCTAATTCTTCTGCTTACTTCCTATCTTCCCTTTCAATATAATTGACCAAATTCGCGGAAGTTAACATATTGATATCAAAGCCTGACCCACCATGTTTCATGAGTATTCCTTTTAGCCGTCAGCACAGCAGCAGATCGAGAAACCTTTGCCAGGATCACAGCCCATTTGTACTATGCCAACCTTTTTTTTAAAATGTCCTAACTATACAAATTCACTAATTATGGCGCCTAAAAAATTTCTAAATGACATAATCCAAGAACCAACCACAGGCACTGCGATTAGCCCAACTACTATTCAATTTTTCTCCCATAAGGAGATGCTTTTAGATTGTTCTACTATCTGAAATTCCACTAATATACTTGATAATATTTTTAAGAATTTAAAATCCCAGCAATAAATTAAAAACTGACCCAAATATAGCTTTGCTGTGTATAAGAGAAAATTCCAATCCCGCAGGAGGCGATACCCCAATTTAAGTGATAGGGTTTATAATCCCGACCAGGAGACCCACAACTATATGTTGTGGATTTGAAAGTTATTAAGATTGTGTGTAAGGTATATATAATATTTGCATTAAATGGAGATAAAGCATCATCTGAAGGGTCCCTAAATATACCCAATCATATTCGTGAACTTTATCAGGTACCTTTCCACAACCACCTTTTTGATCTCATTCCAAAAAATATTATATATTAGTAATAATAAATGACTTTCGTGTTGATGTCTAGGGGATTATGAATGTAAAGTGTGGTATGCAGCACAATAATTAAACAAACCATACGATAACAAATACGTTTATTTTATTACACAACATCAAACGTGTTAACTCACCACAATTCACATACGACAACGACACTCTAAAAAGGCTATCTTCTATTTAAGACTGTTGGTTGAAATTATGTGTAAAATAAAAATATTTTTCTCACAGTTTTATTTATCACTGAATTCAACATTTATATTTTGCGTAATCAGGACTGACAACTTTAAAAAGAGAAATCCAACTAAATTCATTTACATCAGTCAAATAGCACATATAGATCCATTGGTCCAAATATATCATAATCAAAGTAATTTTTCTAAAATATACTTCTGTACGTGTTCTCCTACTTTAAGGTAATACTGCGAAGTACTACTAGGTTGTCTGTTTAAATCAACATGTCCCTTTTGGAAATGTTTGGATTCTATTTTGGTCACTTGTGGAACTATTAAATATTGCGCTGCCCATTTTTATTCACCTGTCCCAATGAGACATCGATCTTTTAAAAGTTCTGTAGTATGAGACAACTCATGTGCCCGAAACGAAGAACTTATCTTGTGGCCGTAGAACAGACTATAGGGTGAACATTTTCTCTAGCTTGCTTGACAAGTCTTGTTCCCTGGGTTTGAGGGAATAGACAATGGCCACTAGCAAGGGCTCTGTCAGAAATCAGGCCAGAATCCTAAATCAATCAATTTCCAAGCTTTTGGTATTCATAACATTTACACCGTCAGTACCCCCCAGGACCTTTGAAATGTGAAGGTATTTGTTCAGTTAACGTTAGGGATAAAATATAAAGGAATCCAATGCATGGATCACACGAATTATAGCAAGGCGTGTTTCAATACTCAGGACAAATACTTGTCTGGGGGGGAGTACACAATAACAAATCAGAGTAGGTGAACAGGTCCCACGGGAAAAAAACACCTGGTTTACAATTTAATAAACAAAGTCTCACTGTCACAATGGTCCAATCAAACATACCAAAGCGTAACATGGCACTGAATAAGCGTAGAAGATTAATCACTGGTCCCTTCAATAAGGTTACAAAACGGATATGCCATACTTTAAGTGGCAAATTTTTTAATATAAACAATAATCACACTCCTTCTCATACTCCACTTCATACTTCTGGCGCGATGTTAAACAAAAGGTCTACGGTAATCCACTAAAACCAAAGTAATCGCGGCCAGAAGCAAATCAGTGCAAAACCAAAATCTTAGTCTTTGCCTCATATCTCAACGTTACGTCGTAGTAAAATAAAAAGGATAATGAACTATCCTAGATACGTTTTATGAACCATCTGTGCACATAAAACTTGGCAGCCTCCAAGAATCAACAATGCCACAATATATTATTTTATAAATCACTCTTCCATTTAATACCCGGGATCTCGAAAAATTACATATCTCTCCTCGGACGCTACACAAACAAAGACGGAAAGCCCCAATCAATTAACACACTAGAACCCCACGACAATGTGACAGAAAACGTCACTAGTTGACCGGGTCGCTCAACACGGGTGAACGCTCGCTCACCACGGGTGGACGCTTCGTGCAAACCGTAGTTTGTCTACAGGCGAACACATTTCCTCACATGTAAATGGAAATGTGCTAAGCGTGTAGTAACATGCCCACACTATTTTATCTGCATCCCAAATCTATCCTTAACATATCACTACGCCCCCTTCGCGGTGTAAAAAAAAAACACAAATTTTATCTTTGTTTTTTTTTTCAATTCAACACTATTTCCAATGCGGAAATAGCGGCTAAAAAAATTAGATCGGAAAATATCCGGCCAAAATTGATTATATCACAAATATTGGGCCACATCGAAAATAATCTAGTCGCAGTCAGTCTGCATAATGTAACTTATCATTAAATAACATGCTAGATGAATTTGTCATCAGTCCATAAATAGTCATATGTCCATAAGTAACAAATCATGATACAGTCGATATTCCAATGATGTAACAACAAAAAAAATACATAAAAATGTATGATCACTGTGAGTTTTCCAATAAAACCTATCAAAGAAATAGCATGCATATATGAAAATGGTATGAGATAATATATAAAAGAAAAGAAAACAAAAAAAATCCAAATCAAGAATTGAATATGCATGAATAATAAAATATAATAAAAATAGAAGGTTATAATCTCCAAACTAACAATGCTGTCAAAAAAGTTCCTAAAATTAAGCTTAAACGCAATTCACACATGACAATAAAATCAAATAAGATATGAAGCAATGCGATATGAAATTAATGTAACTAAAGTACATGAATATCTCACAAAAACAAGAGAAAGAAGAGAGGAAAAAAAAGGGTACAAAAAGCGCAAGTATAACTAATTAACACAATTATTACATACTTAAATTAATTCTAACTAAGTACCTAATTGGGTATCAAGCCGCATGTTTCATAGTCCAGATATACCAGGGTTCGGAAACCTCTGAGTGCAGGCGGTTTGGGGTAGCAGATACAGCGCTTTGTGTGGATTTTTAACGGTGGTATAAGCGCCGTACCATTGAAAGTACAATGGCAAACTACTGAACGAAAAAATTGCCTAAACAATCACAAACAGCCAATAAAAGCTGGGGGGTAGAATTGCCACGTCCAGTTATAGGATAAGCAACTATTTTTTCAAGACCTTTTGTAACGTCATGTCAAGACAAGTAAAGTGACATAATATTAACTTGCAAATAAATAACTTAAAATACCCAAACTTATCCGTTGTCAGACAAGGCATGTGGCCAGATGTTGTAGAATAATAAAACATAGCAATCCAGGACTAGTATACTGTTGGGTAGATACTTAATGTCATTGAATGCAGCAATCTAGAATAAATAAAATGATATTGCTAGTTGCAAATTGTTCGTTCTGTAAGTAGAATAACACTATTCAAAATACCGCTTGCTAAATGGTGAATAAGACTTATCTCTCCAAGTCGTAATAAAATCACAAATGTTAATGGAGATGGATTTGAAAATCCTCTTAGTGTTCATGTATTCATCGTCCTTTGTCATAATGACTAAGTATAGTGGATAAACACACCATGGCTTCACACATGTAAAATATATAGTTAAGTCAATTAACTAAATCAATATGAATTCTTCAAGTTTCGAGAGCTGTGGGCATCTCGATAAAGCAGCTGCGACACCACATTAGCAGAGACCTGGTATTGCGCCTCGATTTCATACTGAAAAAGGTTGAAGCAGGATGGCGAAACGGGCTAGCTTTGGGTTCTTAGTGATTTCGCCTTCTTCAATGAGGAAAAGGGATTTCTGGTCTGATTGTATGATGAAAGGGGCGCTACCAACAAATACCGCAATCCAGCTTGATACTAACCGCCCAGATAACAGCCAGCAACTCTCTTTCTATCACTGGGTACTTTCTTTCTGCATCATTGAGCTTTCTGGATATGTAGAGGGTTGGATGTAATCTTCCCTCGAACTCTTGCAATCAGTTGATGCCGCCGATAGCCTTTTTTGAAACTAGCATCTGTGCGGAGATAATAAGTCAGATTTTGTATATTGGTAACCTCAAAATTGGTGGCTACATAAAAAAATATTTGAACAATAATTTGTAACGTCAGCCTGGCGACTCTGGTGTCCTATCTGATGCACGTGGTTTTGGTAAGCCTTTTTTAAGCAAGGCAGAGAGGTTCTGCAGTGATTGGAAGACAAGTTTTGGTATAAATTTACTATAAATATACTGAATCAAGCCGAGAATAGACCACGATTGAACTTGCAGCTTCTTAGTAGTGGGCACAGACAATTTTTTAGGATTTTGGAAACACATTCTGTGGCACGGTCCCTGAGTAACAACGCGTGACACCACCTTTAATGTCCCAAGAATGAACCATTTCTCTCAAAAGCAATAAAGATCTTTGAGGGTTGATGCTGTCTAGTGTAGGTGTGAAGACGTAAAGTGTCCAGAAAGCGATGAAATGTAAACCTAAGAAGTGTCCATTCCTCCCAGGAGTGAACTGAATAGACAGATGTCGTCTATATATGTTGATTATAATCGGGGTACGCGATGAGAGAATTTTTCTCATCATACGTGACAAACGTTGCCGGGGCGTTCATAATTCCGAAAGGCATTACGTTCCACTGATAAAGACCCTGATGTTAGCAAAGGCAGTGAGAGTGGTTTTTAGCTCTGTGTCAGTCAAGAGGAACTTGCCAGTATCCCTTGGTAAGGTCAATTTTTGTAAATGAAAAAGAGACTTGTTGAACTGAGACAAAAGAATTTTCAAGTATGGGGATGGAAGTGGTTCATATATCGAAGACTGTGATGTTATTCAGCTTTCCGGTAATCTACACACAATCTGATATTTTTGTCCTTATCTTACGAACGATGACAATAGGTTGATGAGTAAGGGGCATATGGAAGGTTCTATAATCCTAAATTAAGCATTTGTTTTAAATTCTTCTCTCCAACTTGGTGCTGGTAGTGAAATAGGGATAGGATAGGGGCGTAGAAACGAATTGGTCGATCATCTGTAAGGGTGATGACAAATGCGAAATGACTGCAGAGTGTACGCCCTGGATGTCCCTGTGAGGACGTCTGGAAAAGGAATTCTAAGAAGATTAGAGGGACTTGGGAATGTTGTTCAGAAGAACAAAGCTGGAACAATAGCAATATCCATACCATGTCTCGGTCGATTGGAGAGGAAAGGACAGGTAAGGGTTCATGGGAAACACTCAGGAAAAACCGATTCTTCCTCCTGAATTACTGATAACGCAGAGTAGTGAGTACCTACAGGTCTAGTGGTGGTCATCACCACTGCTTGAAAGATGGCTTGAAATGATGTTCCGGTCTAGTGTGGAATTCTTTAAGCATGTTTATGTGAAAGGTCTTCCTTTTTCCGTTTTTATCTCTAAAATGTAGTCAACATCAGAAAATGCGTGGACAACACTATTTATATGGACCAATTCCAAGCAATTTAAAAAGTCTATTTACCTTCCTTGGAAGCAATACAAAAAGCTTCATCGCCAGGCAAATAGTTGACGTAATCGTCTGTTTGCGATATTTTGGAACTGGCGTGATCTTGCTTTAGCAGCCTCGGAAGAAGCTGTAGCCAGTTAGGCATGCATCTATAATGTTACGTACCGGAGGTTAACGAACGTATTTCATAACGATGACTGGATGTCCTCAGTCATCTCTTGAGTCTATGAGCAGGGTCCTTAATATGTGTGACATGGGTACCTCGAGGTTGAGCTCCAAACACAAGCTCAAAAGGCGAGAGGAAACCGGTCTGTTCATTCGCTACCTCACGGTATGCGAACAGCACGGCGGGGTAAAAACCCTGTCCCAATCTTGAGGATATTTTCACTGTAACTTTGCCCAATAACTTGCTTTAAACGTCCGGTTAAGACGTTCCACCATGCCATTGCTCATCGCATGGTAAACACTACTGAGAGACCTGTCGATATTGAGGCGTTTCATAACAGCAGTCATAGTGTCAGATACAAATTGCGTACCTCGATCTGAAAGAAGTTTTCGAGGAAAACCAAGTCTAGAAAAAATCAAGAAAAGGGCATCAGCAACGTCATTAGTGGTGATGTTCTTAAGAGGGATGGCCTCGGGCCATCGAGTGCACATGTTGATACATGTGAGCACATACCTGTGTCCTCTAGCGGACATAACAGGTAAAGGACCGATAATATCTACGGCCATTTTCTCAAAGGGGCGTACAGGTATATCACACGCCTGAATACCGGGGGCCGTATGATAGGCTCCTCTTGATTTTACCTCTTGACAAAATAACGCAAGAGCGACAATATATGGAGGTTGTCTCTGGAAATTCCCGGCCAAAAGAAAGAGGACAAAACTCTGGATCGCATCCTAGAGTAGCCCATATGGCCAGCACACTGCGGAATCGTGTGCATGTTGTAGTAGAATGTACAGACGAAGTTTTTGGGGAGACCATCACCTGATGTTTGATTAAAGATGAATCTTTAAAATTCCTAACCAATAACATCATTTTTAAGTGTGTGTACCCCTGTTTTGGTGACAAACTATCATCAGCGTAATTCATTATCTTTGACTATTCTAAAGAATTTCTTCAAAGAGTTGTCTTCTCTTTGAAGTTTGATAAAGAGATTGTTTGTCTATCTCAGAGTGAACGTGAAAATCGTGCTGAGCTTTTCCAGGACCCGGTATCATCAATTTTTTCCTTTTTGTGCTTGGCCCTGGGCACGCGTAGTAACTGCAGCAGCAGTTGATAAATTTTGACGTTCCCATTGAACAATTTCTTCGGGTGAGCAATCATTGCTGCCGTGTATCCGGCCAAGTGTGACATCCGCTATTGGATTCCTTAACAAACACACTTTAAACCTTGGCCTGTAAAAAAATGGTGAGTGAAATATCCACCACGACTGTGGGATAAAATTCCACTGTACCGCCGAAAGTTACACATTTAACAAAGTCACCCGTTGCATGAGACGGATGTACTAATGACTGTCTCACTCCGACAGTCGTGCAATCAGAATCACGGAGTACTGTAACTTGAGTGCCATTCAATAAACCTTCATGAAGCTGTAGTACTCCTGTGCCATCATGTGCTGATGAAGCAGTAACTGCTGGGAGCGGATGACCACATTTTAACAAGGAAGTCACATTAGACTGGAATAGAGTTTGGCAATCTGGACACTGTGAAGCAGTATCAAAGTCAAACGAACAACATGAAGCTGAATGATTAACAACATTGTTGTCTTGCGCGTTCTCAGGTGTAGCAGCAGTATTTGCTGAGTTCGCATGGTAGTTCGAATTTGCATTATTTCTAGAGCGTGATCTATGTCTCTGATTGTAAAAAGAGTTATTTTGACTCCCGTCATTATTTCTTTGGTTCCTATTGTTGTTTCCTTGATTTCTATAGTCTTGTGACTTATTACGATGTGAATAATTTTGGTTATTGGGTCCCCAGTTATTCCAATTCTTATTATAGTTACCAAAATTATCATTCCTTCTTTCTCCTGAGTTTTGTTGGAAATTACCTCTGTTTTGGGGTGAATAGTTTCTATATGGTTGTCTACCTCTATATGGTTGTTAGTTATTGAATTTGTTTGGTTTGAAATTCTCATCACAACTGTAGGATCTTTGTCTATAATTGTTGTGGTTCCAAGTTGTAGCGGCGGCAACAGGTAAAGCTTCCTTAATATTGTTGTTACTGACACAAACTCCCGGATGTGCATTACAATATTGCCTACATAATTCCTCCATTGAACTCAAACTTGACGGCTTTCTTTCCTGTAGATATTCTCGCAGTGGTCTGCTCACGGAAGACAAGACTTTGTCTCGCAATAACAAGTCCTTAAGGCCCTCATAATTCTCTTCAATGCCGGAAAGTTGTATCCATCTATTAAATGTTAGACGAGTTGCAGCTACAAACTGTGTAAAATCTTTACCCGTTTCAAGAATCATATGTTTGAACTTCATACGATAACCTTCAGCGTCTAACTGATGAAGTTTTAATAATAACGTTTTAGCAGCATCATAATTGCGTCTATTCGGCCCGTCCAATTGGCACAGAGCAGTTAAGGATTCACCAGTCATGAAATCAATCAATCTTGTACACCAATGTGATCTATCAAGCTTATTTTCTTCACAAACATTTTCATAGCGTTGTAGGAAGGACGAAATATCGTCTATTTCTGGCTTAAACTCAGGCAAACGAAATTTAACAAAACCGCTATCGTGGTTGCTAGAGGAACCTCTACGTTCAGAGTAGTCATTTTGTCTACTCTGATGTTGGACTTTTTGTTCTTCAATACGTAAAGTCGCCATTTTTTCTTCATGTGCAAGCTTTCTCTCTTCTAATTCTTTTTCATGAGCAAGTTTCGTTGCTTCTGCAGCTTGTTGAATCTTTTTCTCCTCAAATTGTCTTTCCAACTTTTTTTCTTCTAATTCTTTTTCACGAGCAAGTTTCGTTGCTTCTGCAGCTTGTTGAATCTTTTTCTCCTCAAATTGTCTTTCGAACTTTTTTTCTTCTAATTGCTGTTCTGCAATCCTTTTGTTCTCTTCTGCAAGTAGCTCTGCTTTTCTGAGCTCTCGCTCTTCATACCGTGCATCTCTTTGTCTCTTATTCTCTAGGGCTTCTTGATTTTCTTTGGCATTGAATTCCGCTTTGGCAAAGTCCATTAATTCCTTCGCCTTGTAACCATATTCTTGGCCCATAGTAATAAATTCCTGATACTCCATTATTTACTTCTTCAGTATCTTACTATCAATATTATAAATTATGTAATAAATGTATCTCGATTAGTCCGTCTATACCAATTCACTAGCTTTGTGCTTTGCAATATTATCAATGCAAATAGATTCTTAATATTACTAATTAATAACAAAATAGTATAGTATGAAAGACCAACAGTAGTAAAGATACGAGGGAAAAGAGAAAGAGAGCAGAGAAAAAAAAAATTATTATAATGTACAAGAACAGAATTGATGGTACTAAACAAAAAGACAAGTACAAGTGACCAAGGCAATGTAATAACAGCAGCAAGTAAACGAAAAAAGAATGCAAATGATAAACTAAGGAAAACCAACAAATAGAACCGACTTACTGCTTAAAAAAAATACAGGACAGGACCTGTAAAAATATATATAAATGTAACCAAGTGATAGAAGGTTAGACTAGCATCACAAACAGAATGGTTGTCAACTAAGGAGAAGAAAAACAAAACCAGCACACAACAAGAACTGACAATTAGCAGGACAAAGCAGCACAGCTAAACAATTTAGGTCACACTAAACAGGCAGTGAACCACATCGGTGAGAGAAACTCGAGCCGGAAATTTCACTGCTTGAGAAATGTAAGCAAAAGCTATAGAAATATGTGCTGAGCGGTCATTTTCCAATGACATGTGTCGTTAACAACAGATGTGTACAAAGATATAGAAACGAAGAAAACAAATAACATAGATATCAAAAGGCTTACTCCACGGCAAAGATACAAGAGTGTATTAACAGGCACTTATCTTATCGTAATCCGATCAGATGCAAGTCCGGAAAAAGGTGTCAACACTAGAAAACGCTGTCCCTCCATATAAGTGAAGCACGATAAAATGTAAACAGTACGCGGTCTCCGTCAGATGGGCATCATGAACTGTGTAGATCTTGAAACGTTGTGTTGACTTGGTACAAAGTAACTTGATATCGCCGTGGCATAGACTTGAAACTTGAAAGAATCTTATAAACGTTGTGATGTAGACTGGAACACGTAATAAACTTGCAGACTGGTTGGGTTGAAATTGTAATCTTGAACGTTACAGCGAACAATAGGACATTGAAACTGGAACATTGGATATGCGCAGTGGCAAAGTTCGTTATCCAACTGGACCCGCTGGCAATGACTGAGTTCACGAGGTGGTGTGTTTACAATACCACGCTAAACAGAGGTGACGATCGAATATACAGATTAAATGGCAGCTGTAGATTTGCAAAGTACGAAGGTATACTTGCTTATGTGAATTTGAAAACCATGCCCTGATGAAAGTATCGATCCAAAACCATACAGGCCCACCAAATTATATGGTGTTACGTTGGGATAAATTAGAGGATCATGCATGGATACACGAATGATAGCAGGTGTTCATTCAGGACAAATATTTTCAGTACACATAACAAAGCCGGTAGGTGAACAGGTCCACGGGAAAAACATGGTTGACATTTAATAAACAAAGTCACTTCACAATGGTCCATCAAACATCAAAAGTACATGGCAATGGATAAGCGTAGTAGATTATCTCTGGTCCGTCAATAAGGTTCAAACGTTAGGCATCTTTAAGTGGCAATAATATAATAATAATACAATCCTCTCATCTCCACTCAATTCTGGCCGTTGTACTAAAGGTTCGGTAATCCACGAAAACTAAAGTAATGCGGCAGAAGCAATCAGTGCAAACCAAATATTAGTTGCCTCATATCTCAAAGTTACTCGTAGTAAATTATGGTATGAACTTCTAGATACGTTTATGAACCATCTTGCACATAACGTGGCAGCCTCCGAGAATCAACAATGCCACAAGATATATTTATAAATCACGCTCCATTATCCCATAGCCTCGAAAAATTACATCTCTCTCGGACGCAAACACAAAGACGGAAGCCCCATTAATTAACACACTGAACCCCACGACATGTGACAGAAAACGTCACTAGTTGACCGTCGCTCAACACGGGTGAACGCTTCGCTCACCACGGGTGGACGCTTCGTGCAAACCGTAGTTTGTCTACAGGCGAACACATTTCCTCACATGTAAATGGAAATGTGCTAGCGTGTAGTAACATGCCACACTATTTTTAGTCTGCATCCCAAATCTATCCTTAACAGTATGCATCATCCTTTGTAATATCTAGCAGACACTAATAGTCCACAGTTAAGGACATGTACATTACAAACAAACAAAAGGATAATATCCTTATACAAACCTATGCCAACATTTTCTTTTGATGTGACAATGTACACCAGTATTCCTTTCCCTAATAGTTACAACGCCACTGCAATTCCAGCTGTAATCTCTTCCATATAATAGGATAGGTGTTATGCTCCTTTATGACAATCATACATATTCTTGTATTTTACACCTCTCTGACAGTCTATCACATGGTGGATCAATCTTTAGGCTTTGCCTCATGTTCGCTATAGACCCACTAATGCCCAGACATATATTATTATTTCACATTCAATTTTTACATAAAATACAGGTTAATAAATGTCAATCTTACCACAATTTTCAATGAAATATACACAGAGACGATGACTGACACAGTTTCGATCTATGTTATTGCCCAGGCTGCTTATAACTTGTATTTTAAAGCACAGCCTGCTCTCATCTATCACTGTTGAAAATTTTCTTCGAAATGGCGTCCCTGATAAGGGTGGATTTGGTGATGCTTACTGGCCACTATGAACGTTGCAGTAGTATGTCCAAATCGTTGCTAAAATGTAGCCAAATGTATGGTACCACCCCTATCGACACCAGGTATATAATAGGCTGAAGTGCAAGGTGTCTTGTCTGGTTTGTTGTTGTTGTTGTGGGTGTAGATGGGGATGAAACTTCACAGATCTACAAAAACATGAGGTATGACGTGGAAGTCATAAAAGTGCGAAACTGCTGCGGACGTTTCCATCATTTATTTGGACGCCACAAGCACAGATACGTTACATAAATCATAGACATCAATAGTTCAATGTATTCAGCATTCTAAAGTTTCTTCATGAATCTGCATCAAAACCCTGCAACTGTGTCAGCTGCAAATCATCAATGTTCATTAAATAATAATCAATACTCCTCTGATCAGATGTACAAGATAAGTCTATTATTATCCACACGAGAATAGCATTTCAGGAGTACAGGTCAAGCTGACTGTTAAAGGTGTTTATAGGACTTGAACATACGAACACTGCAACATGTAACGCGAATAATGGACGTTCACTTCGAAGTGATTTATATAGATTTATTTTACACAGGACAAACGATGAGCTCCAAGTTTTGATGAATAATGGCGGCATGCATTTTCATATCAGCAAGGAATAAAATACAACGACCGGTAGGCAGAATTACCGTCAGTAAAAGTCATAATGTCCACGAATTATCACTGCATATCAAACTTGTCGAAAAGTCATTTAATATTGTACTAAATACTTTCCTTTACACGCCATCCATCACAAGCACACATAGAAATATATTCTTCATAGAATCTGTAATTTATACAGTGGACTTCTACAAACACAGTCCGAGCTCTCACACTTGCGTCCGAACACCTTCCAGTACACAGCCCACGAGAGGGCGTTACAAGTCTACCGCCGACGTGCATACCTAATTTTTACTGAAAACTGACGTCACTTATACTTATAATAGAGTGGTTTACTAGTAGTGCGTCTATGTGTTACCTCATCGGTTCACATCAAAGCCTTCCCTTAGAGAATGCACTGATGTGTACAAACATACGCGTAACACTATATACCCCGCCCCTCCAGAAAAAAAACGAAGTTTTTTTTTTCTTTTTTATGAAACGAGGGACCACCAACCTAACCCGATGTCAAAACGCGTTCAGTCTGAGTCATGTATTAGTTAAACATGCAAACAAATTATTAGGACTTGTAAAAAAAAAATTTCCAAGAGACATTAATAGTATCTAATGAGCCTGTGATTCTGATGATAACGGAGGTGGTGTATGAACCATACGATCATGAAAAGTAATAGATGACATGAATGTGTAAGAGAAAAAAAAATCGAATTAAGTGATCATGAGAAAAACATTACACAACATGGTAAATAAATTAATTAAGTGACGGTATCATAAATAGTGTGAGTGTCTGTAAGTTATCTCACTAAGTTAAATGATTTCTCTTCATTAAACTTCAAGTGTTCTTGCCATAATAGGTAAATAATAACATTGGCAATGTTTAAACTCGACCCTTGAGCAAGTTTGTTGCACCGAGGTAAGTAACTAGCATTGTCCATAAGTAAGATTCGATCCAACGTGTGTATCTTGAGCGTAAAGGTTCTCATTGCAACTCTGGACTCAAATGTCAAGTGCAGTATTCTAAATACTTGTTTAAAAATCAACAGTAAGTGTCATGTTGTCATCTAATCAATCCAAGGAAGAAAATGTCCATCGTGCCATCAAGATGCAAAGGATTTCAACTGATCAGAAGGTGAAATGTCAAATGGTGTCTTTCATTTTAGCCCATCATCTCAGAAAACAAATGTTCAATGCTCAAATTTTTGTTCCTGGATCAATGCATAGATGCGTGAAAATAGCCGAAGTTACACTGTTCAGTTAGGCTCTCTCTTCAATTCTGGAAAACAGTTCTTTCATCACATTGAAATATTAGAAGACTGGTTGGCATCATTATCTGAATGTGGTAATCTTGACAGCGTGTCTGCAACGACATTAATGTGTCCTTTTATCGGCCTAATCTCATAGTCGTAAACCTGGAGATTTAGAGAGTATCTTGCTGCTCTTTGATTTTTGAAGTTGGCGTGCTGAAGGTACGATAATGCTTTCTGGTCTGTTTCAATCACGAAACGAGCACCTAGAAGGTAACGTTGCAATTTGGAAACTGACCATATTATGGCCAACAGTTCTCGTTCCACAATAGGATAACGGGATTCGGTGGGTGTCAATTTACGTGACACATACAAAACTGGATGTAGGACTCCATTGAAGTGTTGCATAAGTGAAGCACCAATGCCGTTCAGGGAAGCGTCGGTTCTGAGGACAAAAACCAAACGAGGATCAGGTAGCTTCAAAATAGGCTCAGTTGAAAAATAATGTTTAATTTGATTAAGTGCTCTATCACAGGCCGAAGACCAAACGATTTTGTTAGCAGAACCTTTTCCTAACAACGTGGACAAAACTGAGGTGACAGTAGAAATGTTTGGCATGAATCTGTGATAGAAGTTTATTAGGCCAAGCAGACTACGAACTTGTTTCTTGGTAGTAGGAATAGACAAGTTCAGAATTTTAGATACAGTTGAATCTTCTGGCTTGAGACAACCGTTTCCTACTCTGTGACCTAAGAATGATATTTCTTTAAAGCCAATATGAATTTTAGAAGGCTTAGCAGTCAGATTGTGGGAGCGAAGAGTATCTAGCAAAGATTTTAGACCTGACAAATGTTCGTCCCAAGAGTTGTGGAATAGACAGATATCATCAATATAAGTTATAATATCTGATCTATCAGAAAAGAGTTTACGCATCATGCGCACAAATGTGGCGGGCGCATTAACTAGCCCAAAACACATGAAATTCCACTCAAAAAGACCTCGAGGTGTGGAGAAGGCAGTTAAGGGTTTAGATCTTTTTGTTAAAGGCACTTGCCAATAGCCTTTAGACAAGTCAAACTTACTAAAGAATGTGGCCCTAGAAAGTTTAGAAAGTAGATCTTCTAATAGTGGCATAGGTTCAGCATCCGATACGGTGATAGTGTTAAGCTTTCTAAAGTCTATACATAATCTGATGGACTTGTCCTTCTTGCGAATAATAACCATTGGGAAGAATAGGATGAGGTGGAGGGAGAAATAATGTTAAGACTTAACATCTCATCCAACTCTTTTTCCACCTGTTCCTGGAAATGCATAGGAATAGGATATGGTTTGACACGAATAGGAGCATGATCTTTAAGCTGGATGTCATGAAAAATGACAGAAGTGTGACCTGGGATGTCTGTCAGAACTGTTTGATAAGATTCCAAAAGACAGTGAATTTGATTCTGTTGGCACATAGAAAGATCTGGAGAAATTGAGACATTTTTCCACGATTCTGTAGCATGAAGAGGAACTACAGGAAGAGGTAAAGAAATGTTAGGGAAGGAAGACTGTTCTTCCTGAATGACTGATAGAGAAGCGTGACGATCACTAGGCTCATCAACAGCTTCAAAGACTTTTTGCAAGTAGTCAGGCCGAGTGTGAAATTTTTGTAACATATTGATGTGGAATGTTTTGTTTTTTACCATTCACATCTACAATGTAGTCAACATCTGTTATTTTGGCAACAATTTTAAATGGGCCTCTCCAAGATATCAGTAAACGATTCTCTTTTCTGGGTAACAAAACAAATGCTTCATCACCAGGTGCTAATAGTCTCAGTCGTTTGTGTTTGTTCTGAAATATACGAGCTTTTGCTTTGGCTGTTTCTGATGAATCAACAGCTATCTGACAAGCACTAATAATATTTTCTCTGAGTTTAACCACATATTCATAGGATGATTGAACATCAGGAGATAACTCCGACCCTGTGAGTAGTTGTTTGATGATGGACATAGGTCCACGTGGTTTAGCCCCAAAGATGAGCTCAAAAGGTGCAAAGCCTGTATGTTCATTTGGGATTTCCCGGTATGCAAACAATACAGCTGGGAGTAACCTATCCCAATCCTGAGGATATTTCTCAGTCACCTTACCTAGTAGTTGTTTTAATGATCTATTTAAACGTTCTACTTTTCCATTTGACATGGCATGATATACTGAACTGAGAGATCTATCAATGTTGAACAACCTCATAACATGTGACATCTGAAACAAACTGTGTTCCCCTATCAGATAACAGTTTGTATGGGAACCCCAATCTGCTGAAAATCAACATCAATGCATCAGCCACGTCAGTAGTAGCGATATTCTTCAGAGGTATTGCCTCAGGCCACCTTGTGCACATGTCAATGCAGGTTAATATATATTTATGACCTCTGGCTGAAAGAACTGACAATGGACCAATGATATCCATAGCCATTTTAGTAAATGGACGGAGTGAAATATCAGAGGCCTGAATAGGAGCCATGTGATATGATCTTTTTGTAGCCACCTGTTGGCATGTAAGACATGATTTGCAAAATAAATTTGTGTCTCTGGCCACTCCAGGCCAATAAAATGAAGATACAACTCTATATTTTGTCTTCGCAACCCCCATGTGACCAGCACAATTTGATTCATGAGCATGCCTCAGAATGTAGGTTCTAAACTTAGATGGAACCATAATTTGTTTGCGGATGGAGTTAAATTCTCTAAAGTTACGAATAAGTATGTCATTCTTTAGAGTGTACCATTGGTGAGCATTGTCTGCACCATCATCATCATTTGATTTGACTAATCTAAAAAATTTCTTAAGTGAGTCATCAGATTTTTGGCATTCACCAAATGACCCTTTGCTGATAAATGAAGTATGTTGTACATCATCAGCGTCATCATTACCCACCACAATATTTTCTTGAGCTTGTGCATGTGACTGTGCTCTAGTGGTTACTGCATTCACAGGCATAATATGTTGACTTTCCCATTCTTCAATTTCCTGTGCAGAACAATCCTTAATTCCATGTAAGTTTCCCAAAATCAAATCTGTCACTGGTGCTGGTAGCATACACACTTTAGTTTCACCTGAAAAAAAGGTGTGTCGATGTGTATTATAGCTGTGGGGTAGTACTCTACCGTGCCTCCAAAAGTGATACACTTTACTTTTTCTCCCGTACAACATGATGGATCAACTAGAAAAGCACGCACACCTACAGTAGTGCATCCCGTGTCACGCAATACTGAAACAGAATGACTATTAACATAACCCTTATATAAGGTCAATGACCCTCTTCCATCATGCGATGCCAACACAGGCAAAGGACCGGAAGTTAATGCAGGCAAGGGATGACCACAGCTGAGCCTGGACACCACATCTGGTTGGAACAGAGTGCTGCACTCTGTACACTTTGAAACATTTGACAAATCAACAAAACAAGCATTGGCATGATTACTGTTATCATTTTGATTCATTACCCCTGTATTGTTATCATGTACAGAACCAGAGTTTGCAAGTTCCACACTACGTGAACGATAACCATTATTGTTCTGGTAACCTCTGTTGTGATTACTAAAGTTATTGTTATTGCCATAATAAGCTCTATTGCCTCTGTTTGGGTATGAATTTCTAGCTCCATGCCAACTTCTGTCTGAGCAAGGGTAGTGTTGATATGATGGGTTTTCCTCATGGTATGGACGGAAATTCCTTTGCTTTGAAGTTGAATTATTGTTAAAATTGTACCTTCCACGGTTTAATCCAGTGTTTTGCTCCCTATTCCATCTAAAATTTCTGTCACCACTATTTGATCTGTATTTAGGTGAGTTAAAGTGTACAGATTTTGCTGACGCCACAGGCAAAGATTCCTTTACATTGGAATTACTGACTACTTTCCCGAGATGTGCGGTCATGAATTGGCGCCCTAGTGATTCCATAGATTCCAAGGATTCAGGCTTCCTTTCATGCAAGTACGCCAAAAACTCGGGACTTATGGAGGATAACACCTTATCTCTCAGCATAAGATCCATAAGTTGTTTAAACGAGTGTTCGATTTTTGACAACTCAATCCATCGGTTAAAGCACAACTTAATGGACGAGATGTATTCTGAAAAATCTTTATTGGAATCTGGAGTTAATGTTTTAAATCGGAGGCGATACCCATTCTCATCTAACTGATATTTTCTCAACAGCAAAGCCTTGATTGCATCATAGTTTTTACGACTGTTATCATCCATGGTACCTACAGCTAACAAAGCATCTCCTGTCAATAATGACATCAATCGAGTACACCATGATGGTTTTTCTAATTTGTGTTCTTCACACACAGTTTCGAATCTGTTTAAGAAAACCGATATGTCGTCTATGTTTTGATTGAATTTTGGTAAATTCAGCTTAAAAGAAGCAATATGCTCTTTTCTAGAGGAGCCTTCAACCTCATTACCATTTTGTTTAATTGTATTTTGCAATTTAAGTTTTTCAAGCTCTATTGTAGCCATCTTTTCCGCATGTTCATATTGTGCTTTTTGGGCTGCTAATTCTCTTTCTTGTTCTTCTTGTCTTCTTCTTTGTTCTATGTCTTCTTCTATCCTTTTTTGTTCTCTTGCCTTTACTCTCTCTTCTTTGTCCCTAGCCACTTGTTCCATGGCAAAATCTTTAAGGGCTGACCCTTCTAAACCAAACTCCTTTCCAAGCTGGACAAAATGTTCTAAAGTCGATATGTTGTAAACTTATATTGTAACTTATTTAATCCTTACTTAGTCTATACTCGACTTTAAGTCTTGCTGAGCACCCCCAGCACACTTGCCAATATTTAGGATTCTCAAGTTTACTCAAAATTAAATTATTATATCATCAAAGAATAACAATGGAGCATACAATACGATATAGACTGAAAAGACAACAGTGTAAGCAACAGACAAAAATAAATACTAAGAAAGGAGAAAAAAAAAATTTACAGCTAAATAAATGACATCACCACAACACAGACAACAAATATACGTAAATCAAATAAATGATAGAAAGGTTAGACCTACAAAATACAAACAATAATGCATAACAAATAACGAAACATTCGACAACCACGAACTACAAGAAACATAACAGCACTTCTAAACAATGATGAATGTAATGAACTCGTATAGCACGCTAAACATACAGCATTTTTAAGCTGAGCTGCTCCACGAGAAGATTACGTTCAGACCCTATAGACACCTTGATTCTTGGCTCAGCCGCAGCGAGATGCTCCCAAAAATCAAGTCCCTACCAACCAAAACCCGCTTACAACACAATAATACACATAGCACATAAATGGAGAAGAGCTCTGCTACCAAATCGTAAATAGCCTTAGACCACATAAATATAAGAGCACTTATCTTCAAAAAAATCCTCCTCTCAGAAACGCCTCTGAAAAGTACGGTATCAGTGCTACACTACAGCACATAAAACAGAGCAACTTCATCCCCAGTGGTCTTCAGTGACATATCTTGCCGTTTCTCCATTTTAAACTGCCGGTTGCTTTGGAACCGAAACACTTGATCGACGGGGGGAACCACTTCTGATGATCAGATTGCCTCCTGTTGTATCGCTCTGTAATAGAGTTTCCTGTCACAGAACGAGTTTGCTGGTTACAATCTTCCGCTGATTACTTGAAATACTTCTGCCTTCTGCCTCAAAGGCCACCAGAAATGTTAAAGGTGTTTATAGGACTTGAACATACGAACACTGCAACATGTAACGCGAATAATGGACGTTCACTTCGAAGTGATTTATATAGATTTATTTTACACAGGATTATGTTGCTAAGTGTTTTAAAGATGAAAACATCAAGTTTGCCTATCATGTGAGTTCGCTGTTTGTGTTGATACAAGTAGCCAAGATGGCGGTTTTGTGATGTGTCGATCGGGCAGTGTTTCAAAACATTACAGATTTATTGAGGGCTATTGTTACTGCTCCAGGTACATTTTTGTATGTACCTGCAAGGATACTTGGAGAGGAGATGGGCACCGCCAAGCAAACCTCTTGCCCACTGAAATGCTATGATGGAAAGTCAACTCAGTAATAATTTGCCGGATCGGCCGATGCCCGGATTAACAACGACCGCGCTCTCATTGCCCCTTGAGAGTGATAAGTCAGCGAATGGGGTAAAAACACCTGTTTTGAAACTTCCAAGAGAAAGTTTTGTTGTTGGAACTTGGAATGTACGCACGCTATATGCGTGTGGAAAAGTCAAAGAACTAACACATGAACTTGTTAGATACTCGTGGGACATCCTGGGCCTAGCAGAAGTCAGATGGACAGGATTAGGTGAATCAATAACGGATGATGGTCACAAAATTTGGTTTAGTGGAGATGAGTCTAAACATCAGCATGGAGTAGGTTTTATCGTACATAAAGATAGATTGAACTCTGTCATCAGCTGCACCCCAATAAATAGCAGGCTTATCACCATTCGTATTGCAGCACATCCAAAGAACATCTCCATCATACAGGTATATGCCCCCACAACTGACTATGAGGATGAGGCAATTGATACATTTTATGACAATCTGGATGAAGCAATTAAGAAAATTCCAAAGAAAGATCTTCTCATCGTGTTAGGTGATTGGAATGCTAAAATAGGGCCAGATGCATATGGTCACTGGGCTGGTACAGTGGGGAGATTTGGAACAGGTGAAACTAACGATCGAGGACTAAGGCTACTAGAATTTGCCAGCAACTATAAACTAACCATTGCAAATACACTATTTCCTCATAAGTTATCAAGAAGAACAACGTGGCATGCCCCAAAAACTGAGATACATGGCCAAATTGATTTTATTCTTGTATCCAAAAGATTCAAGTCCAGTATTAATAAAGCCAAGACTAGGACTTTTCCTGGCGCCGACATTGGTAGTGATCACGACATGGTATTGATGACGCTCAAGCTTAAACTTAAAAAGAACTATAATCAAAACAGATGTTCTCAGTTAAGATTCAATTTAGACAAACTGAAAGATCCAGAAATCGCGGGAATCTTTGAGGCAACTGTTGGAGGAAAATTCGCAGCTCTCAACATTTTGGAGGATGATATCAACTCAATCACAGAGAACATGAAAGACGTGCTCATTGAATCAGCAACAGAAATACTTGGTAAAAGAAAGAAAATAAACAAACCATGGGTTACAGATGACATTCTGAAGTTATGTGATACACGGCGAGAAATGAAAAAGGTTAAGAAAGAGGTTCCTGAAGCAGCATGGCAATACAGTATGGTGAATAAAAATATTAGGAAGAAAATGAAACAGGCCAAAGAAAAATGGGTAGCTGATCAATGTGAGTCCATTAATACGGGGCTAATAAAAGGTAACAGCAAGGCAGCTTTTGACACATTAAGAAAACTATCAAAACCCCAACAGCCCAGGGTAACTGTCATAGAAGATAGCAATGGGGCTCTGCTCAATGAAAAAACAGCTGTAATGAGAAGATGGACAGAATATTGTAAAGAATTATATAACTGTAAACTTGACACTAACTTAGGCATATTAAACAACATTAAGTGCGAAAACAGGGAACTCGGAAATGCAGCAATATTACGGGAAGAAGTGGAAGAGGCTATATGTTCGATGAAAGGAGGGAAGTCACCGGGTGTGGATAATATCCCAGCAGAGCTCTTGAAATATGGAGGACCAGATATAGTAAAAATCATGACAACAATTTGCCAGAAGATATGGAGTACAAAAAAATGGCCAAAAGAATGGACGCAGTCATTAGTAATACCGCTTCCAAAGAAAGGAAATCTAAAAATGTGCAAGAACTACAGAACCATTAGCCTTACTAGTCATCCAAGTAAGGTGATGTTAAGGATACTTTTGAACAGAATAAAACAGAAATCAGAAGAAATCTTGTCAGAGGAACAGGCTGGCTTTAGACCAAAAAGAAGTACCTCAGAACAAATCTTCAATATTAGATTACTTATCGAAAAACATCTCCAACATCAACACGATTTATACCATAACTTCATCGATTTCACAAAAGCCTTCGATCGAGTCTGGCATGAAGGCTTATGGCAAGTAATGAGAAAATTCAATTTTGATACCAACATCATAGATATCATTGAAGCACTATACAAGGACGCAAGCAGTGCTGTTTTTGCAAGCAACGACATTGGAGAATTTTTCAAAACAACTGTAGGAGTTCGGCAGGGATGTATCCTGTCCCCAGTGCTCTTTAATATTTATCTAGAACATATTATGCAAGAGGCTCTCTACGATTATAAATCAACCATATCGATTGGAGGCCGACCTCTGTGCAACCTACGTTTTGCTGATGATATTGATCTGATAGCTGGATCAGAATCAGAACTTCAAGACCTTACCTCTAGACTGGAGAAAGTAACAAGAACGTATGGGATGGAAATTAATATAGAAAAAAGCAAGATATTGGTGAATAGCCATAAGAAACATGTTCCGACCAACATTACGTTAAATGGGCAAACGTTAGAAGAAGTTAACACCTTTAAATATCTCGGGTCCACTATATGCAGTGATGGAAGATCAATTAAAGAAATCAAGACAAGACTTGAGATGGCCTCAGCTGCCATGACAAGGTTGAATGTGATCTGGAAAAGTAACATCAGTTTTCCTGTGAAGATCAAATTATACAAATCACTTGTATTATCTATTCTCTTGTATGGGTGTGAGAGCTGGACACTCACTGCAGATACGGAGCGAAGGATTCAGGCTTTCGAGCATAAATGTTATAGAAGAATTTTGCGCATTTGCTATAAAGAGCACAAAACAAATGTCTATGTTAGAGAGAAGATAAACACCTATGCAGGCCACCAAGAACCACTTTTGTCAACAGTGAAACGTCGAAAGCTTGCCTGGTTTGGGCATGTAACTCGTCATGACTCCCTTTCGAAAACGATCCTTCAGGGAACAGTCGAAGGTAAACGGAGAAGAGGAAGGCAGAGAAAATCCTGGGCTGATAACATCAAAGAATGGGCAGGACACGGTTTTTCCACACTTGTACGCATTGCTGAGGATAGAGAGCAGTGGAGGACCCTGTCTGCTGATGCTTCCACCATGGCACCCCTACGACCCATGACGGGTTACGGGCTGAGATGATGATTTTACACAGGACAAACGATGAGCTCCAAGTTTTGATGAATAATGGCGGCATGCATTTTCATATCAGCAAGGAATAAAATACAACGACCGGTAGGCAGAATTACCGTCAGTAAAAGTCATAATGTCCACGAATTATCACTGCATATCAAACTTGTCGAAAAGTCATTTAATATTGTACTAAATACTTTCCTTTACACGCCATCCATCACAAGCACACATAGAAATATATTCTTCATAGAATCTGTAATTTATACAGTGGACTTCTACAAACACAGTCCGAGCTCTCACACTTGCGTCCGAACACCTTCCAGTACACAGCCCACGAGAGGGCGTTACAAGTCTACCGCCGACGTGCATACCTAATTTTTACTGAAAACTGACGTCACTTATACTTATAATAGAGTGGTTTACTAGTAGTGCGTCTATGTGTTACCTCATCGGTTCACATCAATGCCTTCCCTTAGAGAATGCACTGATGTGTACAAACATACGCGTAACACTGACCTTTATAGCATCCCTAAGTCTAACCCTCGACATAGGTGCAATCGCTGGCATAGCGAAAATCCTAGAACATAATAATTGTTCCCTGGGCCTAGAGCGACCCGTGTATATATATATATATATATATATATATATATATATATATATATATATATATATATATATATATATATATATATATTATATATATATATATATATATATATATATATATATATATATATATATATATATATATATATATATATATATATATATATATATATATATATCAGGTATAAAGATACCGGTGGTGAAATTTCCTAGTAAAAGGACCTCTCCATTCTGTAACACACAAGCGAGCAGAGATCGACAAAATGTCTAACATCTAGGTAGATCATAGAGTTCAATAAAGGAGGTATTACCTTTCTTCAGAATCAACACCACAAAACATACGCCTCCAGGCGGTTTTGATTCATATAGGGAAAGCCTCGTTAGCTAACTAACTCACAGGAGGACTATAGAATTCCCTAACAAAATCACAGACGCAGAAGCGTCCTATCTCTGCTCAGTACATCTCGTCGAATCCCTGGGCGGAAGACGATTGTAACTTTCTTAAAGTTTAGACATGCGCAGAACGCATACATCTGACTAACACTCACAACGAAACTATGAAGGAACCATTTCAACAAAGCTATGTTCAGAAATCACGCCTTATATGGACATGGGAATAAAACTCAACCCTAGTTTCAATCATTCCAAGAAATTGTTGACTGATACTACCGTATAAGGAGACATCGTTCGAATAAATGAATCAGCGAGTCAAGACAAAAGATAAGATAACCAACGAGTCAACCAACAAGAGAAGTTAACCCCCATAGTACAATGTACCCATAGTTTAAACAAAGGTTATCTGCCTTAGATCACAAAAAATTTAAAGTGTACAATTCATACCGATTAATTACACACAGTCTTAGGAAAAAAATTATGTGCGCAACAGTTCCCCCTAACGCTTATTCTGTCAATATCGATTCAGTTGGCCAATCACTTTTAATTTTACAAGGGTAAACAGTCTTTCAAAAAATATCATTCAAACTTTTCCTACGTTACTTAGGCTCATCATGTGACGTATTCTTTCCAGAACGTTGTCTCCATTGCAGCTGCTCTGAACGCATCACGATTCTGGGCAAGTCGACCTGCATCAGCCAAAGAGATATACTTAGGCTATTTATGTTTATTCAAAGGTCAACCAATAATATTTAGTTTCACTTCAAATGCCACCCAATCAGATTCACTGTACTATCCTAGCCTATCTGTCACCTACTTTTTCCCCCAAAAATATGCGATCCAATCTAAGCAGATATGACTTTACCTGACAGTATCTCTGATCTCTATGTATTGTTTTATCAATATTTAATTAGTTAAGGGACTATTTATATAACTAATAACATATTCTTGGTCAGCAAGTCTTCAGGTACACGAATCTACAATTTTTAAGGGGCTATGTGGTTTTGGTTCTAAAATTCTATCTTTTTTTCTATGTTGGTTGTTTATTTTTAAACTACCTCCTGTTCACTTCTTTTCTCATGTACTTACGAGATAATTACGAGAGCTTAGGTCATTCATAATAAGAGCTTAACATGTTTACATGACCGAGGTGTCCACAATTCTAACTTTTTTCATTGTATTTGGGGAAACCCTTAAGGCAAGGCTTGCCCCTGTGCTAGTGTTGGCTTTTAGTTTAAAATTAATGCGAAACGAATTAGCATTTCATCTATCCTTTCCCCTCCTCGTTCCACAATGCATTTTAGGCAAATATTTTCTTAGAACTAGGAAAGGTGGGTGTTTATGTCAAGGACGAATTTGGAAAATTGGGTACCGTTTTGTTCGGCTATTCGTTAGCAAATCATAATCCGAAGGCGTAGGCGACAACAACCGTTCTAGCAGAAAATTCTTTTGTACTTTCTTATCTTTGCCTTTATGCCCTGTACGGTTATATATTAATTTAGATATTGTATTTAGAAATCACTACACCTCTATACCTCACGGTAGAAGAGAAATGACTAAGTAAGTAAGTATTATTTATTGCAAGACATATGAGCAGATCTATGTAAACAATGCTCTTTCTGTAAATCTAAAATTTCTTGTCAGATTTCAAGGGGAATTAATCTTCAGGTACTCTATCCCGGACGAGCTCCCAATTGTCCCGGATTGCCTCCCCTGCTGTGCAGTAGTGGTCCACCAGTGGCTAAAACGCAAGAGTATTTAAAATGGGTCTTCAAAGGTGTCTATCTTCGCACAAGATTACTATTGGCAGAGTTGTAGATACAAGGGTAATTGCTCTTCTATCTCAAGGAAGTTTCCACAAGATATTTTCAGAAGTCAACAACAATGCTGCATAGGGCAGAGCAATTGTTAACTTATTAAAATTATCCGTCGCATTTTGTGAAAAATTAAGCAATGGATTTAGCCCGTTCAAGCCCCCAGCTGGTGTAAATCCAGCGAAATTCCTTTTTTTATAAGTATTAGCTCTATATATGTAAATATATGTCTAGATGTATGTATGTATATATATATATATATATATATATATATATATATATATATATATATATATATATATAATATATATATATATATATATATATATATATATATATATATATATATATATATAAAAGAGTCATTCGTTTGCTTTCATACATATAATAACTGAATTAACAATGATTGTTTAGTTTTAAAATAACAGGTAACAAATTTAATAAGCAATAATTTTAGGTTAAAAACAGCGATGAAATGATGGTAAATTTTAGATGAAAGTTTTATCTTCATAGAGACTGGATAGAGGAATGTTAATGTTCTTTGCTGTTGCCTTTAAGTAAGAACTTAACTTAGAATCCATGACTACTGCAGCCGTAGTTTCGTCAATTCTTCTGTTATGAGGGCACGTCTTCACACAACTTGTCCAATTTAGGCAGTTAGTGTTGATTCCCTGCTTTTAGTCTAGAACTTTCGTCTTTCAGCTTCGTATCACGAAGAGTCTGATAGTTTCGTTCCACGATCCGAAAGTTACTTTTGGGAACACAATCTCCTGGCACAGTTTAGAATGGACACAGCACTTTGGACGCTTTCGAATCACTTGGTCTGGAAATTTTGTATTCCTCTTACGACGGGTGATCTGATTACTTAGGTTTTCAGTCTTTGTATTTAAAAATGCGGGTTTACTTTTAAGTTTCAGAGATGCCCAAATACTCTGATCTGTCACTTATAATTTTGGAATTCTTTGTCCGATCCTTCTCTCTCTGGCTCTGGTGAATTACGAGCAATGCAATCTGATCCATGACTCCGATTTGGCTAGATTATATTTCCAATTCTCAGTTCAAAATCTCAGGTTGTACTTCCGACGAATTTTTCAATGGAAGTCAAAGTCTTTTCCTGCTCTCAAATTAAGCCAGTGGGAAGCTCTGATATATGTTGGTGTGGGTGTTTAATATAATTTCCCTCGCGTGTTTTAAAATATTACATTTTAAAATTCCAACGCGTGACCTCTTTCTTATTTCCTGTCTAGATATTTTCTCACCATCGTGTCTCCCCAGACATATATCTGTAATATTGATACCAAGACTGGCCAGCGGAAGCTTACTTACTTACTTAGTCTTCCCCTTCTACCGTGAGGTGTAGAGTTTGGAAGAGAGAGCGCCAGACCATTCTATCAGCTGTCTTCTTCCTGGCCTGGTTCCATTCTAGTCCTCGGTCCTTCAAAGATTGTCTAATGTTGTCCTCCCAGCGGACTCTGGGTCGTCCTGGAGGTCTGGATCCCTGGCTCTTTGTTTCCCATGCTTGTCGTGGTAGCCGATCTTCTCCCATTCTGCAGACATGGCCAAACCATCTTCGTTGGGACTGTTCTATTTGGGTCTGCAGCGGATGGGATTTTAGGCCTTGACGGATCGTCTGGTTGCGGACCATGTCTCTTCTTGTTACTTCAACCACTTTCCTCAGATACCTCATTTCTGAGGTTTGGATCTGGCTTTTGTGGGTTGTAGTCATTGCCCACGTCTCGCATCCATATGTCAAGACTGGGACATAGGTGGAGCGGTATACAGCCATCTTCGTTTTCTTACCAACCTCTTTCTTGCTGAGGAATCCACGATTTATGGCCTGAAAAAGTCTCCCAGCCGCTGCTTTTCGAGTGGCCAACTCTTCTTTGATGCCTCCCTTTCGGTCTATAATAGCTCCGAGATATTTAAAGTGGTCGACCTGCTCCAGGACCTGTTCTCCCCACTTAATCTGATGTTTTCTTTCTTCTCGTGATATCACCATGGATTTTGTTTTAGAGCTGCTTATGACCATCCCTCTCTTCTCCAGCTCTTCCTTCCAGACTTGCAGGTTGGATTGGAGATGTGCCTCTGATTTAGCAATCAGGACAACATCATCAGCAAATGCCAGCTCCGAAATATAGACCTGTCTCATCTTCCAGTACCCCACTGAATACTTTCTTGTTCTCTCCTTACATGCCTTGATGACATCGTCCATAAGGAGTATGAAGAGGTAAGGTGATAGGATATCACCTTGTCTTACACCAGTGGTGGTCCTGAACTCTTCTGACTTATGGTTTGCTGTCCTCACATAATTTCTGCAAGACTTGTAGAAGCTCTGTATAGCATGAATCAGAGGTGCTGGAATATTCTTCCTTGCCAAACAGTCCCAAAGTTTGCTCCAGGGGACCCTGTCAAACGCCTTTTCCAGATCTATAAACAAAGATGGATCTCACTCTTATACTCAAGGGCCTTTTCACTCAGCTGTCTGAGTGTGAAGATTAGGTCTTGAATACTTCGGTTTGCTCGGAATCCGCACTGGACCTCATCCAATTGTGGCTCAGCTAGGCGTCGGAGTCTCTGCTCTAGGATTCTAGAGTAGATTTTACCAGGGACACTGAGAAGGGATAGCCAGCGGAAGCAAATATCTAATTATCACCTGTGTTGGCGTAGATCCACCAGACGGATCTCTCAGACAGACAATATGGCCTCCCTACATCGCTCGTTCGCCACCATATTGTACAAACACCGATCGCCTCTATCAAAGGTAGCTAAACGACTTACGTGAAAAAAGTATTATCCGCTGAACGGTCTAATTAGCCTGGTAATATTACGATTTACCTGGCGAAACGTAAACAAGTCTGGTAGTGGGCATAGCAAAAAAAAAAACTGAATGAATGTGCATAAGATATGCCAAATAAAGAGCGGATGAAGGCGTGAGTGAGGGGTCAAAAGTACACGTACAAACGTTTCGTCACACCTAGTTAAACAACATCCATCCACCCTACACACAGCTTCCAAAGACTAAAAAATTGATTTTTTTTTTCTTCCGCCTCTAAACACATAACACGACATCTGCACATACGGAAGACACGCATGTAAGTGCGAACAAACGAAAAACACACACAAGATCACACTACGGAGATACAATATAAGAAACGGAATACAGCAAAAGCCAAGTATGGCACACAATCAAATTTATTACACCTAAATATAATTAAAGAATTGCAAAAAACACTAAAAACAGAAAAGCGTAGTAAAACAGGATTCCAGGCACACTGTAGTTTTGGAAATCCCATCACAGCATCCTCTCTAACGTCCACGTCGCAACTATTACGTGTGGTATAATGTTGACCAGCACATTTTTTCGCTGGTAATTTTTGCTTCAGTTATCCTCAAATATATTATTTTTGGCACACACAAGGTATTTAACAAAAAGTCATATCTCGGCATCATTCAAAAATTATCACCGTACAAACCCCGTGGATGTAACTAACCAATGAAAAGCCAGCTTGGTATAAATAGTGTCGGAAGGTACGCTAGACATGGAGGAAACAAAAGTGTAGATGTTAAGGATATTTCGGAAAGATAAAGAAGGACCCAATTCGATAATAGGGATGATTAGCTTTAGGCAGATAGCAATAGATTCACAAATAAGCCTAAGGGGGAGGAAATTGGTGCAGAAATAAGGATTCCAGAATTATTTTGGATTTACTATATTAGCACATCTTGCCTTCCCTATACGATTTTGGATGCATGCAAACGTACCTTGGTCCAGTTGCCACCTTGTACATCCGCAAGGCCATTATAAAAGGGGAGAGAACGCATGACACAGACACACTCGCCGCCTATTTCAAACTACAGACACAGAGCACAAGATTGAAACAAATCATGGACAAAACTGTAAACTGTAACAAGTGAATTATTGAACTAATGTGCTAGAACTTGAACGAATTGTGTTATTCATGACTTACTATGTTTCTTGTGATTTACCACAGCTTGTCTGAACTGCCTCATATTACCTCCTGTCTGGTTAAGGAGACAATGAGCGATACTACGTAGGTTGTATATATTGTTTCAGGTTATATCCTGCCCTGAGTGTCATACACAATCTCTAGTGACCAGGTCAGCAATTAGATACTTGTTACGTTGGGATAAATTAGAGGATCATGCATGGGTACGCGAATGATAGCAGGTGTTCTTTCAGGACATTAGGGTCTGTACACATAACAAAAGCCGGTAGGTGAACAGGTCCACGGGAAACATGGTTGACATTTAATAAATAAAGTCACTTCACAATAACGTCCATCAAAACATCAAAAGTACATGGCAATGGATAAGCGTAGTAGATTATCCCTCGTCCGTTAATAAGTCTAGATAAGTTTCATTAACAATCTTGTATATTTAATACATTTATACATCACTCTCCATTATCCCGGAGCTCGAAAAATTACATCTATCTCGGACGCAAACACAAAAACGGAAGCCAATTCATTAACACACTGAACTCCACGACATGTGACAAAACCGTCACTAGTTGACCGTCGTTCACTACGGGTGAACGCCTCGCTCACCACCGGTGAACGCTTCGTGCAAACAGTAGTTTGACTACAGGCGAACACAATTCCTCACATAAAAATGGAAATGTGCTAGCGTGTAGTAGTAACATGCCACACTATTTTATCTGCATCCCAAATCTATCCTTAACAATGCTCAAGTTTGTCAGAGCCTTTGCCAGTATTAACTGTGTCACCTTGACGAGTGGAGGACACGCAGTGATGGGGTTCTATCCAATCATACTGCTGTACGAGGCTGTGGTGAAGTGGGATGTTATAAATATTTATAGGGGACTTAGTGTACTGACTGAGATCAGCTGTGAAGGTATCTATATCTATTAAGAGTAGTGTATTATAGATAACCTTACTTGCTACCACATATCTATATATCTCAGTCAGAATTATTCTGGAATAGTGTGATGACTACGTTATGTGTCTAGGGTATGTGTATGATGAAGTGTAAATCACAACAACAGACAGATAAACAATTTAATTTAATCCACTACTCTTGACAACACTGTGACACTCACATACATATAACACTCTATGAGAATATCTTAAGGAGTCACTGATAACTTTTCAAATAACAATATGTATTCATGGTTATCATAAAGGTATATGTGTCCTGATTCAAATACAAAGGAACCAGGAATCACAATCAATTTTAATTACAAGTATATGTACAGACTTTATCAATATGAATATTGTAGTGACATATATTATTAAAAATATCCTATGTGTGTCAGTTGTGTAGTGGTAATATGAGGTAATACTGGTTTTGTTTTGTTCAAGCTCTGTTGGTATTTGTCATCATGACTTCAATAGTTTGTCTTAGGGACTAGTATTGGAGATGTTCTCAGTTCCTGATATTAAGACAATTAAATTCCCCTCTGAATGTTATTTTTACAAAGTTATTTCAAGATGAGGGGACATAATGTTGAGCTCAGCTGGCCAAATCTGCTTATCTTGCGTGATGGCGGCAGGAAAGGACTCCTCTGCTCGAATTCTCCCCTGGGCTCTGGAGACACCTCACTGATAGCTAAAAAGACCAAGGAGTATGCTGTCCGACTCTGGATTCAGCAAAGCTCTGACCAGGTGCTGCTCAGTACCATCAAGACCACGGTCCCTGAAATCAAGAAGGATGTACCTTCTACTTCATAACTAACTTATACTCTCTATTACACTGATCACAACACATCACAAACATTGAGTTCAGAGCGTTAGGCCAACTGTCAGCTTCATCTGAAATACTTTATACCAGTATTTACCTCCTTAATGGTTACCACGCCTCTGCACTTCCAGCATTATTTCTTTCTAATCAATCATCCAGGTGTCAGTGTACTATTTGGCCATTCCATGCCGTTTTACTTCCCTCCGACACCCTCTGTTCAGGCTGGAGCATTATAGGCTTTATCTCCTGTTTGCCACTGAACTACACATATATATACAGGCATAAATTAACAATTTACATTCAATTTTCATTAAAAGATACTGAATGGTTCAAGCTTACCACAATTTCATGGAAATAAACACAGATACGTTGATTAGCAATGAATTCTGGCACAATTACTGGCACAAATTCCCATCTGCTTATGTTCCAGGCTTTTATTTGGCAAAATATGAGCTGGCTTCAACGCACTGATGCTTTATCAAGCTTATTTAAACAAGTGGTTTCGAACTAACGCTCCTAAGTGATTATATCAGCGAGTCTAGCCAATGAGGCCCCGTTTCGACAAGTGTTTGAAAAAATGTTACCTTTCCCCATCTCCCCTAACAACGAAAGATAGTATTTATAGCCCGACCAATCGTGGTTAGTCTTTCATTTGTTGCGCTCCAATCAATTTGGAGTTTACATGGTAGGCTATTTCTGTAACGTAAGTTTTTTTTTTTTTCAAACACGTTATAAAAAAATTTTATGAGCAGAAATGATTTCATGCTGTCAGGCATCCTCACTATTTTATTTTGGGTATAATTTATTAATTCCTGGACTATTTGCGTAACGTTTTACATATTCTTTGTCAGCAAGCCCTAAGGAACCCAATTATACAAATTTAAAAGATCTACGTGGCTGCGTTCAAAATATGTATTCTCTACCTCCTGTTTCGAAGATGTGCTGTCTGGGTACTGTTATGTTTTCAACCGTAAACCCATCTATTGTTATCTTTCCTAATAAGCGTTTTTTATGATTTATAAACCTAACTCTGGGATGGGTAATGTATTTTATCACTGTCCGTCTGAAAAAAAGTTAGTGCATGTAGTCTTACACGCGTGATGGCAGCATTTGTGTATCGCGCGAAGCGTGTTTAGTGTTTGGCTTTCTGCCTCTCCCTTCTCGCTATCCTTTTGTCCATCTGTCTTTTGATCTTGGTAACATAGTGTAGAAAAAGACATGAATGGAATTTAAAATTTAGGTCAACTTGCATATTTCAAGGTTTTTCTTAGAAAGGCAGCACATTTTATTGTGTGTTTGGGAAACGCGTGTATGTTGCAGAAGGCCTTTAATATCAACGTGAAACGTTACAATTTGCATACGCAGTAGAAAACAAGGGGATTTCGAGTACCGTCATTGTGACAGCACTGTTCGTTACCATTCTTCTTCCTTTATTTATTATATGTATTTATTAGGCTTTATATTTACTTGATAATTTATATATGTGGATTAGAATATTCCACGACAGAGGCCTAGGAAGGACTTTGTTTCAGATAAGTAGCTCAGTGTTGGGCTACTATTCAATTTTCAAACAACACCAAATTAACCCACCTACGAATAGACTATGTAATGATGAAAAACTGTGGTGTATTTAGAAGACATTTGACAGTCATATGAGTCATAAAGTAACATTTAGATTCATTTATTCAAGAAAGCACAAAAATAGAGACAGATTCCACCAGGAAGCAAGAAAACAGTGAAATTGAACTATATAAGTTTAAGAAATTAACTGTATGTATATATATATATATTTGAAAGTGACCCGTAATTTTATTTTGTATTCAATTGAATTTTATTTGAAAAATTTGAAAAGTAAAAAGAAGAAAACATCATGTACATAAATAAATTCTAAATTGTACCCAGAGTCTTCAGTGAATTATTTAAATTTGGTTTATGGTTCTTGTTGTGTATTTAATTAACCCTAGCAGAGTCATTTTCTAAGGTTAGTCTGGAGAGGAGCCCATAGGAATCTAGATAGCACATTACCATCTCATATAGGAACCTATACAGCTTTACTATACCTTTGATGTCGATACACCATTACTCTTATCAGACAATGGGGTATTTCTTGTAAGACCAGTCTCTTATCTGGCACTATCCTGGTATCATCTGATACATCTATTTGTCCAGGATAATATCACCTTCAGTATATCTTTCCTCTCGCTATAGTGAGTGATGATTACATCACATGTGCATAGTGTGTATATTATCATTTTGTGAAATATATGTGACTTAATAATGTTCCCCCAGCCACAAACCACTGCACTCGCGCTGTCCAGATTTCCCTGAGTTATGCTGTATTAGCTCAGGGAGAATAAAACTGGTGGACGGACAGCGGGAAAGGCGCATGATTAATCTTCCGACAACAATATATTTAGCAGAGGCGTTTGTTCTTTTTATTTCCTCTAAAGTTCGTAGTATGAGACCCGTTCGTGGTTCGAATGTACAAGACCATTCGTGCTAAGAGTCTGTGATTCAAAAAACTGATTGTCGACATTAGACGGCTGCATTTGAGAGGCCTGTGAAATACTCACCACTGACAACAGGAGAGGTTACCCACTGCGCCCTTCGCTCGGGACGTGCCCTCTATCACAGATAGTCAAACTGACGAACAACAGCAACAGTCAATCAAATCAATACCCTTTAGCTCCCCGAGGAGCATAGGCCTTCAACAAACACATGGCAAGTCTTCCTGTCCTGTGCCATCCGCTCAAGTTCTTTCCATGTTTTCCTCATAATTTTCACCTCTGTTTCCAGCTCTCTTCTCCATGTGTTTTTTGGTCTACCTCTGCCTCTCTTTCCCTGTGGATTCCAGAACAAGGAATGCCTTGCAATGCTATCAACAGGTTTCCTCAACGTGTGTCCTATCCATCGCCAGCGTCTTCTTCTCAGCTCTTGTTCCACTGGCACTTGTCTGGTTCTTGTCATCAATTCCACGTTTGTCATACCATTTCAGTCCTTCTACTCTACGCAAGCACCCGTTTATAAAAGTCTGTAGCTTTTTAGTTGTTGTTTTTGTTGCTCTCCATGTCTCAGAGCCATACAATAGGACTGACTTGACATTTGAGTTGAAGATTCTTATTTTCGTGTTGGACTTGATTTCGCTTGACTTCCATATGTTTCCCAATGCAATGAAAGCACCTCTTGCTTTTTTTATTCTTATTTTGATATCATTGTCTGTCCCTCCAACTCTGTCTAGATTACTACCATGATATGTGCACGATTATACATCCTTTAGTGGTGTTTCTTCAAGTTCAATCTTGTTATCGTTTCTTGCATTTATTCTCATAATCTTTGTCTTTTCCATGTGTATTTTCAGGCCTACTTGTTGTGACCTCTCATGGAGAATTTTCATTTTCTCTTGCATCTGATTATGGTTATGGGACAGAAGAGCCAAGTCATCTGCAAAATCCAGATCATTAAGCCGTTTAGTCAGATTCCACTGGATTCCATTTCTGTTGTGTGATGTCGATGTTTTCATAACCCAATCTATTGCTAGTAAGAAAAGAAATGGAGACAAGAGGCATCCCTGCCCCACTCCCGTTCTTATCCTAAACGGTTCTGTAAGTTTTCCTTCGTGTAGACAGAGAACAGCAGCAGTGCTCACCGATTTTCAGCTAAGTGCTTATTAAACAGGCCACAGCAACGAACATTTACTTTCCATCAAGTATCGATGACAATAACATAATCTTTTTTGCACCCCATCGAAACATAATCTTGTTTTATTTTTAACTGTTATATAATAATTAATCATTAAATTTGTTATATGTTGTTTTACAAATTCCTAGTTGATTCAGTTATTATAGATAGGAGTGCACACGTATGAATCAATATCTTTAATATTGTTGCGTCCTTTTTGGGTTCCTTAACAGTATAATAGTTGACATAGTCGAATCGTTACATTTGGATGTAATGAAAATGGATAATATAGCAAGCGAAGGTCATTGAAATCCAGCCTTTAGAATTTATATGCACTGTAATGCCTCAATTATGATGTTCAGAGATTCCAGATTTCTTATTTACGAGGCCATTTAAAGATGAAATATTTGTGATGTATTATATACTATGGATCATAATAATTACCTCTGCCCCTTGAGAGGTCAGCCGTTATAGGATTAATCTCATGATCCAAACTGCCTAATCATTCATGAACATTGATTCGTTAACTAGGATGTCCAGTCACACGTTAAGTAATATGACTATCATGGAACTATCTGATTTGAACAGTGAGAATATATTTTGACATCTCATCATGTTTATTAATATGTCAAACGTCAATGTCAGACGTCTTGTCTCGTTCAACGTGATCGTCCAATAAATTGAATCAATTTACCCAAGAGTTCCAGTATACTTCATTTTGGCACAGGCCTTATTTTGACGTGCCTCTGTTTGTATTAAGTTTTGCCTGATCGCCACTTGTTCAAATAACATTCGCGTAATTAGCACAAAGATAGTAGTCAACTGGTCATCAACAACAAAAACCAACTACTCCAAAAAATGACTACTACAAATATATATATTTACACCTATAGTGCCAATAATAATAATAATGAGAAGAATTTTACTGTTAATTCAGTTGGGGGCTTGAACGAGCTAAATCATACAATATATCTGTTCACAAAAGTTGTCGGGCAGATAAAAGTTAACATTGCTAAGACACATTCAGCATTGTTCTTGACTTCTGAAATATCTTGTGAAACATCCCTAGAGGTAGAAGCGTCATCATCCTTCTATCTGTATCTCTGCCAAGAGTAATCTTGTGCGAAGAAGGTTTTGGCCATTGTTGGACCATCACTGCAGAGCAAAGGGGCGGCAACCCATGAGAATCAAAGATCAGACCTAAATTATTAAATGAATCCTCGGTTGATTCACAAAGTCGGATTCTCTCAGGAGTGTTTTACAATTTCTTCCACGGATTTTATTTCAGCTCTGAAACGAAAGCGCGCGTAACTTTATTTGCTGCCTGCCAAATGTTTGACTTTAGTAAATATACTGGGTTGGAATTTCTGGACAAGAATATATCTTCTACAATATCACCATCGTCATGTTTCGTTCATCATTGCTCTTGCAACAGCATTTTCTGTGGACATTTTTGCATTTTGAGGTTGCCAGCCTCATGTCCAACCTCATATTAGTTGCCTTGTACGACATGCTTGAGATTGCAGTACACCTATTCTTTCTTCAGCGACTCCCGGGAATTATACAACCCCCCCCCCCCCCCCCCCACACACACACAAATAGACAAACAATTAGTGCTAGTCTTGAGTCACTATCATTAACAACAACAACGACAATTATAAAAATAACGCTGGAAGCGAAGCCCATCTTCTGTTCAGGAAAATGATCTAAGTCAAACTATGTCGTCTCACAGTGAACGTCTGGCTGTGTACAAATACATTATGTGTCCCGCAACAATTCTCAAAGTGTGGGTAAGGAGTGTCAGCCACGTTGTCACATGTTTATTTGCCAGGTCTGACATATTTATTAACCAAATAAATAAATCAATGTAACAGAAGATATTTACAATTAGTTTTGAGTTTTACTTAGTAAAATTAACGTGGTCTGTGGTATAGTCATTTGATGTTAGTAACATAAACGTGGTCTGTGGTCTAGTTATTTGATGTTAGTAACATAAACGTGGTCTGTGGTCTAGTTATTTGATGCTAGTAACATAAACGTGGTCTGTGGTCTAGTTATTTGATGTTATTAACATAAACGTGGTTAGTGATATCTTTATCTCTGATGACAGTGTCCAGAGAACTTAATACTAAAGACTGGTTGTTCCAAATACACGATTACTCGTATATATGGGTTTCCGATGTTCGTCTAGCATGTTTTATGATCAACTAAAGTGGTGGATAGGAGACGTAACAGCCACAGATGTCGATAATCTTGAGCCCGTCCTTGGCTACAAAGCTGACATTGACACGTTTGTCGCGGAGCAAACTTCCTTATCAGGATTCGATCCAATAATTTCAGGTGGAAGCTCTTACAAATGTCTAGACACTGGACCAATTACTTGGCTCTGAACGTGACTTCTGGATAACAGCAGAAAAGATACAATGTGTTCTATGACGTGATTTTTACCATATCAGAGCAGGAGAAAGCACACACATCAGCGGAGGTGTGACTATCACACTGTAAAAGAAAGCACACGGAACGTACTCATACAAAGGGAAGCAATGGGACCTGAATATCAAAACTACCAAAAGTAAACTAAAGAGACACATAATCTAGAGTTGCACACTAACTAATGACAAAGCTAAACCCGGTAACTGTCAAATTTTACAACAGATTAAAAAATGGCATGGACAAAAGAGAAAATGCATCAGTTTTGATGTGTGACCTAGATACAAAGACCTGAACAGATACTAGTGGCCCTGAAGAGGTCATAGGAAAACATGGACTAGGGATGATGAACGAGAAAAGAGAGATACTCATAAACTTTGTTTCAAATAAACTGACATCAGAAGGCAGCATGCTTTCACATACAAGAGTACATACAATAGGACATAGCTGCATTTATACATTAGTTTTATGGCGTGACTTTTTTTTATGAAGGCAAGATGGGTATCATGAGTTCTATGACGTGACTTTCTTCATGAATGCAAGATCGATATCATAAGTTCTATTACGTGACTTTTCATTATAACAAGATGACATTATATGTTCTATTGCGCGACTTTTTCATAATAACAAGAGGGCTTCGTGAGGTCTATAGCGTGACTTTTCGTAATAGGAAGAAGACATCATAAATTCTATGCCGTGACTTTTAACAATGACATCATGGATTTTGTGATGTGGTCTTTCATAAAATCGCACAGGACATCATGTATCCAATGACGTGACTCACAAAGACAGAAGGACACCATGTGTTCAATGACGTGACTCATAAAGGCAGAATAACATCAAGAGTTCTATGACGTAACACATAAAGACAGAAGGAAATCAAGAGTTTTTGACGTGACTCATAAAGAGAAGACATCAAGAGTTCTATGACGTGACTCATAAAGGCAGAATAACATCAAGAATTCTATGACGTTACTCATAAAGACGGGACATCAAGAGTTCTATGACGTGACTCATAAAGGCAGAAGGACATAATGAGTTCTATGATGTGACTTTTTTCATAACCACAAGAAGGACATAGATAGATCTATAACATGCTATTTTGATAATAGCAAGAATAGCATAATGAGTTGTACGAGGTGATCAAACAAATCTGTAACCGTGTATCGCATTGTCACGTGCTATCTGTAGATCCTTGTATCATTTGATAACTCTATATCCTTGTATCATTTTATAACTCTGTATCCTATTATCATTTGGTAAATCTGTATCCTAGTATCATGTGACAAATGGGTACCCTAGTATCATGTGACAAATCTGTATCCTAGTATCATACGATAATTGTAACTAATAATCTTGTTTAATAAAGAAATATACATATCTGTTTACTGATTTACATTATCATTTGTCGAGCCTAGAGTTACATGCAATATCGTTTCTCCATCATAGATCTTGATAGATCTCGATTCTACACTCTTCCCCCCCCCCCCCCCCTTCCCTGTTTTTGGGACTATTACCTGAAATAATTAGCTCGAGCGAACGTTGCATTGCACTGTCAAATAATCGGATCCTATTAGTCGAGAAATCTGTTTTAACAATAATCGATTCTCTCTGACCAGATACCGTCTATTTCAGGATCTTACCTGAAGTGACGAATGTCGAGGTGTTGTCACGTGCTGGCCTTCAAAGCATGTATACACTGCTTAGACAGCGCAGACTACGCTGGCTTGGCCATGTCCGCCGTATGGAAGATGGTCGCATCCCGAAAGATATCTTCTACGGACAACTGGCAGATGGCAAAAGAACAGTTGGGCGACCGCAGCTGAGATCCAAAGATGTGTGCAAGAGAGATACGAGAGCACTAGACATAAATCCAGCAACCTGGGAGGATGAAGCTGCCGATCCCACCTTGGGGCACTGCTCTCAACGGCGCCACCTCAGATTGGGCAAAAAGAAGTTCTCACAACAAGCAGAAGAGAGAAGAAAACGTCGAAAGGAATACCAGGAAAATAAGCAGCTGAGGGCTGATGTGGTTATATAAGACAAAATAGATGTGGTTATATAAGACAAAATAGATGTAAGAGATATAGATAAAGTTAATGTAACAGATATAGACCACACAAGGAAGTGCACAAGTTAACATGGCAATTACCAAACAAACGAGACAGAAACCAGATAGATCACATAATGATCAATGGCAGATGGAGACATGCACTACAAGACGTGAAAGTAAGAAGAGGCGCAGATGTGGGAAGTGATCATCACCTAGTAGTAGCAAGACTGAAGGTGAAACTCAGAGCTGCTGGACCAGTTGCAGTCAAACAGAAAAGATACAACATCACGAAACTGAAGGATCCCCTCACCAAAAAAGCTTTTGTGGTCGACGTAAAGAGACGATATATGATTACCAAAAGCCAGGAAAGAACAGAGACCGGTGATGTCGACCAAAGATTCAACACCATCTCAACAATATACAAGGAAAGCAGCACGTCATGCTTGGGATTCCAGGAAAGAAAGAGCCAAGACTGGATAACACCAGAAACGCTAAACACCATAGCGAAGAGAAAGGAAATGAAAAGAAAGAAAACAGAAGCTAAGGCTCCCAGGTTAAAGGCAATATATAGTGAACAGTACAGTCAGCTGGAAAAGGAATTTAAACGTCAAACCCGTGCTAACAAAAGGACATTTCTGGATGACCTTGCAAGACAGGCAGAAGAGGCAGCACTGAGAAATGAACAAAGCACAGTATCCAAAATAACTAAAATCATCAGTGGAAAACGAGGTGCAAACAATATTACATTAGTAAGAGATAAGCACGGAAATCTCATCACGACAGTAGAGGGACAGGAAACAAAATGGGCAGAGCATTTCAGAGAAACTCTGAACAAGGAACCACCAGAGATACAACTGAATGTTCTTGAGGCTGAAAATGATCTAGATGTTAATACAGACATCCCACGAAAAGAAGAAATCATCACAGCAATCAAAGGGTTAAAGAATGGAAAAGCTCCTGGTCATGATAACTTAAATGCAGAGCTATTTAAGACAGACCCAGAGCTAGCAGTAGAACTATTAGAACCACTATTTGCACAAGTCTGGAAAACAGGGACAGCACCAACAGAGTGGAGAAAAGGAATAATTGTCAAATTGCCCAAGAAGGGAGATCTTGCAAACTGCAATAATTGGAGAGGAATAACTCTTCTCTTAGTTCCCAACAAAATACTAGGCAGGATAATTATACAGAGAATCTCAAAAGCAGTAGACCACAAACTGAGGAAAGAACAAGCAGGATTTAGAAAGAACAGAAGATGTGTAGATCATATATTTACCCTCAGGAACATTATAGAGCAGTGCTCAGAATGGCAAAGACAACTGTACATTAATTTCGTTGATTTTGAAAAGGCTTTTGACAGTATACATAGGGACAGTTTATGGAAAATACTGAGGGCTTATGGAATTCCAAGCTGCATAGTGTCAATCATAAAAAGCCTTTATGCCAACTTTACGTGTAGCATTTGGCAGAGCAACCTAACCTTTGAAGTGAAGACAGGAGTACGACAGGGATGCCCCTTATCAACCACTCTATTTTTAACAGTCATAGACTGGGTGATGCGCCAGACAACAGAGGGTAATCCAAGAGGAATAAGATGGACTACATTTTCTACATTAGAAGATCTGGAATATGCAGATGACATTGCACTGCTAGCACATTCACATCAACACATCCAAAAAAAACGGATAGCCGTAATAAGTATAGCCAGCAGGTGGGCTTGAACATCAACCTAAAGAAGACAGAGGTCATGACGCTCAATGTGAGCAACCCATAGCCCATATCAGTAAGGAATCAGAGCCTGGAACAGACAGATGCCTTCACATGCATAGTAACACCAGACGGCGGAGCAAGCAAAGACATCAACAACAGAATGAACAAAGCAAGAACAGCCTTTTTTAGTCTAAACAACATCTGGAAGTCCTCTCAGTACAGCACAGGCACAAAATTATGATTACATCAGAGCTGTGTGCTTTCTGTGCTTCTCTATGGCGCGGAGAGCTGGAGAGTTACAGAGAAGGAAATGTCGAAATTGTCTTCTTTTCACACAACATGCCTAAGAAAAATTCTCCGAATCTTTTGGCCGAATATCATCACGAACCAAGATCTGCTTACTCGGAGCAAGCAAGAGGACATGCACACCATCATAGCTGGCAGACACTGGAGCTGGGTTGGCCATGTCCTCAGAAGAGACCCCGATGCCATCACAAGAACAGCTATGCTATGGACCCCTGAAGGAAAACGAAAGAGAGACCGACCAAAAACAACTTGGCGGAGGACTGTGGAGGCTGAGATGCAAAGAATGAACCAGGGTTGGGGCACTGTACGAAGGATGGCCGCCGACCGAGCAAAGTGGAATCAATTTGTTGTTGCCCTACAAGACGCCACCAGGCGTAATGGCCACTGACTGCTTTGACGGTCGGCGGCTAAGGATCAAAGAAAGAAGAAGAAGAGGGTGTCGTGAATTATTCTAATCCCCATATATAAATTAAAACGTAAATGCAAAGCCTAACAAATAAATTTAATAAAAGGAAAGAAGAATGGTAAAGAACAGTGCTGTCACAATGCCTGTACTCGAAATCCCCCTTGTTTTCTACTTCGTCGGCAAATTGTAACGCTTTCACGTTGATAGTAAAAGCCTACTGTGTCGCTGCACGCTTTCTTCAATGAAACGTGTACTGTATTTCTTGGAAAACCCTTGAGATACGCAAGCTGATCAATGACCTAAATTTAATATTTCATTCATTCCATTTTATACACGGCGTAACTAAAAGACAGATGGACTAAAGGATAGAGAGAAGGGAGAGGCAGAAAGCAGGGACACGTGCAACACTAAACACGCGTCGCGCGATACACAATTGCTGCCATCAAGCGTGTAAGGCCACATGCACTAACTTTATTTCAAATCGACAGTGATAAAATTCACTACCCATACCAGAGTTAGGTTTTAAAATCCTGAAAAACGCTTATTGGGAATTATGACATTATACCGGTTTACGTTTGAAAACATGACAGCACGACTATCCTAGAAGAAAATGCATATTGGCTCTATAAATTCGTATATTTGGGTTCCTTAGGGTTTGCTGACAAAGAATATGTAAAACGTTACGCAAATAGTCTAGGAATTACCAAGTTATGGCCAAAATAAAATAGTGGGGGTGCCTGACAGCATGAAATCATTTCTGCTCATAAAATTTTTTTATAACGTGTTTGAAGAAACATTACGTTACGGAAATAGCCTACCATGTTAACTCCTATGTGATTGGAGCGCAACAAATGAAAGACTAAACACGATTGGTCGGACTATAAATACTATCTTGTGTTGTCAGGGGAAACGTGAGAAAGGGGTACTTTTTTGAAAAGATGTGTAGACGTGGTGTGATTGGGTAGAGCTGCGAATATACACAATTCAGAGCGTCTGTTCATTGCCACATCTTGTAATAAACCTACTAAGAAGCAGTGCGTTGAGCACCAGTGTATATTTTTTATAAAATAAAGCCTGGGACATCGGCAGATCGGAGTTGTGCTATATTCATTGCCAGTCAACGAAACTGTTTATTATTATTTCCATGAATTGTGGGACCGTGGTCTTAAAGTTATTGAGCAGCACCTGGTCAGAGCTTTGTTGAAGCCAGAGGTGGACAGCATACTCCTTGGTCCATATAGCAACCAGTGGGGTGGCTCCAGAACTCATTTAAGTAAACGAGCAGAGGAGTCTTTTACTGCAGTCATCACGCAAGATAAGAGAGTGTGGCCATGGAGCTCAACATTATGTACCCCCATCTTAAAATGACATTATAAACTAAAATTAAGAGGGGAATTTAATTGTTTTAATACCAGGAACTGAGAACATCTCCAATACTAGTTCCAATAGAAACAAACTATTGAAGTCATGATGACAAAAACCAACAGAGCTTGAACAAAACAAAACCAGTATTACCTCATATTACCACTACACAACTGACACACATAGGATACCATTAATAATATATGTCACTATAAGAATCATATTAATAAATTCTGTACATATAACTTGTAATTAAAATTGATTGTGATTCCTGGTTCCCTTTGTATTTGAATCAGGACACATATACATTCATGACAGCACTGAATACATATTGTTATTTGAAAAGTTATCAGTGACTCCTTTAAGATATCCTCTTAGAGTGATATATGTATGTGAGTGTCACAGTGTTGTCAAGTGTGGTGGAATAAATTAAATTGTTTATCTGTCTGTTGTTGTTATGACTTACACTTCATCATACACATACCCTAGACATATAACGTAGTCATCACACTATTCCAGAATAATTCTGACTGAGGTATACATATGTGGCAGTAAGTAAGGTTATCTATAATACACTACTCTTATTAGATATAGATACCTTCACAGCTGATCTCAGTCAGTACAATAAGTCCCCTATAAATATTTATAACATCCCACTTTACCACATATATTGGGGTCTCGCCCTCGGGATTTTGAATCTTTCCCTATTACAAATATTGGGGGTAACTCACTTCAGGGAATAATAAGAATTAAAAGGTATCCTTGGGTGAAAATAAATAAGGTTGAGCTCACAGTGCCTGTGTTGTCTTGAGTTAATTAGTCATAGATAAAATTGTTTAGACATTTATCTGTTAGACAATGGCCGACCTGGCAAAATTTCGATCTGCTGCTGTACAGACTGCGAAAGAGTTAGGAATGGACGGGCAAATTATGATTTCTTATGTCACTGCTGAATGTGACAAATATATTGAACGGGAAGAAAGAAGATTAGAAAAAGAGGCCGAAAGAAAATTAGAATCTGAAAGATTGGCCGAAGATAAGAGAATAGAAGCTGAAAAGGAAATTAAGAGGTTGCAGATTGAGGCTGACAAAGAGGCTAAGAAATTGGAAGCAGAAGAAAGAAGATTAGCTGCAGAAAGGGAAGCCGAAGAAAGAAGATTGACTGCAGAGAGGGAAGCAGAAAAGGAGGAGAAGAGATTACAAAGGGAACATGAGTTACGACTAAGGGAGTTTGAGTTTCAAGGCCATGCTCCTGAAAATGGTGCCAGTCCCTTTGCCTCTGATGCCACTGCTAGCCAGGGAGCCTCAACCTCAGCTATGAATTTTCATTTAGATCATTTTGTTGAGAAAGACGATGATATAGAGAGCTATCTAAATAGGTATGAACTATTAGCTACCACATATGGGTTAGAGAGAGAAAGGTGGAGCTTAAAGTTATCTCAGGGACTTCGTGGGGCAGCTTATGAAGTTTTTGCAAAAATGAGCAGAAGTGATCAGGAAAAATTATGACATGCTAAAGCAGGCTCTTTTGTTAAGATATGAAAAGAATGCAGAATTTTATAGGAAAAAATTTAGGAATGCTAAACTACTGTCAGGTGAAACCTATCACCAGTTCTCTGCACGAATAGAGACATACTTGGAGAAATGGACTTCTCTGGGGAAAACCCAAGATCTTAAGGAAATGGTCCTTATAGAGCAATTAAGAGAGTCCATGGCTCCAGACCTGAGAAAGTTTCTCATGGAACAAGGTGCAGAGAGGCTGGGTGAGTTGCTAAATGTTGCTGAAAGGTATCAAGCAGCTCAAGGAGAGGTAACAGGTAACAAAAAGAAACAAGTGGATAACTTTAGGGCACCACAGAACTTTAATAAATTTGATCCTAGGGATCAAAACAAAGGTAAGCACCAGTTTGATAGGCCACGGTATGAAAAAAAAAATAAAACCCCACAATTCGATGAAAGGAAATATGATGAAAGAAAATCTTACAACCAAGGAAAAAGGTGGTGTAAAAATTGTAAGATGAACAATCATGACACTGACCATTGTAGAAGGAAACCTCCTCATTGTGCTGCTATGACATCGGGGAAAAAGGAAAAGAAGGTCAAACCTGAAGAACTACAGGAACCATACCACCCCCCAGTGTGTGAAGATGTCATCTGTAATGGTGTCACTATAAGGTGTTTATATGATACCGGTTTAGATTACGATTCCGTTGTGAGTTCTCACCTGGTGCAGGCCGATCAATACACCACAGAAACAGTGGAGATTCAAACTGCAACCAAGGATGTAGCTACCATGACACTTCCCGTCGCCCGAATAAAAGTGAAAACGCGATATGTGGAAGGAATCATAAAAGCAGCAGTGATAAATGAGCCAATCTACCCTCTGATATTGGGGTGTAGATATGTCTTCTTGGGGAATCCCAAGAGACCTGTGATATTGGCAACAGTGCAGACCAGATCACAGTCTAAAAAGGAGGAGGATAATCCAATAAATACTCACCCAGATGAGATGAGGAAGGCACAGGCTGAGGACAAAACACTCAAGCCATGTTTCAAGAAGTTGCCCAAATCTCATACACCTCCAGGCAAGGGAGAGTTTTATATGAAGAACAAACTGATATATAGGAAGGCTGGATCTGAATCCAATGGTCACGGACAGCTGGTCCTTCCCACTTCATATAGGACTAAAGTGTTGGAACTAGGGCATGCGATTCCCTTCAGTGGTCATATGGGAATCAGCGCAACAGGACAGCGAATAGCTTGTCATTATTTCTGGCCAGGAATAACTGAAGATATCAAACGATATGTAAAATCCTGTCCAGAGTGCCAACGAGTAGCACCTAAACATTGGACTGCACCAGCAACTCTGGGGGAAATGCCCATAGTGGGAACACCCTTTGAGAGAGTTGCCGTGGATCTTGTGGGACCTCTCACCCGAACCAAGAGAAGGAACAGCTACATTCTGACTCTGGTGGACACTTGTTCTATGTGGGGAGAGGCAGTAGCCCTGTCATCGATTGATTCTAAACATGTGGCAGAGGCATTGCTCACAATTTTCACAAGGTTAGGCTTTCCCAATCAAATCTTGACTGATAATGGCTCTCAGTTCAAGGGGAAACTAACTGAAGAAGTTTTCAGGATCTTCCAGGCCAAACACTTCCATTGTAGTGTGTACCATCCCCAAGGGAACGGCCAAGTGGAAAGATTTAACGGCACGTTGATGTCGATCCTGAGAAAGTTGGCACACGAAAAACCAGATACATGGGACCAGTACCTGCACGCCGCCCTCTTTGCTTATCGGGAGGTACCCCATAGTTCAACCGGTATGGCCCCGGCAACATTATTGTTTGGAAGGCCAATAAAAGGTCCACTCGAAGCTTTGTTAAGAACGTGGACTGATGAAAAGGCAGAGGAAAACATTACATCTTCATACCAATATGTGAATGAGCTGACCACTCAGTTAAAAACTGGCTGGAAACTTGCCAATGAAAATTTGAAACAAGCCAGGAAGAAACATGCTGCCTATTATAACAGGAAGGCGAAAGACAGAGATTTGGCTGTGGGAGAGAAGGTACTGCTTCTTCTCCCCGGGAGTCAGAATAAGTTACAGATTGGATGGCAAGGTCCATATACAGTTTTAGAGAAGGTGTCTAGAACAAATTATAAGATAGATAAGAAGGGGAAAGAAAAAAATCTATCATGTGAATCTCCTGAAGAAATATTTGGAAAGAGAACATCAGGAAGAGACACACTTGTTGACCTTGTCCATCGCCATGGAGATGAAAAAGGAACCACTTTCATCATTTGAATATCCATTACACCCCTGTGAGACAGCAGCACAGGTGAAAATCAGTACACATTTAACAAAAACTCAGAAAGAGAGAGTGCAACAGGTTCTAAATAATCATGCAGAGGTGTTAACAGACCGACCAGGGCATACAAACCTATTGGAATATGATATGAAACTGATAGACCCCACACCTGTCTGTATGAAACCATATTCGATTCCGTTTGCTAAGGAGAAAGCTTTGAAGGAAGAGATAGACTATCTGTTGAAGGAAGGAATTATTTCGCACAGTGAATCCTCATATAGTTCCGGTGTTGTACTCTTAAGGAAGCCCTCTGGAGAACATAGACTCTGTATAGATTACAGGAGACTGAATGCTATTACAGAAGGACAGGTGGATCCATTGCCGGATACAAATCAGCTGTTTGCCAGACTAAATAAAGCTAAATATTTCTCAAAAGTGGATCTGAGTAAAGGATACTATCAGATTCCAGTAAAGCCTGAGGTTAGACCATACCTAGCTTTTAGTACCTCAGAAGGACACTATGAGTTTAATAGATTGCCATTTGGATTGAAGAATGCGCCTAGTGTCTTCTCTAGAATGATGAGAAAATTATTGGACCCTCTGAATAATCCATGTATAACAAATTTCATGGATGATATCCTTATAGCAACAGAAACATTTGAGGAACACATTGACTCTCTGAAGATGCTGTTTGATCGACTTAGGGAAGCAAATTTAACAGCCCGACCAACCAAATGTTGCGTTGGATGTAAAGAATTGGAATTTTTGGGACACACAGTTTATCAGGGAAACATGACCCCTGACCCAAAGAATTTAGAGAAACTAAAGAAAGCCCCGAGACCACAAACCAAGAAGGACGTGAGATCCTTTGTCTCATTATGTGGTTTCTACCAGAAGTATATCAAAAACTTTAATTCCATATGTGCACCGTTAACTGATTTGACACGTAAAGGACATCCAGATCGCATTACATGGACACCACAATGTGAAATGGCTTACCAAGAATTGAAGGAAAAGCTCACAAGTAAACCTATTTTGAAATTACCTGACTTAAGTCAAGAATTCATAGTAAGGACGGATGCCAGTAATATTGGGTTGGGTGCAACTCTACTACAGAAATCAGATGCATTGGATGGGGAATTAAGCCCAGTGGCATATGCTAGCAGAAAATTGAATAAAGCTGAAATCAACTACTCAACTAGCGAAAAAGAATGTCTTGCAGTAATATGGGCAATAAAGAAATTCAATATTTATCTGTATGGGAAGGCATTTAAGTTGCAAACGGATCACAAACCTTTATCGTTTCTAGCCCAGGCTAGGCATGAGAACTCTAGGTTACTCCGATGGTCCTTGCTTTTGGCTCCCTATAATTTTAGCATTGAGTATATATCTGGAAAAACAAATTTGGGAGCGGATTTTTTAAGCCGCCATCCGTGTGATGAGAATCACCGTAAACCCCAGAAATAATAATAAATTTCTCTATGTGTATATAGAATAAAGGACTGACATATAATGTCTGTTTTAAGAGGGGAGATGTCGTGAATTATTCTAATCCCCATATATAAATTAAAACGTAAATGCAAAGCCTAACAAATAAATTTAATAAAAGGAAAGAAGAATGGTAAAGAACAGTGCTGTCACAATGCCTGTACTCGAAATCCCCCTTGTTTTCTACTTCGTCGGCAAATTGTAACGCTTTCACGTTGATAGTAAAAGCCTACTGTGTCGCTGCACGCTTTCTTCAATGAAACGTGTACTGTATTTCTTGGAAAAACCTTGAGATACGCAAGCTGATCAATGACCTAAATTTAATATTTCATTCATTCCATTTTATACACGGCGTAACTAAAAGACAGATGGACTAAAGGATAGAGAGAAGGGAGAGGCAGAAAGCAGGGACACGTGCAACACTAAACACGCGTCGCGCGATACACAATTGCTGCCATCAAGCGTGTAAGGCCACATGCACTAACTTTATTTCAAATCGACAGTGATAAAATTCACTACCCATACCAGAGTTAGGTTTTAAAATCCTGAAAAACGCTTATTGGGAATTATGACATTATACCGGTTTACGTTTGAAAACATGACAGCACGACTATCCTAGAAGAAAATGCATATTGGCTCCCTTAAATTCGTATATTTGGGTTCCTTAGGGTTTGCTGACAAAGAATATGTAAAACGTTACGCAAATAGTCTAGGAATTACCAAGTTATGGCCAAAATAAAATAGTGGGGGTGCCTGACAGCATGAAATCATTTCTGCTCATAAAATTTTTTTTATAACGTGTTTGAAGAAACATTACGTTACGGAAATAGCCTACCATGTTAACTCCTATGTGATTGGAGCGCAACAAATGAAAGACTAAACACGATTGGTCGGACTATAAATACTATCTTGTGTTGTCAGGGGAAACGTGAGAAAGGGGTACTTTTTTGAAAAGATGTGTAGACGTGGTGTGATTGGGAAGAGCTGCGAATATACACAATTCAGAGCGTCTGTTCATTGCCACATCTTGTAATAAACCTACTAAGAAGCAGTGCGTTGAGCACCAGTGTATATTTTTTTATAAAATAAAGCCTGGGACATCGGCAGATCGGAGTTGTGCTATATTCATTGCCAGTCAACGAAACTGTTTATTATTATTTCCATGAATTGTGGGACCGTGGTCTTAAAGTTATTGAGCAGCACCTGGTCAGAGCTTTGTTGAAGCCAGAGGTGGACAGCATACTCCTTGGTCCATATAGCAACCAGTGGGGTGGCTCCAGAACTCATTTAAGTAAACGAGCAGAGGAGTCTTTTACTGCAGTCATCACGCAAGATAAGAGAGTGTGGCCATGGAGCTCAACATTATGTACCCCCATCTTAAAATGACATTATAAACTAAAATTAAGAGGGGAATTTAATTGTTTTAATACCAGGAACTGAGAACATCTCCAATACTAGTTCCAATAGAAACAAACTATTGAAGTCATGATGACAAAAACCAACAGAGCTTGAACAAAACAAAACCAGTATTACCTCATATTACCACTACACAACTGACACACATAGGATACCATTAATAATATATGTCACTATAAGAATCATATTAATAAATTCTGTACATATAACTTGTAATTAAATTGATTGTGATTCCTGGTTCCCTTTGTATTTGAATCAGGACACATATACATTCATGACAGCACTGAATACATATTGTTATTTGAAAAGTTATCAGTGACTCCTTTAAGATATCCTCTTAGAGTGTTATATGTATGTGAGTGTCACAGTGTTGTCAAGTGTGGTGGAATAAATTAAATTGTTTATCTGTCTGTTGTTGTTATGACTTACACTTCATCATACACATACCCTAGACATATAACGTAGTCATCACACTATTCCAGAATAATTCTGACTGAGGTATACATATGTGGCAGTAAGTAAGGTTATCTATAATACACTACTCTTATTAGATATAGATACCTTCACAGCTGATCTCAGTCAGTACAATAAGTCCCCTATAAATATTTATAACATCCCACTTTACCACAGAGGGGTTGGACTTTAAATAAAATTGTCGATACACACACACAACCATACACACATACACACACACAACTATATTAACGTGTAAGATATCATTCATACAAATTTAAATATTGAGCTAAAAAAGCTTTTACTTTCATAAACACAGTGTCACGTGACTGTTAATTTATTTTACCATTCCGTTCCATATGTTTTTACTTTTTAATGTCTTGGTTTCCCCGTCATTTGTATTCTTCTTTTCTTTCATTTTTCACCTTCTCAAACCCCACCCGAGGTTTGTTTACGTTCTGGCCGGCCTACAGTACTAATTCCTTCAGCGGTCAGCGTAGCGGTAACGTAATGTTATCTAAACGCACCTGTGGTTCGTTTGACCAAAGAAACATTCCTCTGGTCGCTTTAAGTGTTTGATCACGATACGAGAGGCTCTTTGAAGGAAACCCGCTAGTCTAATACAGTTGGTAGCGAGATTAAAAGGGGAGATAACGACTCACGTTCGTTCTGAGAGATTTGTTGTGGCCCCTGACCATAATATTATGCATTTGTCTCTACCTGAAGGAATCTTCGGGCGGCTGTTGTCTCTGATGTGGTCTCTAGAATGGCATTTGTTTTACTCCTTGTTACGTTGCACGCCGATACATCTGTAGAAACAAGCCATGCCAGGTGTTTATTGGTAAACTATAAGAGTAGAAGGGTTAATAGACTAACACACTCGTGAATATATTCCTGGCTCGAGATGGACCATCATGAGATAAGGCAGACTTTAACACAGAACTAAATGTTAAGGCCTATCTCTAGTCATTTTTCGGGGTGAGTTGACATGTCTTATTAATATATAAATATTCATGTTAGCTTTTTATATATCTGATAGGAAAGTGACTTGAATTCATTTCTGAGGACTTCTCCTAGTAATTTAATTCAGTGATAATGTAGCGCGGTCTACCGCCTTAGTTAGGTGGTGCTTAAACTGTTACGGTTTATAATGGGAAATGATAAACTTACAATAACAGACACTCACTAGGCGTAGAATCAGTCTACAGATGCTTATCATGGGTTAAGAATAGGCTAATTAACTGTCATTTCTGTAAGGTAATGTCAGAGGTGTGGACAGGCACTTAAACACTGAATTATAGGAGATAGTCACTTATTCCTTTTTGATAGATATTTCTAGTGGCAAGGGAGAATCATTATATGCTTACTTGTGTAGCTAGACTCTAGTCATAACTTTCACAGAAAGCAGACACCCGCCATAGATATAATTCTATCAACTGTATTATTATAGCAAGAACATTGCATTTTCTATGTACTCATTTTGTGGAATGTTAATATATTTCCCCAAGGGGACATATGATTTATTTGTGTAATATCACATGCTGTAATCTGTTTATGCAATTCATTTACTGTTGTAAGATGAATAAGCATATTCACTCAACTGTAACTACAAGGTTAGGTTTCCTGTATGTTTAGTTGGAAGAAGAGGAATAGATTGATGCTGTCAGAACGATTACTGACAGGTACCTGGGTGTAATAATAATAGCCCCTTCAGTCATAACTGACTATGGGAATGCGCCCCTGAGGTGACAGACCTCAGCTGCTTATTTTCCTGGTGCTCCTTTCGACGTTTTCTCCTCACCTCTGCTTCTTGTGTGAGCCTCTCTTCGCCCAATCTGAGGTGGCGCCGTAAATAGCATCGCCACTTAGTGCGATCGGCAGCTTCATCCTCCCATGTTGCTGGATCCATGTCCAGTGCCCTCATATCTCTCTTGCACACATCTTTGAACCTCAGCTGTGGTCGCCCAACTGTTCTCTTGCCATCTGCTAATTGTCCGTAGAAGATATCTTTTGGGATGCGACCATCTTCCATGCGGCGAACATGGCCAAGCCAGCGAAGTCTGCGTTGTCTAAGAAGCGTATACATACTTTGAAGGCCAGCACGTGACAACACCTCGACATTTGTCACTTTATCTTTCCACGAGATGCCGAGGATGCGGCGTAGACACCGCAAATGGAAGGTATTGAGCCTTCTTTCTTGCTTAGCATAGGTCGTCCAGGTCTCGCTGCCATATAGGAGTGTGCTGGTGACGCAGGCATTATATACCGCAGCTTTGGTCTTCATTGTGAGTTTAGAGTTTCCCCAAACACGCGATGTGAGGCGGGCAAAGGTAGCTGCAGCTTTGCCAATGCGGCTGTCGATTTCTGTATCCAGTGAGAGTTTGTCATTGATGGTAGACCCTAGGTATGTGAAGTGGTGCACCACTGCCAATTCATAGTTATCGATAGTGATAACTGGTGCAGCACCCACATCCTGACTCAGCACATTCGTTTTCTTTAGACTTATTGTGAGGCCAAAGTCCTTGCATGCTTTAGTGAAGCGATTCATCAAGCTCTGAAGCTCCTGTTGGCTTTGAGTGACGACTGCAGCATCATCAGCGAACAACAAGTCTCTTATAGTGACCCTTCTGATTTTTGTTTTTGCCTTCAGCCTTGAAAGATTAAACAGACGGCCATCTGACCTAGTGTGAAGGCATATTCCTTCAGTTGCATCTCTGAATGCATGTTTCAAGAGTAAGGCAAAGAAGATTCCGAAGAGGGTCGGAGCCAGAACACAGCCTTGTTTAACGCCACTTCGTATATCAAAGGGCTGTGACGTGCTTCCAGCATATTGGACTGTTCCCTTCATGCCGTCATGGAATGACTTTATCATTTCCAGCATTTTAGAAGGGCAGCCTATTTTCAGGAGGATTTTAAAGAGTCCATCCCTACTAACCAGGTCGAATGCTTTTATGAGGTCTATAAAGGCGATATATAATGGTCTTTTCTGCTCTCTTGATTTTTCCTGAAGCTGGCGGAGAGAGATCATGTCTGTTGTTGATCTCCCAGCTCGGAATCCACACTGTGACTCTGGATATATGCGCTCAGCTAACTTGTGTAGTCGCATTAAGATGACTTTGGCAAAAACCTTACCAACAATACTAAGAAGAGAGATGCCTCTGTAGTTATTGCAATCACTTCTGTCTCCTTTATTTTTATACAGTGTTACAATCTTGGCATCTCGCATGTCTTGAGGAATAATTGTCTCTTCCCAGCACTGGCACAGCATCCTATGCAGGGGATGTAATAGCGTGCTCTTACAGCATTTGATTAAATCAGGAGGAATCCCATCACTGCCTGGTGCTTTGCCAGAGGCCAAGCTATCAATGGCCTTGCTGAGTTCCTCTAATGTTGGTTCGGCATCCAGCTCCTCCATAGTTGGCAGACTGTTGACACCATCAAGGGCTGCAGGCATAACGGTATTGTCTCTAGCGTAAAGCTCAGAGTAGTGCTCGACCCACCTCTCCATCTGCTTACCCTTATCGGTTAGCTTCTCTCCGCTGATGGTTTTTAGCGGTGCCGTCTTACTTTTATAGGGACCAAGTGCTTTCTTTATACCGTCATACATTTGTCTAATGTTGCCTGTTTGCGCTGCGATCTGGATGCTCTCACTGAGCTGGAGCCAGTAGTCATTTGCACAGCGTCGAGCAGTTTGTTGAACTTTTCTTCTCGTAGCCCTCAGGATCTGTAGGGTTCTGGCACTCGGTGAACGTTTGTATTCATTCATAGCACTGCGCTTAGCTTCAATGACAGGTGCCATCACATCTGATGAAGCATCAAACCAGTCATTTGACTTGGCTGTTTTCTTACCAAAGGTGGCAAGTGCAGTACTTTGAATGGTGTTCCGTAGATGCTCCCAGTTCTCTGTAATAGTATCACCATGCTGAGGGCTACTGAGCACTTTCTCGAAGGTCGCAGTGAATTGAGCGATCATGAAAGGGTCTGACATCTTGCTGGTATCAATGCGTGGTTTCCCTTCATGTCTGACACGATAGAGTTTTCTTGGTTGTGCTCTGATTTTGCAGCAAACCAAGGAGTGATCTGTATCACAGTCTGCACTATGGTACGAGCGCGTGGAGAGCACAGACCTGAGGAGTGGCCTTCTGACGAGAATCAGGTCAAGTTGGTGCCAGTGTTTGGATCGTGGGTGTCTCCATGACACCTTATGCTGGGGTTTTGTCTGAAAGTAGGTGTTGGTCACGCAGAGGTCATGGTGGACGCACAACTCTAAGAGCCGTTGTCCATTTTCATTCATCTTGCCAATACCAAACCTGCCCAGACATGAAGGCCATGAAACATTATCGGCACCCACTCTAGCGTTAAAGTCACCAAGGAGAACAAGCTGTTCTTGCCTAGGTATGCTTTTGATAATTGCTGTTAGATTCTCGTAGAACTCATCTTTAGCTTCTGAGGCAGAGTACAGAGTGGGAGCATACACACTGACAAGGGTGATGGGACCTGTGCTAGTTTGCAGGCGGAGCGTTAACAGGCGTTCTGATCCATTCTCGCCTGGTTCAACCATTTTAGTTAGCGATTTTTTGACCGCAAAACCTACTCCGTGTTCTCTAGCTTTATTAAGATCTTTCCCTTGCCAATAAAATGTGTAGTCATTCTCGCTCACCGTTCCAGAGCCCGCCAGGCGCGTTTCCTGAAGTGCAGCTATATCCACCTGAAGTCGTTTAAGCTCATCATTAATTATGGCTGTCTTCCTTACATCGTTTACATCCTGTAGGTTTTCGGATAGTCCAGTCAACATAGTCCGGACGTTCCAGCATCCCAATCTGAGAGTTTGCTTATTTCTATTTTTTCGATAATTGCTTGGTGCAAAATTTTCTGTTCACAGTTCGGGTTTGACCCTAATCCCCATGCACCCAATGGGGAAAGCAGACAGTGGCGGGACAACACCTCATTGACTGGGGGCTGCCCAGCTTGAAGCGGGCGGTAGCTGTCCAGTGAGATCCTAGAACCTCTCCCACTGTCGGAAGTAGCCCCTGGCGCCATGCCCTACGCCAATTGGGCAAAAAGCTTATAACCGGTAACTGCTACTTCCCGTGTTTTGCCGACACCTATAGGGTGAAGCTGGAGTGTCCTCTCCAGGGCGCGAGCTTGGGCACAGTTATATGGAGATCAAGCTGTTGTTACCTGGGTGTACAAAAGATATTAAGCCTATGCGGGCACATGCTATAATTGATAGAGTGGAAAGAGCGGAGCATAACTGGTTAAAAAACATTAGAGTGATTATGTTGTTGCTTGAGGTAAATGGTGTCTTTTTGGGTCTCAGTTTCAGGGATACCGAATTGCTAGAGTCAAGTCTCCAGTCAGGCGAAGAATGTCATATACTCTTCGTTCTAGAGGGATTCTGAATACAGCTAACAATTACGAGTCGTCACCCCATTCCTGAACCTAAACCCTTTGTCAACGCCAAGTTAAGCTCACGCAGTGCAACGAGACAACGCTAAATCTGGAATCATCTGATGCAGTAGTAGTTCTCTACTCGCCTATTGGATTACCAGTCAGAGCATTGCGGCTTCCAGAATATCAAAACCGCCCAGCATGTCTATAGCAGAATCTGATATCACCCATGGAGTATATATTTTACGTAAAGACATTGGAGCTATTTCATTTGGTCCCACGAAAGCGGACGGAATGTCGCTCAGTTTGTTTATTTGGTCAGCAGAAGATATACAGCGTCTTCCAGCCCCTCACGCAATTAGGGGTCACCAAAGTTAGCGCCTACATTGGATTTACACGTTAATTCCATCACCCATGAAGTATATATTTTACGTAAAGATATTGGAGCTATTTCATTTGGTCCCACGGAAGCGGACAGGCTGTCACGCAGTTTTATTCATTTGGTAAACCAGAAGTAAATAGAGTCTTCCAGCCCACCTCGCGCAACTAGAGGTCACCAATGATAGTACCAACAAGGACAGTTTTGTAGGCTTATTCCCTCATCTCGAAGGATCTACATGTAAGACACTTTCTGGACTATTACATTTGTCCCACGAAAGCGGACGGACTGACACTCAGTTTATTTCATTTCTCTGTGTTCTACAGGTTTTATGATTGATGGTGTGCGTGTTTGTGGGTGTGTATTTGCATTATTGTGGTTATTGATGATTATTGATGACTATTGATGAATATTTTGATTATTGATGTAATTTATGCTGTGTATGATGATATGCATTAATTTCATGCTTTTCTTTAATAAAGTTTACACATTTATTAATGCGCTGTTCACGACCCTTTCATCCAAAATTAACTTGTTTTAGCTCTTTACTATAATCTCTATGTTTTGATAAGAGAAAAGAGTGAGAGCAGGAGGTGCTTAGACAGTATAAGTGTGTTGAGGGCTTGGAGAGAGTAATAACTTTAATAACTCTTCTCCAGGTTTGTCTCAAGTCCACCTCCTATTACACTTTATCTATGTGTAATCTATAACTCTGTCAGTCCACTATCCCTTGCCAATTTCAATACTATTGTCCAACTCGACAAATACTCTACACTTTAACTCAACCACGACATATATAATGCCTCGGATCCCCAAAAGTCTCCTGAGATAAAAAAAAGGTGTCAAAATTTCACATGTCCCCCCAATCTTGCATTCCAGTTGTAGATATACAGACCATGAAAAAATGCATGTTATCACTCGTTGGCCAGAACTTGACAGAAGCACTAGCGTTATTGAAATCTTGTCAGATTGTCCCCTGGATTTTCATATATATTTGCAGTGAATTCTATTCTGTGCAAAACGGTAAAATATAACTGTGTCCAGTGATCAGTGGTCTAGTTCATTCATTCTATTTCACTGGATTTTGTGTTAATTTAAATTTATTAAATTAAACCATCTCAATAGTTCCCAGTTGTAAATGTAATGTTATACCTGTTATATTATTTCCAAAAAATAATAGAGGCTTAAATGTTGAAGTAACTTTTAAAGTCGCGAAGGAATTTATAATTTATAAATTTAGTTGTCATATATATATATATATATATATATATATATATATATATATATATATATATATATATATATATATATATATATATATATATATATATATATATATATATATGTGTGTGTATTTTAACCATTAGAACTCGCGCAGTGTTTATTAAATACATAATTAAATACGCGAGGGTATATATAGATAGTCTTAACGGGAAATTCATCGCGCTTTAGAATGTTATTTGATTTTTCGCTATATTACATGTCTTTTTCTTTCATACAGAGTGATCGTAACCTTTGCGATCCCAGCATAAAGAAAGCAATAAAAAAAATCATACATCTTAAAACTTCCAGAGATATTGATGAAACATTTTTTAAATTTAATCTTGTGGCGGTCCGATGCGGCATAGCTATCATAATTACATGAAAGAAAGCCTACCCAAGAACATTTAAATAAATCATCAAATTAACTTACAATCGGTAAGATAATCTGGAAGATGAACAGTGCCAGTAGCGATATTTTATTTACTGCTCTGTTGTGAGAGAGTACCTATTACCTGAACTGTGACTTGGCATATTTTTCCTCACTGGATTTAAACCATACCGGTCAGTTGCTATCATCACGCCTTGAAGGAATTTTACATCTAGCAGCGAAATTAAAGAGACCACTCCATCCTCACCCCTGTATTGAATTGTGTCAGTGCCATCCCATAGACTCCTTTTTTATATAATAAAACACAAGAACTCTTAGGCTTCAAGTCCGGCGATAAGTGGGAATATTTGTTATCAGCAAACCTCGCTACATCTGGGGCGGGACATCGAAGTACTAGACATTTTCACGTGTCAAGAGTAATTGTTGTTTATATAATTCTATGGATTGTCTGATGCTGCAATCGGTAAGTGTGTGTGTGTATATATATGAGTGTGGATCCTCACGCGCGTGCATGAATGACAGGAAATCTAATTGTTTTTGCAAACCTTTGTTAACTTGCCTACCGGGTAATACATTTTCTGTATACCCTGCATTGTTCCTTTAAGTGGGATATTTTGTTAACTCTGTTTAACCCCCTCCCTTTCATTTGCTTAGTAAAGGGAAGAACAATTTGGGATAACAGGATTTTTTTCTATCACCCATACCTAGTGTATACCTAGACAACAACCAAAAAGCTACAGACTTTCATAAATGGGTGCTTGCGTAGAATAGAGGGATTAAAATGGTATGACAAGGTTACCAACGTGGAACTGATGACAAGAACTAGACAAGTGCCAGTGGAACAAGAGATGAGAAGCAGACGATGGCGATGGATAGGACACACACTGAGGAAACCTGTTGATAGCATTACAAGGCAGTCCTTGTTCTGGAACCCCCAGGGCAAGAGAGGCAGAGGAAGACCAAGAAGTACATGGAGAAGAGAGTTGGAAACCGAGGTGAAAATGATGAGAACATGGAAAGAACTTGAGATGATGGCACGGGACAGGAGGACTTGGCATGTGTTTGTTGAAGGCCTATGCTCCTTTGGGAGTGGAGGGTTATGAATGAATACCTAGTATTGTAACCCCTCTTTCAGAGTAATTAACTTCACTGTTAGGTTACATTACCTATGTTCCTGATAATTATCTATCTTTGGACTGGGTTTATCTTTGTATAATGCAAGCGGGAAGGGCTTAGTCGATACCAATCTTCTTCACCCCCCCCCCCTCTCACCTTGTTAGTTGTATTTTCTGTACTTATGATAATTTTATGTAACACTTGATATTTGTTTGTGATTTGAAGTTTTAGGTTAATAAACATCATAAACTTATTTAGTACTGTGTTGGAAATACCCAAAGCCCAACATTTCTCCTATTTGTTTAATATAGTTGTATCCACGTGCGTCTGTGTGTTTGAAGCACCAAATCGGTGTGAGCGCAGGTGTGCGTCTGGAAACTGGCAAATAATTGTTTGACCAGGAGAGTCTGAAGAGAAGATTGAGAGAAGCGATTTGTCGTAAATAAGTCTGTCTTTACTCTCCCCAGCACACGGTGAAGCAACTATTTACTCTCTACATTTTCTATCACTGAGCTTTCATCATCATTCTCCACTCTAAACAGGACCACTATTTCTAAGACTCTTTCTCTCTAAATAAATTTTCATAAACACAGCAATAAATTAAAATAAAGTACCAATTATTTTAATCTAGCAACCTAATGGATGTATTAAAAATTCACTTATGAAAACTAATTAAAAACTCTGACTGACTAACATAGTGTGTTTAATGAGAAGTGGCACTATCAATTCTTAGCCAAGTTGACAATGTTGGTTGACTGATGTGGTCATTCGAAGAATTATAGATAGACTTTCATCTATCAGCGCTGATCTCGATTTTTGTTGTTGTTGTTGACGTTTTTCATTCTTGAGAAAAGCTGTTCGCAAAAAAGTGAAGTATATTGGAAGGCATGCCTTGACAGATTTGGATATGTGTCAGAAGAAATATAATTGCTGTAAAATGCTGATTAAATAATAATTCTAATATTTTCATTATTTGCTTGGAATTGTTATAAACTGATTAGAGTGCTAGTATTTTTCGGCTTGGACGAATTTTTTGTAATGGTTTGAGGGGCCAGACTTAGCCCCTTGGCGGTCATTCCTGCTTTGAAATATATATATTTTTGAAAAGGCTTTTTATAGTATACATAGGGACAGTTTATGGAAAATACTGAGGGCTTAAGGAATTCCAAGCTGCATAGTGTCAGTCATAAAAAGCCTCTATGCCAACTTTATGGTAGCGTTGGGCAGAGCAACATAACCTTTGAGGTGAAGACAGGAGTACGACAGGGATGCCCCTTATCAACCACTGTATTTTTAACAGTCATAGACTGGGTGATGCGCCAAAAAACAGAGGGCAGTCCAAGAGGAATAAGATGGACTACATTTTCTACATTGGAAGATCTGAAATATGCTGATGACATTGCACTACTAGTACATTCACATCATCACATCCAGGAAAAAACGGATAGACTTAATAAGTATAGCCAGCAGGTGGGCTTGAACATCAATCTAAAGAAATCAGAGGTCAGGACGCTCAAAGTGAGCAACCCTGAGCCCATATCAGTAAGGAATCAGCAACTGGAACAGACAGATGTATTCACATACCTAGGATGCATAGTAACACCAGACGGCGGAGCAAGCAAAGACATCAACAACAGAATGAACAAAGCAAGAACAGCCTTTTTTAGCCTAAACAACATCTGGAAGTCCTCTCAGTACAGCACAAGCTCAAAATTATGATTATATCAGAGCTGTGTGCTTTCTGTGCTTCTCTATGGCGCGGAGAGCTGGAGAGTTACAGAGAAGGAAATGTCGAAATTGTCTTCTTTTCACACAACATGCCTAAGAAAAATTCTCCGAATCTTTTGGCCGAATACCATGACCAACCAAGATCTGCTTACTCGGAGCAAGCAAGAGGACATGCACACCATCATAGCTGGCAGACGCTGGAGCTGGGTTGGCCATGTCCTCAGAAGAGACCCCGATGCCATCACAAGAACAGCTATGCTATGGACCCTTTAAGGAAAACGAAAGAGAGGCCGACCAAAAACAACTTGGCGGAGGACTGTGGAGGTTGAGATGCAAAGAATGAACCAGAGTTGGGGTACTGTACGAAGGATGGCCGCCGACCGAGCAAAGT
>JAMPIV010001488.1:67500-268062 GCA_024509875.1 Oreohelix idahoensis
TTTTCACTGACAATATCTCCCTGAGGGATCCCGTTACACGCCCATTGAGGCATATTGGGAATATGGTGTTAGGCCCATATTTTCTTGACCATCGGCACACTAGGGGTGATGTGGTCAGCATCACGCCGGCCGCCTAAACCTTCCCAGAAGTTGCTCTGGTACCCAGTTGGGGCTGGGTCGACCCAGGAGCCGTTTGCGGCCTAAAAAAGTCCCACCTCATATTGGGATCGAACCATAGACCACTGAGCTAAGAAGCCAGTGCACTAACCACTATGCTACCGCGGCTCCCTAATATCTCCCTGACATTCTCAAATTGTTGAACTTACCTGTATGGATACACTGACAGTAACAAGACTGACAATATCTCCATGACATTCTCAAATTGTTGAACTTACCTGTATGGATACACTGACAGTAACACGACTGACAATATCTCCCTGACATTCTCAAATTGTTGAACTTACCTGTATGAATACACTGACAGTAACAAGACTGACAACCTGTATGGATACACTGACAGTAACACGACTGACAATATCTCCCTGACATTCTCAAATTGTTGAACTTACCTGTATGAATACACTGACAGTAACAAGACTGACAATATCTCCATGACATTCTCAAATTGATGAACTTACCTGTGTGGATAAAGACGTAGAAATTTGATTGGCAACATCTCCTGACATCATCAAAGTGATTTACCTACCTGTGGAGATCAACTCGCGGTAACCCGATTGACAACATCTCTATGACATCATTAAACTGATTAACTTACCTATGAGAAGCAACTGGCAGTAACATGCTACCTTAGAACAGTCTCGAATGAATCATTAAAACAACATAAGTACCTTACTTTCGCGAATTGTTTCCGTGGTACGGCGCCTGTAGTTTCAATTTGCTTGCGAAGTTCACGTTAATACATTTTCATTGGCTGTCAAGACGTCGTTTTCTGACGGCAAGGGTGATAATTCTGACAACTTCTATTAAAGGGTTTCACCGTTATCTGGGCACGTAGATAACTATATCTCAATGTCTCTCCACCTTTCCCTTCTACCAGACGGGGATTTCGTGGCCAGGTATGTGAGGTGTTGAAAAACATCTAGATATTTATCACTTGGGTGTGTGTATGGGAGTAGGACTGCAGAAAAATTAGAAATAGCCAACTTTCTTTTGATGTAATTTGAGCTACTCTCAACGCTATCGTTTTCAGACAAGATTAAGCTGTGGTTCGTCTCGTCATCTCTCATGTGGATTTAGAACCAACAATCTCTCGTGTGGATTTAGAGCCAACAATCTCTCGTGTGGATTTAGAGCCAACAATCTCGCGTTGATTTATGACCTAAAAGATTTTCTGTTGTTCTATGGCCTAAAAGATCTTCTGCTGATCCAAGGCCTGCACGATCTTCTGTTGGCCTATGACCTGCAAGCTCTTCTATTGAGCTTTGGCTTCTAAGTTCTCGTGTGAACCTACGTCCTGTAAGGTAGCATGTGGTCTATGAATCGGAAACTCTCCAAACTCTCGCCAGGATATACGTCTAGCTTGATTATTTATTTGCAAAATTTATATTATCAACATGTTCGTGCTGGGTCACGGATCCTTGCTTATGGTATGTAACACAAAATAGGCATACGGCCTTCACCCGGGCTGTGGTATAGGTGACTAATAAGAGCAGCGCGTGGGTTCCCCTAGCAGGTTGATCATGTGACAGAAAAGGGCGTAAGTCGAGCCATCTCACCATGTGAAACAACAGGACATGAGAGTCATCTCACCATGTGAAACAACAGGACATGAGAGTCATCTCACCATGTGAAACAACAGGACATGTCATCTCACCATGTGAAACAACAGGACATGAGAGTCATCTCACCATGTGAAACAAAAGGACATGTCATCTCACCATGTGAAACAACAGGACATGAGAGTCATCCCACCATGTGAAACAACAGGAAATGAGAGTCATTTCACCATGTGAAACAACAGGAAATGAGAGTCATCTCACCATGTGAAACAACAGGACATGAGAGTCATCTCACCATGTGAAACAATGGGGCATGAGTCAAGCAATCTCACCATGTGAAACAACAGGACATGAGTCAAGTAATCTCACCATGTGAAGCAATGGGGCATGAGTCAAGTAATCTCACCATGTGAAACAACAGGACATGAGTCAAGTAATCTCACCATGTGAAACAACAGGACATGAGTCAAGTAATCTCACCATGTGAAACCACAGTACAACTGCTTTTGTTCCAGGCTTCCTGCAGGCAGTACGCCTATGCTCCTTGTCACAGTATATATGTTCGACAAAATATTATGTTGGTCACGCTGTGAGTGGCGACACTGAGAGAATAAAAAACCCGTTGTGGTCAGCTGACCGGGAAAGGGAAGTGGTCACAAATTCTGGCGCTAAAAGTTAGTTGTTTTCTGGCTGCCGATCATGATAGATCGTTTTTTGGTTCCCTGTCAGCGTTTTTGCTGGAGAGAGTTAGCCATTGGGGTTCTGGTTTAGTGCTTGCATTTTCTTCATGCTATCTTTGTATGTTAGTGTATTTTGCTAGAATGTCAGTGTATTTCTTCTAGCGGCATTTTTGTAGATCGGTGATGTTAAGCCAGTTGTGATTTATTCTTGCCTAATTCTAGTACATAAGTTTTCGCCGGTGAGCGAAAGTCATTTGTGATGTTCATTCAGGATGGTCATACCAGTGGGTAGGACATTCATATATTAAGCTGTTATTAATGCAAGCTTTATTGGCAGTTGTAGCCAGTGTATTTTATATGTATTATGAGCCGTGTGGGGCTTCATTGTGTGCATTGTTATTAAAGGGAACTTACCTGTTAAAGGTGTTATTGTTAATTAATGTCAGCTAACTGAGGTTGTGGTCGTATCCTTAGATGATGAGCCAGTTAGTGAATAAGTGTCGGTGTTAAATCCACCAGACGATACGTCAAGGCCTAAAATCCCAACCGCTGCAGAACCAAATAGAACAGTCCCAACTAAAATGGTTTGGCCATGTCTGCAGAATGGGAGAAGATCGGCTACCACGACAAGCATGGGAAACAAAGAGCCAGGGATCCAGACCTCCAGGACGACCCAGAGTTCGCTGGGAGGACAACATTAGACAATCTTTGAAGGACCGAGGACTAGAATGGAACCAGGCCAGGAAGAAGACAGCTGATAGAATAGTCTGGCGCTCTCTCTTCCAAACCTCTACACCTCACGGTAGAAGGGGAACGACTAAGTAAGTAAGTAAAGTTAAATCCACAACAGTAAGTTAGTAGATCTGACACTCATAAAGGACTAAAACTATGACAAGGAGAAGAAGCCCCCTCTCCCCCCCCCCCCCCCCCCGCCCAAGCTGGGATAAAATTATCCCATGGATAATGTCTGATAAACGTTTCTGTTTATCGAATATCAATCAAAAGAATGGAATTAAAAAATAAAAACCGAGTTTTCTCGCAATGAGCAACAGCTGGGAGACTTTTCCCGGCCACAAATCGAGGATTCCTCAGCAAAAGAGAAATTAGCAAGACCACTGTGATGGCTGTATCTAGCTCCACCTATGTTCTGGTCTTGACTTATGGATGCAAGACATGAGCAATGACTACAATCCACACAAGCTAGCTTCAAACCTCAGACATGAGGTATCTGAGAAAGGTGGTTGAAGTAACAAGAAGAGACACGGTCCGCAGCCAGACAATATGTCATGGCTTCAAAACCCAGCCCATGCAGACCAGAGCGGGGACAGTTCCAGCTACGAAAAGTTTGGACATGTCTGCATAAAGGGAGAAGATCGGCTACCACGACAAATATGGGAGACCAAGAGCCAGGGATCGAGACCTCCAGGAAGACCCAAAGTTGGCTGGGTGGATAACATTAAATAATCTCTGAAGGACCGAGGACTAGACTGGAACCAGGCCAGAAGGAAGACAGTCGATAGGATAATAAGGCGCTCTACCTGGCAAACGTCTACATCCCAGGGTAGAAGAGGAACGACCAAGTAAGTCAGTTTTCTCACAACGAGGCCGCTATGGTGGCTATAAATAAACTATGTCATCCTGAAAACACCCAGCTAAGGAGGTCCTGATGAAGATATGGCAGGTCTGACAACCCGAGATAAATTTGGTATTTCACACAAAGAAAACAAACACAATAAAATAGATAGAAACAATGTCTGGTCCAAGGGTTTGGGGCGCCTCATGCACAATTTTTGATCGCGCACCCACCTCCTACACGAGAAGAAAATTTATTTTTCTAAATTGTTTTGGCTATTTACAACCTAGATATGTTTAAAAACTTTAAGATAAATTCATACTTAAAAATAAAAAAAACTACACTCGTTGAAGCAGTTACATGAATAAAAGATGTATCTGATAATGATAATTTAAATTAATAAGTAGCTGTATGTTTCACATCTTGTACTTGTATAATGTTTCACATCTTGTACTTGTATAAATATCGGCTTCAAGGAGTCACTTACCTGGCTTTCACATTAGCAAGTTACTGTATCAACTCTCACTTACCTGGCTTTCACATTAGCAAGTTACTGTATCAACTCCACCTGATCCATAGTCTTGGTAATAGCGTGTTCAATAGCTAATGTTGTCAATCCACCCAGCCGATCTTATGCCATCGTTGCAGAGAAATATTTTTTATAAATTGACATTGCGAGAAGCGCCAGTCTGCACTTCCTACTGTCAGTGGTATTGGCAATATTAAATTAAAATTATCAGGGTGTTACGTGATGCTTTTGCACACCGGCGTTATGCCCATTATTTTCGGAGATACAGCTGTATGCATTAGCTATTTTTGTACGATAAAACACTATTACTGAACGACGCAACATTTGCGAACGATATGACGTATTGGTAACCAAGTAACGTAAGCATCGTCTGCTTGTGTAGGTTTACCGTTAATTTTCTGGGCCTTCCTCGTTTGTCTGTCGTAGTGAGAGGACGTTTGTTATATATTAGGGTGGCCAGACGTCCGGATTTGGCCGGATTTATCCAGCCTTTTGCGACAAAACTGAGCGTCCGGCCGGATTTTATTAAAATGTTGAAATGTCCGGCTTTTATGTGATTGGCTAAATTACTTTTTCTGAGTACAGAAATTCTGTCAGAATTAAGAATTTTTGTCCGCAAAATCGACGGATCGCGCAAATTGCCAGCAACACTAACGTAAGTTGTCATGTTGTTCAATAGTTTATAATAGATTACTATCATATTTTAACCCAGGTTTTAACCTGTTTAGGTTTATTGCCATTTGTTAAGGGAAAATATAACAGACAAAACGGCATGAATGAGAACTTGGGGCTGGATTTAGTCAATTATAACTTCGTTGTCTATTGCAAATTACAAATAATATTAACCTTAGATCGTACTGCTTTTATATTTATTGCAATTTGTTTATTATGAAAAAATACACGAGTAGTTACTAGTATAGTAATGGGTTTGTTAAAATTAAAACCTCGTCTGTTGCATTTTACAACTAATTTTAACATCGAATGTACCATCGATTAGGGGCATTATATTATATTTATGTTACAGATACCCGCTCAAAATTCCAAAACGGAAGTGTGTGTTCACGGATGAATTGAAAGAAAAATGTCAGTGCTTTTCCAGTGGTCGACAAGAGTATGAAGCAGATTGTCTTGTATGCAGAGGCGGCACATTTGTATCGGTACCAAATAAAGGTGCAGCTGATTTAAAAAAAAAACATATAGAAACAGAAAAGCACAAGAAAGCACTTTCGTCTGAATGTTTGCAATAAAAACTGACATCTTTTAATAAAGAAATAAGCGAGGAAAGGTTTGAAGTTGCCGCGGCCGAGGGTGCTTTTGCTTTTCATACTGTAAAACATCACAACTCTTTCAGATCAATGGGTTGTACTTCAGTGTTACTCAAGAATGCTTTCCAAGATTCAGAAATTGCCTGCAAATTCTCATGTGCCAAAACCAAAACAGCTGCTATTATCATTTCTGTGATTGCACAGCATTCTACTGAAGCAGCTTTGGTAGCACTGAAGGAAAGATTCCATTAAAGGCACTCTACTTGTGCAGTACAATATCAAGGAGCTTTCATGCTCTGATTTCTATGCATATTTAAAACGTCGCACAACTTTGTTGAAGAAGATTTTATGATCAGAAAAATATAAGTAGGCACAAAATCAATGTGATTTTATCAGCTTATTGTTTGAATGTAAAAACATATATATTTCAGCGTCTTGTAGTTATTGAACAAAGGAGTGTAGCAAAATCTGCGAGAATAAACGCTCAATTCAGTAAGATTTAGGCATAAAACGATAATAAATACATTAGCCCGCATGTGTCTGACGGTTGGCATCTTCGACGCCAGCAGCGCTGCTTTTTGCACAGTGCTAAGCCTATAGACCGATTTCACGGTAATAGTCTGACACGCTTTTAGTTTCGTTTTCGAGAAACACTACTAATATTTAACATTTGCCCGATCTGCTGCATACACTTTGTAGTCTAGCCTTATAATTAACGATTGGCGGAAGCAAACCGCAAAATAACTATCTGAATTAACGCTTTCTGTCAACTTTAACGCAGAATTTAGTAGTAATCCTTACATTGTTTGGTAGTATTACACGATACAATACTAATTATTAACGCCTATTCTTAACCCGCCCCGTCAACACCCCGCTTCGCTGACACAGTCTGCAATGCATATACACACACTGCGAAAAAGCCAGCCAAGGCAAAACCACGCAGACAATTTTATTTTCCTCCTAGTGGTAGCATTTCTGACGTAACTAAAACAAGTTAGTTATTTGAAAAATACATGCTAGCGAGATGAAGGAGAGGAAAGATGGCGGTCTTGTGCAAAATTTTATTTGACGATTGACTATGAAAAGAATTGGAAATTTTAAACCATTAGGAAGTTCCCCATAAAAATTATATGGTAGTATGACGTAGAGTTAGCTGAACAAGAATGTACTTTAAATAATATGATAGTCCCAGTATTAGAGAAGTTATTGAAGAAATACTAATATCTACGGACACTCGACCAGACAGACTGGCGTTCCTGCTTATATTTTTTGGTAACGTTAGGGGGACGCGAGCTTGGAAAAGAGGCAGGGAGGTACATTCAGATTCGCTTGGGTAAAAAAGAGTATGACTGAAAAGGGGAGCGGTAGGAAAAATGTAATCCTAAACGAAATATCTTTTTGTATTGGGCATGACTAAAGCAGACTGGCCAATCGACCACCAGACGCAGAAATTATTCGAAATTATTTTGGTTTTTCATTCAAACTGCATTTGAATTCAAGTAGTCGAACGTTTCGATTGGCCAGTGCTAGTAAATATTAGCAAAAGGCTTTGACTATTCATTGCCAGTTGAACTAAAAATTGTATTCAGATACGCTGAGAAACAGCTGTGTTAATTCTAAACTTAAATAAAGAATAAATTCACAGTCTGTGCAGTTCGGAGGAAGCTGAGGCCATTTCTTCACACAGTCAGCGTCATTTGTTTATATATTTCTTGATTGTGGTAAGGATATTTTATGAAATTTAATATGTTTGGTCCAACTACAAAGTTAGATACTGCTATTGGGAAAAAGTGAAGGACATGTCGGGAGCAGACATTGTTGAGTCCTCACATAAAACGGTATCTAACTGATGTATGTTGTTATGATTATGTTGTCATATTATTGTATTAGAATAGATTAGTAAGCCTCTGTGTTCAATGAACACTGTTTAACATGCCTGAAGCAATTATATTTTAAAAAGAAAAGAAGAGAAGAGAATATCATATCAAAGGAAATGTGGTTACTCCACATTATTGTATTGAGGAAAAGTATGTGAACGTACAGTGGCGTATCTGCTATAAGGGCCTGAGGTGTGGTCACAGCAAGGTGGGAGTTCTGTACCATTCGGGGCTAGTGCACTTGTAAGACACGCGAGGCTGACCCCATACCCACGTAGGAAATTAAGTGTTAGAATAAGTGACCAGATGTAAAAGGCCAGGGTGTCCTTTTGTTGCAGAGGGTCTATGTTCCTGTTGCCGGCTGGTGACAGGAAACCTGCTGAGTACTAATAAACGCCAACCAGTCTCCAACCAGTCTTATATGCTGTCGAAGATAACAGTAGGAGCTTTGGCGAGTGGTGAAATTGAAACTTTCTGCAACTACACATTGAAATATCTTTCCACAAGGACTCCCAGGTGATGTGTTAGACATCTGGGGCATCTCTGACATTTTCTTGTGTTTCAAAATAATACACAGGACTTTTATGGGGGTACGATGAACTACAGCCCTCATATACAGTGACTCTCCCTTTATATGAATAAAGTGAATTCTTTTAATGTTTCCTACAGGAAAGACATATATATAAATACATAATAACTTTTTAGTTATTGGGCAAATTGTCCCAAACCTTTAATTGTTCTTTTCTGTAAACTATCTTGTCCTTATTTTCAAAGACCTGTCCACAAGCTATGAATGGACAGGCAAAATAAATTGTAAAAAAAAGATTTGTTCAAAGAAAAACTTAACTGCTAGTTTTATTATCTTCTTTATAGAAACTTAAAGTGTTTGACTGTTGTGTACTGTCGTAATTTTTATCTGAGAGGGTGCTGATGAATATTGGTCCCTTTAGAGTGTAAAGTGATATTGAAGGCTCTGTGAGAATAAGGATTTAGGAGAATGAGGTAGTAGATTCACAAGCGCTGGGAAGGAGCAAGGACAGTCTCTTATTACGACAATATCTGTTTTCTCACAGACTACTCCTATCTCTCTTCTGCACAAACAATTGTTTGTCAGTTCCAGTCGCTCAGGCGCACTCACCGATTTGGTGATTCTGTCGCTCAACGTACATGAATACAGCCTACACAGATGGAAATGTTTGGAGTTTTAGGCCAACCGACAACCAACACAATTAATGATTAATACCTTTATTATCATAAAGGACTCACACATAATTGTACATTTACAGTCAAAAATCAAAGGTTACAGAATACAAATATAACTAGGGAAGAGAGGTTTTTTTGAGGAGAAATATCCCATCCACCGTTTCCCGTTTATGTTTACTAACAGACAAGACCCGGTCCCAAAGACAAGAGGGGGGGGGGGGGGGATCAGAGATAGGCAATTTAACCCACTGGTAAATTTATTACTCTGAGGCAAGGGGTTACAGAAAAAAAAGGGGGGGGGGGGTGTAGAGGAAAAGCTAGGGTTCTCAATTGTCTCCCTTTAAATCAACAAATTTTACGGGAGGGGGAAGGAACACAGTTACCCGATCCCGCTAGGAGAGATCCCGTACAAGGAATATAATGCACCTTAGTACAAGGTCGAACTAATTAAAAGGGTAAAGAAAAGATAAATCTCCTTTCATTCAAAAAAAACACACTAGGGCTGGCCATCCCCACAAACACACACGCAGACTTACCGAAAGGTGAATTCTGGCACTTCATAGGAAATACATCAAAAAACAGCACTAAACCTTGGCTTAGGTAAAAGTATTTTCTTCCGTGTACAGCCCCAGATTTGCGAGTTGTTGAAGTTAACAAAGTGTCCCGAAATCGCTGGACGTTGAAGTTTAACGGTACTGTTTATTTATTAGATAAAGTTCCTAAAGAATGTCACAGGCACTTGGCTAGGCGTGAGGTATGGTGTGGTTCCTAAAATTGGCACAGCTGGTGGAGATAACTTCCTTTTTCCGTAATGTCACAAGTTAAGAAAAACACTGAGGTAAGTTCTTCTTCGGGGGGGGGGGGGGGGGGGGGGGGGGGGAAGGGAGGGTAAAATCCACTGAATATACGTGACAGACAGTGTTCAGGTAGATCGATGCTTTTTCTTCACAAATAGGGGCAGTGAATAAAATATATTCTGCTTCCAGTTTTCTTTAAGGACTCTATATGAACTAGTATTTTTAAAGTGTTTCTTGAATGGCTTTTTTCTCAGTTACGTTCAGAGGAGCGGGGTCCATTACAGGTCGCCACAAGTTTAGCTTTAAAAAGTTCATATGTTACTGGAGTTATCGAATTGAGTTTGGCAGAACTCTGTATATAATTAATAATTGCTGGGATGCAGGTTGAATGATCGTTCTGAATGAAAGATAATCAAAACAAGAAATGCATTACAAATCATATTATAATCTGACGCGATAAATTACAGTTAGCCTATTTACTTATTAGCGTCGTCAATTAACAAATCAGGAAAACTTCCCGTGAGTTAAAAATAATTAAAAGCACATCTATCTATACAGAACTAAACTGTATTAAAGTTATAATTCTCTTTAACGTCTGCAAAATAAATTTACGCGTCAATTGTATTAGGAAATACTTTTAGCTGTAACATTAGTTTGCACTAGAACTTTGAAAATGGGTTTATTTAATAAGGTTAAATTTACACCACAATCCATTGAAATCAATTGAAATAACTCGACCACTGATCACTCGAAGCTAATGTATAAATTACCGTCTGCACAGAAAGAATACACTCCAATAGTCACGAAGGTAGATGAAATCCAGCAGGAATCCGACTATGCTAGTGCAACTAGGATTCTGTCAGAGCGAACGATAAAATGCAGTTTCTCGGAGTTCTCTATTTATACTTCTCGAATGTAACTTGAATAGGGCGTGTTAAATTTTCGCACCTTTCTTGAACTTGAGCAAAATCCGGGGTACCTCGCCGATGTGTTAACCGCTGCGATTCCTTCGTTTTCCCCGGTCTACCGATTTTCTTCCGTCTCAGGCTTCTAGCATGAGAGTGCGAAAATTTTTCCGAGAAGCTACCTCTGTGAGCTGAAAGTCCCCTGATTCTTTAGATCGTGTGCCGCTGCGATTGAATTCTGAAGATCAGCCTGTTCTTTGATGGTACCGCTGTTCTGAGAGCTTTGGCAACTCCCACCAGGCGGGGTGACAGCCAGGTAAGAAAATGATCTGCTGTTTATTGCTCTAGAAACAGGAGTGAGTCTGTGGCCCGTCCTCTTTTGGGCCGGCGTTAAGGACAAGATTTCTATAAATCGTTCTCAGAAATGGTTGTGGGCGGGATTTAACCTCCCATCAAAGGCCATGCGATCTCAAACGTTCACATAAGATAGCAGGCTACATATTAATGATCCAGCGTGTAAGGTTCTCGTGGAAATGCTGCATGCCAGTAAAAGTTACAACAGATGATCAGGGGTTCTAAAGTTATGAGAGGCCAATATTCTGTTATCATCCATCGAGTCAGGGAAATTCATTTGTCATACTTAGACGTACGTCACATGTACCATCATTTCATTTCTCCCCTAGACACTAGGTACACCATACACCATACACTAGAGCCAGAATAGTGACCGTGTGAGACCTAGGGAGGTAGCGGTAGGTTCTCTGCACATAATTCATCACCATCATTTATAGAGTCAGAGGCCTACATGTGCTTGACCTCACACGGTTAAAGCAGACACCTTTTCATTCTTTTAGGATACCATCATAACCTCCCCAGCAAAATCAAATTTGTTACAAGGAGTCCTACTTTTCGTCCTACTTTTTAAAAATATTGTCCTCCCTTGTCCTTCTTTTTATGACCAATAAATGACACTTGTCCTCCTTTTTGTGTTGATCAATATGGCCACCCTATTATATATGCTCCCAAGCAGTGGAGACTTTCAAGATATTATTCCGTGGCTATTTTATTGGAGATCGGCCACCATGATATTATTGTCAAGCCACTATGGTTCGCAGCTTCTGAGATAAGTCTTACAACCGATTATTATGAAATGTTGTGAAAATGCCTTCAATTGTAATATGCCGTAGGACTTCCGTCAAGTCGCAACTGTACTGACCTCTAGTTGAAACGGTCAAAGTCATTTGTATGCAGTTTATGCTGTTGAGACTGGGCGGACAACGAACTACATAATATGCATTTTATTATGATGTCATACTTGTGAGATGGAGCACCCAATTAAATGTTTAAACTATATAACGGTCATCGGCTTCATCTTGCTTTTTATTCAGTCAAGCTTCTAGATGTTATGGTGTGCTGTTTGAACTTTTTATGATCTTGGACTTTTTAACCTTTATCTTCGCGTTATCAGCACTGATTGTTATAACAACCTCACAAATGTCTTCAAACAACAGATACACCGTAACACAGGGCTACGAAAAGATTTGGCAGCCGTAGCGTTAAATTATTCGAGCATAAGAGTCCTCAATCTGGGAGAATTACTGCCCTCAGCGTCTTCTATACAGATTCTCATATTAAATACAATTATAAATGTATAGTATAAACCTGTCACAAGATGTAGCTGTATCGTTGTTCAATAGTCGTTTCGATTCGAGACTGCACAAGGGACTATACGACGGTAGTTTTCCTCTACCTTCCGTCGATTTGTGTACAGAGTGTTCACTAGCTTCTGACTAAAAGGTATTTCCCACATGTCTCTGGGAAGGCAAGAAATTTGAGACGCCACTGCCTCTCCGATCACACGTCATCAATCTTTAGATGTGTGTGACGAAACGGGGCGACCTCTATCGATCTTTGGTTCTCTCCGGCCGGCAGTATCGGTACATTTGTGGTACTGATTTTTATTAGGTGCTGTCAATTATCGCACTTTTCTTTCTTTCTTTATTTGTCTGCTAAGTAGCAAATATGTGATTTTATAAAATCACCCAGTAGGTGATAGCTATCACAGTTGTGACACTCCTTGCAAATATGTCACCGGTTTGTTACCTGGTCATCCCAGCCTACGAAGAGCTGAGATAAGATAGTCGCCGGCGCGTTTAGACTGAACCACTGATAAGGCGACATTACCGTCTGTGTCATACGGGTGGGCAGACAAATGCGATGTAATTGCTTCCGGTCCTTAGTTAAAAAGTAATCATGGATTTATTACATTTTAGACAATATGAGTCTACAAATGTGTTCGTAAAAAAAAGGAAAGGAACCCGTTACACGCCCATTGAGGCATATTGGGAATATGGTGTTAGGCCCATATTATCTTGACCGTCGGCACACGAGGGGTGATGTGGTCGGCATCACGCCGGCCGCCTTAACCTTCCCAGAGTAGCTCTGGTACCCATTTGGGGCTGGGTCGACCCAGGAGCCGTTTGTGGCCTAAAAAATTTTCCGCCTCATCTGGGGATCGAACCATAGACCACTGCGCTAGGAAGCCAGTGCACTAACCACTATGCTACCGCGGCTCCGTTTGTGTTTGTAGCTTACCTAAATTTCTTGTGAAGACTCCCATGTGATAGAAGCTTTACTACTCTTCTATCTACATTTCTGCCAAGAGTAATCTTGTGTACAAATAGACTCCTTTGAAGCCTATATTAGATACTCTTGAGTTTGGTCACTGTTGCACCACTACTGCAAAGCAGGGAAGGCAATAGCGTCACAATGTTTTATACACATTCAGTTGGCCCCTCACAATCTTGTTATCGTTCAACCTAAGATTATAATGTATGTGTGTATGTATGTACAAGGTATGTGTATATGTATGCCGAACTTTTGTACTGTGCATTTCACGTTGTGTTGGAGTCTGCGTCTGTGGTAACATCGCTCATTAACGCTGTATTAGCTCTACAATTACTGTCTGCAAAAGCTACGGTTACTCTACACACTAACGTAACTGTATTAAAGTTACGGTTACTCTACAACACATAGTTACTGTCTACTAAAATTACAGTTACTCTTCTACACCACACACTTACCGTCTACTAAGGTTATGGTTACTCTGTACCTTAAAGTTACTGTATATTAAAACCACGGTTATTGTACACCCTCATGTTAATGTCTACAAACGACACTGTTACCTTACGCTGAAAGTTACTGCCTATCACAGCTACGGTTACTCTACTCCCTAAAATTACTGCCTATTACAGCTACGGTTAGTCTACACCCTAAAATTACTGCCTATTACAGCTACGGTTACTCTACATCCTAAAATTACTGCCTATTACAGCTACGGTTAGTCTACACCCTAAAATTACTGCCTATTACAGCTACGGTTACTCTACATCCTAAAATTACTGCCTATTACAGCTACGGTTACTTTACACCCTAAAATTACTGCCTATTACAGTTACGATTACTCTACACACTAAAGTTACTGCTTATTACAGCTACGGGTACTCTACACCCTAAAATTACTGCCTTTTACAGCTAAAGTTACTCTACACCCTAAAGTTACTGCATAATACAGTTGCGGTTACTATACACCCTAACGTTACTGCCTATTATAGCTACAGTTACTCTACACCCTAAAGTTACTGCCTAATACCATAAAGTTACTGTTTATTACAGCTTTGGTTACTCTACACCAGCGGTTTTCAACCTGTGCGCCACGGCGCCTTGGGCGGGCGTGGTCAGGGGCGCCGTGGGTGGGCGTGGATTTTTTTCGTATTTAGCTGTAAAGAAAACAGAGAGCTGTGGGAAATTTCATGTTTATTGTTTGTCAACCTGCGTGACCCCGGAGAAATTTAACTTTTGATGTTGGCCAGCCTTTGAAGTCCCGCTCCCCCGACCCGCAGCTTGATGAGGCCACTGATAGTAATAGAGATGCTCATTTAATCTGTTATGTGCGGTTTGTTGATGAAAAAAACGAAATGGTGGAAGATCTTTTTTGTAAGGACATAAATGCAGGTACAACAGGCAAAGATTTATTTGAAATTGTGGACAACTTCATTGCGGAAAATAAAATAGACTGGGCTCATTGTGTTGGTGTGTGTATCGATGGTGCTCGTTCAATGTCGGGTTGTTACAGTGGCCTACAAGCCCTCATCCGCGGCAAAGCTCCTGATGCTGTTTGGACCCATTGTATTATCCATAGGGAAGCACTTGCTTCACAGCATTTGAGTGTTGATTTGAATGAAGTCCTGCAAACTGTCATAAATGTGGTAAACGTTATTAAAACTCGACCTCATAGAGCTAGATTTTTCAGTAAAATGTGTCACGATATGGGGGCTGGGCACACGTCTCTCTTATTTTATAGCAGCACTCGATGGCTTTCCATAGGAAATGTTTTATCGCGCATTTTTGAACTTAGGCCGCCCACGGCGACCGTTGCCTCAATTGGCTGTGTGTGGTGTACCCGGAAACGGGGCCTCCCAGTACTGAGGCACAGTTAAGTCCCCGATGCCACTTATCGGTGCAGAGTTGAGAGAGATGGCTGAGCATCACAATCCCCCCTGTGTTGCAGCATGATGAGAACCCAGCATTGCACACTGAGCTTGGGGGGATCACTTGGGCACCAGACTTAATACTGGCTCTTGACTGGATGGCCGCATGCAGGAGATTTCTACAATGGAGGGTTGGCAGGTGGTGGGTATCTGGAAGTGGCTCTGTGCAGGACGTGAGGATTCCTTGGGAGAGCCCAGAACCAGAGCACAGCATTGTGCAAGCTCTGCATAGTTGGAGAGCCCCCTGGATGACGGGGAATGCACAGTGTGCTACCCCACCTATCCCCAACTGCTAACTTAGAACCAGAAGTGGGGTCCTCTGTATGCGTGCCAGGCCAGGATAAAATGCCTGGGAAAGAGACTGGAGCTCAGAACTCCCTAACTCAAAGTTGCAGGATGGCAGAAAAGCCATGGGAAAGACAGGGCTATTTTGAAGATAACGCAACCATATTTTCACCATACGAGCTCGGACGCCGCCTCGGTAAACAAGGTCCGCGCAGAGCAGTGACACCCCCAGGCTGCTTGCGAATAGTCTACTACTGGGAACATAAACAGATTTAGGGATGAGCCCACTCTCCCATTGAACAGGTGCTAAAGTCATAGATACTGGGCCAGAAGGCGCACCGGAAACCACAGTATCACGCAACTCGCTTTTTTTTTTGTCTATGGAGAGTACACCGTCAAATAAATCTCGTACTGGTGCTCGCCCTGTGGAGCTCCACCAGGCAGGTGCAGTGCCGGGCTCTGAGCCTCGACAGAGCCCACCCTCAGCTACTGGAGGACCCTCTAGACCGTCTTGTGGAGTCAGCAGACGGCGGAGGAGAACTACTGACCAAAACAAAACAGAAAAAGAGAAACCCAGAGTGCCACTTGTCATGATGCACTGGAATGCAGAGGGAGTGAACAGCAAGCAGGCTGGATACAGCAAAAAGACAGAGCTGGAAAACATCTTGTATGAGAAGCAAGTCAGTGTTTGCTGTATCCAAGAGACTCACTTAAAAGCAGATCAAACCTTTAAAATAAGGGGATATCAATGCTTCAGATCTGACAGAAAAGATAGACGAAAAGGAGGAGTACTTACTCTTGTAAGGAATAACATTCCTGCACACGAAAGAAAAACCTTCATGGATGGAGCAGAATATCAGCTGTTGCAGATAAAGGTAGACAAGATGGAAATAGAACTCCTGAACTATTACTGTCCGAACAACAAACCCCTGAGTCTCAGCTCTATACAGGTACCAGCCACCAACTTTATAGCAGTTGGAGACTTTAATAGCCACTCCCAGAGCTGGGGCTATAACCATCTGGATCACAGAGGTGAAGAGGTTGAAACTTGGCAAGATGATCACTCCCTAATCCTAGTCAATAATGCCACAGATACTCCTACCTTCTACTCCAGAGGATGGCACACAACTTCAACACCAGATCTTGCCTTCTCCACACCAGATATAGCTGGATCTATTAATAGAGAAGTAGGAGACCAACTAGGGGGAAGCGACCATCGCCCAATCTTTCTTACTGTCCAGAGTGCAACTCTCAGTACAGGCCCAGCCATTACAAGATGGAACTACAAAAAAGCCAACTGGGGTTTATTCAGGCATCAGGTGAACACGCTGCTGTCTACCCTCAAGGTACAGAACAGAGACATTAATGAAGTGGTTAAAGACTTCAACAGATGCATACTACAAGCTGCAAAAGAAACCATTCCCAAAGGATGCCGGCGTAACTACATACCATACTGGTCCAGCACACTCCAAGAACGTCAGGAAGCTATGGACAGGGCTAGAAAGGACGCAGAGTCTCAGCCTTCACTTGAAACTCACAACAAATGGAAAAAGGCTGTAGCAGAGTTTCAGAGAACAAAGCTAGAAGAAAAACGGAAAAGCTGGAGAACTAAAACGGCATCGCTGAACCTTGAGAAAGACGGCAGGAAACTTTGGAGATTAGTCAAGTCTCTAAATGAAGAGCGTTCCTCACCTAGGCAGACTATCACATTGGATGAAGGTGGCAAACTTTTCAGAGGAAAACAAGCTGCAGACTTGTTTGCTAGAAGATACAGTTCAGAAAGCAACTTACCCATTAACATAGATCATCAGAGAGAGATAAGAAAAGAAATACTGGCAACCATGGGACAAACAGATACTCCTGCCCCAATGAGGGAACCCATCACACTAGGAGAACTACAGAAGGCTATTTCCAAGCTTAAGTTTCAAAAGTCACCCGGCCCAGACAAAATCAGCAACGAAATGCTAGTAAATCTGAGCTCAGCAGCAAAGACAAAACTGCTTGAGATATTCAACCACAGCTGGTTGAAAGGAACGGTACCCCAAGTATGGAGAGAAGCCATCACAATACCCATACTAAAGAAAGGGAAATGTAAGACCGAGGCTGCAAGTTACCGGCCAATCAGTCTCACAAGCTGTGTTGGGAAGACTATGGAGCGAATAGTCAACCACAGATTGAAATGGTATTTAGAGTCTGAGCAGATCCTGGTGCCGGAACAAGCTGGATTTAGAGAATGCTACAGTATAGAAGACCAAGTTACTTACTTGTCTCAAGCAATAGAAGATGCCTTCCAGGAGAAGAAAAAGGTCCTAACGATCTGGGTCGACTTCAAGCAGGCCTTTGACAAGGTGTGGAAAGATGGCATCATTGCAAAACTTAGGAGAAGTGGAATCCAAGGCAACATGATGAAATGGATCCAGTCATACTTGCATAACAGGAGAACTAGAGTCACTCTTGACGGTCTGCAGAGCAGAAAAGTGTTGCACCATCAGGGGGTACCTCAAGGAGGAGTAATTTCCCCAACACTCTTCCTTGTTTACATCAATGACCTGGTGAAAGATCTCCCTGCAGGAGTTAAAGCTGCCTTATATGCAGATGACCTAGTACTCTGGTGCGCTGATGAAAACGTCACCACAGCAAATTATAGAATGCAGCGGGCAGCAGACATGCTAGTGTCATGGGCAGAGAAATGGCTTATCACAATAAACACAGACAAAACCTCCACAACACTGTTCTCCCTTGCCCCCAAGGACAAATCAGCTAACATACACCTAGGGACAACCGTGATCAAGGAAGAAAGCTACCCCACCTATCTTGGGGTGACATTTGACCAAAGGCTTACATGGAATAAGCATATTGAAAATGCAGAAGGAAAGGCCCGAAGACGACTAGGCATACTCAGAAAAATTAGCAGGTACCAACTGGGGAGCAAATGAACGAAATCTAAAGAAGATTTATAATGGAGTAATAAGACCACACTTAGAGTTTAGCTCAGCAGCATGGTCATCAGCTGCTAACTCACATCTGCAGTCTTTGGACAAGGTGCAAAATCAAGCTCTCAGGCTCATTACAGGAGCCATGAAAACTACACCAATAACAGAGATGCAGAAGGTTGCTGGATTACAGACATTGTCCCATAGAAGAGACACAAAAACCATGATCCAGATGGAAAAGTACAACAGTATGCAAATGCACCCAATGAAGGCAAGACTAGATGATCTGGCATTGGGACGTCTAAAGCGTAGCAGCTTTGTGCATCGGGGGAAAAGACTTATAAGACAGCATCAAGAAGACCTATCCATGAAGACAACACCACTGAAGCCCACCCTATACCCTGTACCATGGGAGCAGGCCAGCAGTGCCCTCCAAATTAATACATCAGTCAGTGGTCTCACAAGTGGATGTGAGTATAATGATCTGCAAAAAACGAACTGCTACATTGAGTATGATCCAAGAAAGCTATCCCGATCAATCATGGATACATGCCTATACAGATGGATCAGCAACTAATGCTGTTAGGAATGGAGGTGCCGGTATCTTTATCTCATATCCTGACAACCACTATGAGACTAGGCACATTCCCACTGGTAAATTCTGTTCCAACTATACAGCTGAGGTTCAAGCTCTAGAGCAAGCTGCAAATATGACTTGTAACACCAACTCTGACTGCCACCAGGTAGTCATCCTCACAGATGCACTGTCTGTCCTGCAAGCTCTCAAGGGTGGTAAACTCCCGCATCTGAGAAATGAACTAAACAAGGTAGCTGCCAAAAAGAGAACCATACTTCAGTGGGTACCATCTCATTGTGGTGTACCCGGAAATGAAAAGGCAGATAAACTTGCAAAAAAGGGAGGAGAATGTGAACAAGAAGATAATGAAGTCACATACTTTGAGAAAAAGAGAGCTATCCAGACTATCAGAAGAGAACAGAACCAACCCAAAGACGACTATCACACTCTCGACCGGCAGGGACAGATAACTATTTTTCGACTCAGGACAGGGCATAACAAACTGAATAAACACATGCACAAGCTACGATTGTCTGCTTCACCACTGTGCACATGTGGATTAAACGAACAAACTGCTGAGCATGTTCTACAGGACTGTCCTCTGTATGACCAGTTAAGAAAGATATACTGGCCCAATGACTCAACACTAAACTCAAAGCTATATGGAGTTAAAGAGGAACTTCAAACAACAGTCGAATTCATCATGAGAACTCGTCTGACGGTGTAATCATCAAAGATGCGATCGCAAGAAGAAGAAGAAGATGAACTTAGGCGGGAACTCTATTCTTATCTTGAAGAAGAAAACCATTTCAGTGCTAAGTGCTTTCTGGACACTGACTTCCTGTTAAAAGTTGCATAACTCTGTGATCTTTTTGAAAAGTTGAACTCGTTGATTAAGTCTCTCCAAGGAAGTGAAACTCATTTGATTCAACTTATTGACAAAGTTTCGGCCTTCAAAAAGAAGCTTCTTCTTTGGAGGAGAAAAATCATTGAAGGGGGAGAAATGGACTACTTCCCAGGTTTGCAGCAGTTCATTACAGGCAATGAAATAGATTTTAGTGCAGATATTGTTTCTATAATTATAATTCCAGGACACTTATCTCAACTCGATGTTCATTTTGAAAAATAGTTTCCTGAAAACTGTGACAGGTTTCAGTGGGTTCAAAATCCCTTCAGTAGTGATGCTCCTTCGGACTTCAGTACTGCAGGAAAGGAAGAACTGATAGAACTTTCATCAGACTCTTCATTACAAGCGAAGTTTCCATCCATGGCATTGCCAGAATTTTGGTATACAGTAAAACAGGAGTTCCCAAGCTTGAGCAAGAGAGCACTGAAGATGTTAATTCCTTTTGCAACCTCCTATCTCTGCGAGGCTGGGTTTTCAGCAGTGGCTGTCATAAAAACCAAGTTCAGATCAAGACTTGATGTTGAGAAGGAAATGAGGGTAGCTGTATCTCAATTGGTGCCAAGATTTGACAAGCTGTGTAACAACAAACAAGCTCAAGTTTCACACTGAGGTGACTGGTACTTTATTCATCATATTTTTTTTTAGTTTTAATGTACAAGTTTTTTGTTATGGAGATTGAATCATGAGTGCAGTATATCAGTGAACGATTTTCAGACAAAAATATTAAAAAATGTTAGAAAGAAACTACTTTATCTGTGCTGTTTTCTTTTTTATAGTAACGGTTTTCAAAGTGCACTTTGTGTATATTTTTTCTTGCACGTGTAATTTTTTCACAGATTGTCAAATTGCATTTTTTTTTAAAAATTACATTTAAACATTACATCGTTTAAAAGCCTTTCCAAAGCTCTCCTGCTCAAAAACAGTTAAGCTAAATGTCGAAGCATCGCTATAATTTTTACCAGTTATCCCACAGGGGAACCGCAGAAAGAATGTAGTTGGTCAGGGGAGCCATGGACTCAAAAAGGTTGAATACCGCTGCTCTACACCATAAAATTATTGTTTATTACTGCTACGGTTGCTCTACACCCGAAAGTTACTGTTTATTACAGCTACGGTTACTCTACACCCTAAAGTTACTGCCTAATACAGTTACGGTTACTCTACACCCCAAAGTTACTGCCTATTACAGCTACCGTTAATCTACAACCTACAGTCTACTACAGCATCAAACTCTGCGCCAAGAAGTTAGAAAAGACAATGAACTATGTTCTAGAAGTTACAGGAGGCAATGAACAATGTTCTAGAAGTTACAAGAGACCATGTATTCTGTTCTACAAGTTCCTCTGTACCTTAAAGTTACTGTATATTAAAACCACGGTTATTGTACACCCTTAAGTTCCTGTCTACTAAAGACACTGTTACCTTCCGCCTGAAAGTTACTGATTATCACAGCTACGGTTACTCTACACCCTGAAATTACTGCCTATTACAGTTATGGTTACCTACGCACTAAAATTACTGTTTATTACAGCTACGGTTACTCTACACCCTACAGTTACTGCGTATTACATTTATGGTTACTCTACACCTTAAAGTTACTGCCTAATACATCTACGTTTACTCTACACCCTAATATTGCTGCCTATTACAGCTACGGTTACTCTACACCCTAAAGTTACTGCCTATTACAGCTACGGTTATTCTACATCCTAAAGTTACTGCCTATTACAGCTACGGTTATACTACATCCTAAAGCTACTGCTTATTACAGTTACGGTTACTCTACACCTTAAAGTTGCTGTCTATTACAGCTACGGTTACTCTACACCCTAAAGTTACTGCCTATTACAGTTACTCTACACCCTAAAGTTACTGCCTATTACAGCTATGGTTACTCTACACCCTAAAACTACTGCCTGTTACATTTACGGTTACTCTATGTGACGACACGTCTGTACGTGTCCTTTTGTGTCATCTCTCACACCTTCAACCCTCCGGCAGTATCCTTTCTTTTTCTTCATTTTTCTCATCGCTTTTATTTGACATAAATCATGCCTTTTCATTCGTTATTTTCACTATTTTGCTCTATGCTGGACATAGCATGGTGAATTCTCTAACACACCACTCCCCTATGGCAGTATTTGCTATGGGAGTAATGCGTATCTTATTGTTTCACACTCCACTCCCAGACTGTTGTTACGATTCGCCAGGTTTGGTGACCCGGCCAGCGATAATACTTTATCCCCTAATCCGTCTGAACACCTGTGGTAACGTGTCCGTCAAACATTTGACCCCACTGGAAAGCGGCTGATCATGTTGACACAAGCCGGTTTTGTGATCAGATGAAAGAAAACCACACGGGATGTCCAGACAACTGTCTGGCGTAGGCACGCAGATTATTCTGATAAACAGAAGTGCGCCGGAAGTCTTAGGTAACGATATGATATCACTGTGTAAGAGGCCACGCGTGTATATTAAATTTAATATTTTCAAATACGCGTGGGATGAGAAATGATAAATTTCCCCACCCAAACAGTGTTAGATAGATTGGATTGGTTCGCCAGAATCTACTATGATTTGATTGGAACTTTCGGCGGAAACACAGCTGAGATTTGAAACTAAGGATTGTGAGATATAATCTAACAAACTCGGAGTCACCGCACATAGACAGACTGCATCGCAGCGACAACTAAACACCTCCTACAAGCCAGAGGAAAGAGAACAGGACTTATCATTCCACAATTATAAGTATCAGATCGAGTATTGGACAACTTTGGAATTTAAGCAAGTAAACCAGCATTTTAATACAAGGCTGGAAACTTGGGAATTCTATCACAAGAAGTCATAAGAGGAATTATAGATTTCCAGACCAAGTGTCTCACCCGTCATAAGAGGAATTATAGATTTCCAAACCAAGTGTTTCACCCGTCATAAGAGGAATTTCTCAGACTTAAGTGATTCGAACAGCATCTAACTACAGGGCTGTGGGTCCATTCTAAATCTGTGCCAGGAGACGTGTGTATTCCCAAAATTTTGGGGTAAGTGTAAACAAATTATTTACTAATGTAAATTCTACAGGTTTCTTGCTAAGTGGTTATATATGAGGCTGGCAACCTCAACATATGAAAATAATATATTCATGAACCACTACTGCAAGAGCTGGTGATTGTTTCTGACTAGTCGTGCGGGGAAACCCGACAGCAGATGACCTAGACCCCGACGGGAGTAGCGACGTGTAATGAGTGATAATTACATCACACGTGCCTAAAGTGTATAGAATCATTTTGTGAGATTTATATACCTTTTTAATTGTAATTCAGGCAGATCATTATTCATGCACTCCAGGCGCTATTTCCTAGTTGACACCCAGAAGGATATTAGTGAATTTTCATCATATTCCCTGAGTACATTGTGTGCTTAGGAATTTGATTCTTCTGAGAGGTTAACATTCGTGGGTGGAGCGCATGAAAATGGGCCTGTTAGTTTGCGGAGAACAAATATACTGAGGCATTTGTTTATTTCTAATTTGTCACAGTTCGTGGTTACAAGACATCAGACTTAAGTACTGAAGTTCCTACGCCACTAGTGTGAGAGAAGAGTATCACCACCACCCGCCTACAGTGGACGAATTACGTGGAGAAGTGTACTCATCACCAAAAAGAAGTGACGGAAACCACAGCTGCATTACTCAGCTGGAGCTAAGTTGTGTGTAATAAGCTACATAAAAAATATGGACAGTATTAGTCACGCCCTACCAAAACCTCAATGAGGAAAAATTTAATATAACTTTCACCCCGTTTAATCCTTTTTAACTTGTTGAACTAATTGACTATTAAATTTATTGTATGTTATTTTAAACTAAACAATAATAGTTGATTCAGTTTATTTGTACGAAAGCAAACGTATGAGCCAATTTTTCTTGATAAATATATATATATAAATATAGACCCTTTAATTATAAGAGGGCATTCGTTGGATTATTCCAACTGTGGGCTTGACGGGCGAGAATCATAGCATAACCCCTTCACAAAAGACGACGGACAAGATAATAAGTTAACAAATTTGTTCAGCCCTTAAGCAGCGTTTTGTTCTTGACTTCTGGTAATTTCTTGTGCAGGCTCCCCTAAGGTGAAATCGCCATTCATCTTCTATCTATTGTATATCTTTGCCAAGAGTAATCTTGCGCGAAGATAGATACCTTGGACGACCTACTTTTAGATACGCTTGCGTTGTGACTATTAGTGGACCACTACTGCAAAGCAAGGGGAGGCAATCCCGTGACACTCTACACCCTAAAGTTACTGCCTATTACAGTTACTGTTACTCTACACCCTAAAGTTACTGCCTATTACAGTTACGGTTACTCTACACCCTAAAGTTAATGCCTATTACAGTTACGGTTACGGTTACTCTATACCCTAAAACTACTGCCTGTTACATTTACGGTTACTCTACATCCTAAAGTTCCTGCCTATTACAGCTACGGTTACTCTACAACCTACAGTTTACTACAGCGTCAAACTCTGCGCTACGAAGTTAGAACAGACAATGAACTATGTTCTAGAAGTTACAGAAAACAATGAACTATGTTCTAAAAGTTACAGGAGACAATGAACAATGTTCTAGGAGTTACAGGAAACAATGAACTATGTTCTAAAAGTTACAGGAGACAATGAACAGTGTTCTAGAAGTTACAGGAGGCAAAGAACTATGTTCCAAAAGTTACAAGAGAAAATATATTATGTTCTACAAGTTACAAGAAACAATGAATTATGTTCTAGAAGTTACAAGAAACAATGAATTACGTTCTAGAAGTTACAAGAGACAATGAACTATGTTATAAAAGTTACTATAAATTATGTTCTACAAGTTATAAGAGACAATGAATTATGATCTAGAAGTTACAAGAGACAATGAACTATGTTCTAAAGTTACAAGAGCCAACGATTTTTGTTGTAGATGTTACAAGAAACAATGAATTGTGATCTAGAAGTTACAAGAAACAATGAATTATTATCTAGAAGTTACAAGAGACAATGAGTTATGCCCTAGAAGTTACAAGAAAAAATTAATTATGTTGTAGAAGTTACAAGAATCAATGAAAAGTGATTGTCGTGAATTATTCTAATCCCCATATATAAATTAAAACGTAAATGCAAAGCCTAACAAATAAATTTAATAAAAGGAAAGAAGAATGGTAAAGAACAGTGCTGTCACAATGCCTGTACTCGAAATCCCCCTTGTTTTCTACTTCGTCGGCAAATTGTAACGCTTTCACGTTGATAGTAAAAGCCTACTGTATTATTACCCGCTTTCTTCAATGAAACGTGTACTGTATTTCTTGGAAAAAACCTTGAGATACGCAAGCTGATCAATGACCTAAATTTAATATTTCATTCATTCCATTTTATACACGGCGTAACTAAAAGACAGATGGACTAAAGGATAGAGAGAAGGGAGAGGCAGAAAGCAGGGACACCTGCAACACTAAACACGCGTCGCGCGATACACAATTGCTGCCATCACGCGTGTAAGGCCACATGCACTAACTTTATTTCAAATCGACAGTGATAAAATTCACTACCCATACCAGAGTTAGGTTTTTAAAATCCTGAAAAACGCTTATTGGGAATTATGACATTATACCGGTTTACGTTTGAAAACATGACAGTACCCAGACACCACATGGGGATTGAAGTGAACAGGAGGTGGTAGAAAATGCACATTTTGAACGCAGCCACCTAGCTCCATTAAATTCGTATATTTGGGTTCCTTAGGGTTTGCTGACAAAGAATATGTAAAACGTTACGCAAATAGTCTAGGAATTACCAAGTTATGGCCAAAATAAAATAGTGGGGGTGCCTGACAGCATGAAATCATTTCTGCTCATAAAATTTTTTTTTTATAACGTGTTTGAAAAAACATTACGTTACGGAAATAGCCTACCATGTTAACTCCTATTTGATTGGAGCGCAACAAATGAAAGACTAAACACGATTGGTCGGACTATAAATACTATCTTGTGTTGTCAGGGGAAACGTGAGAAAGGGGTACTTTTTTTGAAAAGATGTGTAGACATGGTTTGATTGGGTAGAGCTGCGAATATACTCAATTCAGAGCGTCTGTTCATTGCCACATCTTGTAATAAACCTACTAAGAAGCAGTGCGTTGAGCACCAGTGTATATTTTTTATAAAATAAAGCCTGGGACATCGGCAGATCGGAGTTGTGCTATATTCATTGCCAGTCAACGAAACTGTTTATTATTATTTCCATGAATTGTGGTAAGCTTGAAATATTCAATATCTTTTAATGAAAATTGAATGTAAATTGATAAATTATGTCTATATATATGTGTGGTTCAGTAGCGAACATGATGTAAAACCTATAGTGCTCCAGCCTGAACAGAAGGTGTCGGAGAAAAGTAAAACTGCATGGAATGGCCAAACAGTACACTGACACCTAGATTATTAACTAGAAAGAAATAATGCTGGAATTGCAGAGGCGTAGTAACCATTAGGGAGGGAAATACTGGTATAAAGTATTTCAGATGAAGCTGACAGTTGGCCTAACGCTCTGAACTCAATGTTTGTGATGTATTGTGCTCAGTGTAGAAATGGAGTATAAATTAGTTCTGACGTAGAAGGTACAACCTTCTTGTTTCAGGGACCGTGGTCTTAAAGTTATTGAGCAGCACCTGGTCAGAGCTTTGTTGAAGCCAGAGGTGGACAGCATACTCCTTGGTCCATATAGCAACCAGTGGGGTGGCTCCAGAACTCATTAAATAATCGAGCAGAGGAGTCTTTTACTGCAGTCATCACGCAAGATAAGAGAGTGTGGCCATGGAGCTCAACATTATGTACCCCCATCTTAAAATGACATTATAAACTAAAATTAAGAGGGGAATTTAATTGTTTTAATACCAGGAACTGAGAACATCTCCAATACTAGTTCCAATAGAAACAAACTATTGAAGTCATGATGACAAATACCAACAGAGCTTGAACAAAACAAAACCAGTATTACCTCATATTACCACTACACAACTGACACACATAGGATACCATTAATAATATATGTCACTATAAGAATCCTATTAATAAATTCTGTACATATAACTTGTAATTAAAATTGATTGTGATTCCTGGTTCCCTTTGTATTTGAATCAGGACACATATACATTCATGACAGCACTGAATACATATTGTTATTTGAAAAGTTATCAGTGACTCCTTTAAGATATCCTCTTAGAGTGTTTTATGTATGTGAGTGTCACAGTGTTGTCAAGTGTGGTGGAATAAATTAAATTGTTTATCTGTCTGTTGTTGTTATGACTTACACTTCCTCATACACATACCCTAGACATATAACGTAGTCATCACACTATTCCAGAATAATTCTGACTGAGGTATACATATGTGGCAGTAAGTAAGGTTATCTATAATACACTACTCTTATTAGATATAGATACCTTCACAGCTGATCTCAGTCAGTACACTAAGTCCCCTATAAATATTTATAACATCCCACTTTACCACATATATTGGGGTCTCGCCCTCGGGATTTTGAATCTTTCCCTATTACAAACATTGGGGGTAACTCAATTCAGGGAATAATAAGAATTAAAAGGTATCCTTGGGTGAAAATAAATAAGGTTGAGCTCACAGTGCCTGTGTTGTCTTGAGTTAATTAGTCATAGATAAAATTGTTTAGTTAAATATTTTAGACATTTATCTGTTAGACAATGGCCGACCTGGCAAAATTTCGATCTGCTGCTGTACAGACTGCGAAAGAGTTAGGAATGGACGGGCAAATTATGATTTCTTATGTCACTGCTGAATGTGACAAATATATTGAACGGGAAGAAAGAAGATTAGAAAAAGAGGCCGAAAGAAAATTAGAGGCTGAGACTAAGAGGTTGCAGATTGAGGCTGAGGCTAAGAGGTTGCAGATTGAGGCTGACAAAGAGGTTAAAGCATTGGAGGCAGAAAGAGAAGACAAAAGATTAGCTGCAGAAGAAAGAAGATTGACTGCAGAGAGGGAAGCAGAAAAGGAGGAGAAGAGATTACAAAGGGAACATGAGTTACGACTAAGGGAGTTTGAGTTTCAGGGCCATGCTCCTGAAAATGGTGCCAGTCCCTTTGCCTCGGATGCCACTGCTAGCCAAGGAGCCTCAACCTCAGCTATGAATTTTCATTTAGATCATTTTGTTGAGAAAGACGATGATATAGAGAGCTATCTAAATAGGTATGAACTATTAGCTACCACATATGGGTTAGAGAGAGAAAGGTGGAGCTTAAAGTTATCTCAGGGACTTCGTGGGGCAGCTTATGAAGTTTTTGCAAAAATGAGCAGAAGTGATCAGGAAAATTATGACATGCTAAAGCAGGCTCTTTTGTTAAGATATGAAAAGAATGCAGAATTTTATAGGAAAAAATTTAGGAATGCTAAACTACTGTCAGGTGAAACCTATCACCAGTTCTCTGCACGAATAGAGACATACTTGGAGAAATGGACTTCTCTGGGGAAAACCCAAGATCTTAAGGAAATGGTCCTTATAGAGCAATTAAGAGAGTCCATGGCTTCAGACCTGAGAAAGTTTCTCATGGAACAAGGTGCAGAGAGGCTGGGTGAGTTGCTAAATGTTGCTGAAAGGTATCAAGCAGCTCAAGCAGAGGTAACAGGTAATAAAAAGAAACAAGTGGATAACTTTAGGGCACCACAGAACTTTAATAAATTTGATCCTAGGGATCAAAACAAAGGTAAGCACCAGTTTGATAGGCAACGGTATGAAAATAAAAATAAAACCCCACAATTCGATGAAAGGAAATATGATGAAAGAAAATCTTTCAACCAAGGAAAAAGGTGGTGTAAAAATTGTAAGATGAACAATCATGACACTGACCATTGTAGAAGGAAACCTCCTCATTGTGCTGCTATGACATCGGGGAAAAAGGAAAAGAAGGTCAAACCTGAAGAACTACAGGAACCATACCACCCCCCAGTGTGTGAAGATGTCATCTGTAATGGTGTCACTATAAGGTGTTTATATGATACCGGTTTAGATTACGATTCCGTTGTGAGTTCTCACCTGGTGCAGGCCGATCAATACACCACAGAAACAGTGGAGATTCAAACTGCAACCAAGGATGTAGCTACCATGACACTTCCCGTCGCCCGAATAAAAGTGAAAACGCGATATGTGGAAGGAATCATAAAAGCAGCAGTGATAAATGAGCCAATCTACCCTCTGATATTGGGGTGTAGATATGTCTTCTTGGGGAATCCCAAGAGACCTGTGATATTGGCAACAGTGCAGACCAGATCACAGTCTAAAAAGGAGGAGGATAATCCAATAAATACTCACCCAGAGGAGATGAGGAAGGCACAGGCTGAGGACAAAACACTCAAGCCATGTTTCAAGAAGTTGCCCAAATCTCATACACCTCCAGGCAAGGGAGTTTTATATGAAGAACAAACTGATATATAGGAAGGCTGGATCTGAATCCAATGGTCACGGACAGCTGGTCCTTCCCACTTCATATAGGACTAAAGTGTTGGAACTAGGGCATGCGATTCCCTTCAGTGGTCATATGGGAATCAGCGCAACAGGACAGCGAATAGCTTGTCCTTATTTCTGGCCAGGAATAACTGAAGATATCAAACGATATGTAAAATCCTGTCCAGAGTGCCAACGAGTAGCACCTAAACATTGGACTGCACCAGCAACTCTGGGGGAAATGCCCATAGTGGGAACACCCTTTGAGAGAGTTGCCGTGGATCTTGTGGGACCTCTCACCCGAACCAAGAGAAGGAACAGCTACATTCTGACTCTGGTGGACACTTGTTCTATGTGGGGAGAGGCAGTAGCCCTGTCATCGATTGATTCTAAACATGTGGCAGAGGCATTGCTCACAATTTTCACAAGGTTAGGCTTTCCCAATCAAATCTTGACTGATAATGGCTCTCAGTTCAAGGGGAAACTAACTGAAGAAGTTTTCAGGATCTTCCAGGCCAAACACTTCCATTGTAGTGTGTACCATCCCCAAGGGAACGGCCAAGTGGAAAGATTTAACGGCACGTTGATGTCGATCCTGAGAAAGTTGGCACACGAAAAACCAGATACATGGGACCAGTACCTGCCAGCCGCCCTCTTTGCTTATCGGGAGGTACCCCATAGTTCAACCGGTATGGCCCCGGCAACATTATTGTTTGGAAGGCCAATAAAAGGTCCACTCGAAGCTTTGTTAAGAACGTGGACTGATGAAAAGGCAGAGGAAAACATTACATCTTCATACCAATATGTGAATGAGCTGACCACTCGTTAAAAACTGGCTGGAAACTTGCCAATGAAAATTTGAAACAAGCCAGGAAGAAACATGCTGCCTATTATAACAGGAAGGCGAAAGACAGAGATTTGGCTGTGGGAGAGAAGGTACTGCTTCTTCTCCCGGGAGTCAGAATAAGTTACAGATTGGATGGCAAGGTCCATATACAGTTTTAGAGAAGGTGTCTAGAACAAATTATAAGATAGATAAGAAGGGGAAAGAAAAAATCTATCATGTGAATCTCCTGAAGAAATATTTGGAAAGAGAACATTGGAAAGAGACACACTTGTTGACCTTGTCCATCGCCATGGAGATGAAAAAGGAACCACTTTCATCATTTGAATATCCATTACACCCCTGTGAGACAGCAGCACAGGTGAAAATCAGTACACATTTAACAAAAAACTCAGAAAGAGAGAGTGCAACAGGTTCTAAATAATCATGCAGAGGTGTTAACAGACCGACCAGGGCATACAAACCTATTGGAATATGATATGAAACTGATAGACCCCACACCTGTCTGTATGAAACCATATTCGATTCCGTTTGCTAAGGAGAAAGCTTTGAAGGAAGAGATAGACTATCTGTTGAAGGAAGGAATTATTTCACACAGTGAATCCTCATATAGTTCCGGTGTTGTACTCTTAAGGAAGCCCTCTGGAGAACATAGACTCTGTATAGATTACAGGAGACTGAATGCTATTACAGAAGGACAGGTGGATCCATTGCCGGATACAAATCAGCTGTTTGCCAGACTAAATAAAGCTAAATATTTCTCAAAAGTGGATCTGAGTAAAGGATACTATCAGATTCCAGTAAAGCCTGAGGTTAGACCATACCTAGCTTTTAGTACCTCAGAAGGACACTATGAGTTTAATAGATTGCCATTTGGATTGAAGAATGCGCCTAGTGTCTTCTCTAGAATGATGAGAAAATTATTGGACCCTCTGAATAATCCATGTATAACAAATTTCATGGATGATATCCTTATAGCAACAGAAACATTTGAGGAACACATTGACTCTCTGAAGATGCTGTTTGATCGACTTAGGGAAGCAAATTTAACAGCCCGACCAACCAAATGTTGCGTTGGATGTAAAGAATTGGAATTTTTGGGACACACAGTTTATCAGGGAAACATGACCCCTGACCCAAAGAATTTAGAGAAACTAAAGAAAGCCCCGAGACCACAAACCAAGAAGGACGTGAGATCCTTTTCTCTCATTATGTGGTTTCTACCAGAAGTATATCAAAAACTTTAATTCCATATGTGCACCGTTAACTGATTTGACACGTAAAGGACATCCAGATCGCATTACATGGACACCACAATGTGAAATGGCTTACCAAGAATTGAAGGAAAAGCTCACAAGTAAACCTATTTTGAAATTACCTGACTTAAGTCAAGAATTCATAGTAAGGACGGATGCCAGTAATATTGGGTTGGGTGCAACTCTACTACAGAAATCAGATGCATTGGATGGGGAATTAAGCCCAGTGGCATATGCTAGCAGAAAATTGAATAAAGCTGAAATCAACTACTCAACTAGCGAAAAAGAATGTCTTGCAGTAATATGGGCAATAAAGAAATTCAATATTTATCTGTATGGGAAGGCATTTAAGTTGCAAACGGATCACAAACCTTTATCGTTTCTAGCCCAGGCTAGGCATGAGAACTCTAGGTTACTCCGATGGTCCTTACTTTTGGCTCCCTATAATTTTAGCATTGAGTATATATCTGGAAAAACAAATTTGGGAGCGGATTTTTTAAGCCGCCATCCGTGTGATGAGAATCACCGGAAACCCCAGAAATAATAATAAATTTCTCTATGTGTATATAGAATAAAGGACTGACATATAATGTCTGTTTTAAGAGGGGAGATGTCGTGAATTATTCTAATCCCCATATATAAATTAAAACGTAAATGCAAAGCCTAACAAATAAATTTAATAAAAGGAAAGAAGAATGGTAAAGAACAGTGCTGTCACAATGCCTGTACTCGAAATCCCTCTTGTTTTCTACTTCGTCGGCAAATTGTAACGCTTTCACGTTGATAGTAAAAGCCTACTGTATTATTACCCGCTTTCTTCAATGAAACGTGTACTGTATTTCTTGGAAAAACCTTGAGATACGCAAGCTGATCAATGACCTAAATTTAATATTTCATTCATTCCATTTTATACACGGCGTAACTAAAAGACAGATGGACTAAAGGATAGAGAGAAGGGAGAGGCAGAAAGCAGGGACACCTGCAACACTAAACACGCGTCGCGCGATACACAATTGCTGCCATCACGCGTGTAAGGCCACATGCACTAACTTTATTTCAAATCGACAGTGATAAAATTCACTACCCATACCAGAGTTAGGTTTTAAAATCCTGAAAAACGCTTATTGGGAATTATGACATTATACCGGTTTACGTTTGAAAACATGACAGTACCCAGACACCACATGGGGATTGAAGTGAACAGGAGGTGGTAGAAAATGCACATTTTGAACGCAGCCACCTAGCTCCCTTAAATTGAGATATTTGGATTCCTTAGGGTTTGCTGACAAAGAATATGTAAAACGTTACGCAAATAGTCTAGGAATTAACAAGTTATGGCCAAAATAAAATAGTTGGGGTGCCTGACAGCATGAAATCATTTCTGCTCATAAAATTTTTTTTATAACGTGTTTGAAAAAACATTACGTTACGGAAATAGCCTACCATGTTAACTCCTATTTGATTGGAGCGCAACAAATGAAAGACTAAACACGATTGGTCGGACTATAAATACTATCTTGTGTTGTCAGGGGAAACGTGAGAAAGGGGTACTTTTTTGAAAAGATGTGTAGACATGGTTTTGATTGGGTAGTGCTACCAATATACTCACTTAAGCGACTCTGCTCATTGCCACATCTTGCACTAACCCTACCAAGAAGCCGTGCGTTGAGCACCAGTGTATATTTTTTATAAAATAAAGCCTGGGACATCGGCAGATCGGAGTTGTGCTATATTCATTGCCAGTCAACGAAACTGTTTATTATTATTTCCATGAATTGTGGTAAGCTTGAAATATTCAATATCTTTTAATGAAAATTGAATGTAAATTGATAAATTATGTCTATATATATGTGTGGTTCAGTAGCGAACATGATGTAAAACCTATAGTGCTCCAGCCTGAACAGAAGGTGTCGGAGGAAAGTAAAACTGCATGGAATGGCCAAACAGTACACTGACACCTAGATTATTAACTAGAAAGAAATAATGCTGGAATTGCAGAGGCGTAGTAACCATTAGGGAGGGAAATACTGGTATAAAGTATTTCAGATGAAGCTGACAGTTGGCCTAACGCTCTGAACTCAATGTTTGTGATGTATTGTGCTCAGTGTAGAAATGGGAGTATAAATTAGTTCTGACGTAGAAGGTACAACCTTCTTGTTTCAGGGACCGTGGTCTTAAAGTTATTGAGCAGCACCTGGTCAGAGCTTTGCTGAAGCCAGAGGTGGACAGCATACTCCTTGGTCCATATAGCAACCAGTGGGGTGGCTCCAGAACTCATTTAAATAATCGAGCAGAGGAGTCTTTTACTGCAGTCATCACGCAAGATAAGAGAGAGTGGCCATGGAGCTCAACATTATGTACCCCCATCTTAAAAATGACATTATAAACTAAAATTAAGAGGGGAATTAATTGTTTTAATACCAGGAACTGAGAACATCTCCAATACTAGTTCCAATAGAAACAAACTATTGAAGTCATGATGACAAATACCAACAGAGCTTGAACAAAACAAAACCAGTATTACCTCATATTACCACTACACAACTGACACACATAGGATACCATTAATAATATATGTCACTATAAGAATCATATTAATAAATTCTGTACATAAAACTTGTAATTAAAATTGATTGTGATTCCTGGTTCCCTTTGTATTTGAATCAGGACACATATACATTCATGACAGCACTGAATACATATTGTTATTTGAAAAGTTATCAGTGACTCCTTTAAGATATCCTCTTAGAGTGTTATATGTATGTGAGTGTCACAGTGTTGTCAAGTGTGGTGGAATAAATTAAATTGTTTATCTGTCTGTTGTTGTTATGACTTACACTTCCTCATACACATACCCTAGACATATAACGTAGTCATCACACTATTCCAGAATAATTCTGACTGAGGTATACATATGTGGCAGTAAGTAAGGTTATCTATAATACACTTCTCTTATTAGATATAGATACCTTCACAGCTGATCTCAGTCAGTACACTAAGTCCCCTATAAATATTTATAACATCCCACTTTACCACAGTGATCTAGAAGTTACATGAGACAATGAATTATGATCTAGAAGTTACAAGAGACAATGAACTATGTTCTACAAGTTACAAGAAACATTGAGTTATGATCTAAAAGTTAAAAGAGATAATGAACTATGTTCTAAAAGTTACAAGAGACAATGATTTATTCTGTAGAAGTTACAAGAAACAATGAATTATGATCTAGAAGTTAGAAGAGACAATGAATTATGTCCTAGAAGTTGCAAGAGACAAGAAATTATGATCTAGAAGTTACAAGAGACAATGAACGGTTACAAGAGAAGTTATCAATGAACCTAGGAATAAAACAATTAACTGTTCTTCTTCTTCTTTGGTCTATAGCTGCCGACTGCCAAAGCAGTCAGTCGCCATCACGCCTGGTGGCGTCTTGTAGCGCAGCAACAAACTGCTTCCACTTTGCTCAGTCGGCAGCCATCCTTCGTGGAGTGCCCCAGCTCTGGTTCATTCTTTGCATCTCGGGTTCCACAGTTCTCCGCCAAGTTGTTTTTGGTCGACCTCTCTTTCGCTGTCCTTCAGGGGTCCAGAGCATAGCTATTCTTGTGATGGCATCGGGATCTCTTCCCTGGATGTGGCCAACCCAACTCCAGCGTCTGCCAGCTTTGATGGTGTGCATGTCCTCTTTGTTGATTCGAGAAAACAGTTATTGGTTGATGATGGCATTCGGCCAAAAGATTTGGAGAATTTTTCTTAGATAGATTGTGTGAAAAGAGGACAAATTCGACATTTCCTTCTCTGTTACTCTCCAGCATTCCGCACCGTAGAGAAGCACAGAAATTACACAGCTCTCATATAATCTTTATTTGGTGTTTGTACTGTACTGGGAAGACTTCCAGATGTTGTTTAGACTAGCAAAGGCTGTTCTCGCTTTATTCATTCTGTTGTTGATGTCTTTGCGTGTTCCGCCGTTTGGTGTTACTATACATCCTAGGTATGCAAATGTGTCTGTCTGTTCTAGCTTCTGGTTCCTTATTGTTATGGGCACAGGATTGCCCACATTGAGTGTCATGACCTCTGTCTTCTTTAGATTGATGTTCAGACCCACCTGCTGGCTATACATATTCAGTCTATCTGTTTTTTTCTTGGATGTCTTGATGTGAATGTTCGAATAGTGCAATGTCATCTGCGTATTCCAGATCTTCCAGTGCAGAAAACGTTGTCCATCCTATTGCTCTTGGACTGCCCTCTGTTGTCTGGCGCATCAGCCAGACTATGACTGTCAAAAATAAAGTGGTTGATAAGGGGCATCCTTGGCGTAGTCCTGTCTTCACGTCAAAAGTTAGGTTGCTCAGCCCAACACTATATGTTGCCTTCACTGGTGGCTATACCTTGAACTAACGGTTGACATGGTGTTATTATTGACCCTAGCAGTAAAACAACTAACGGTTGACATTGTGACGATACGGTTGTGCGATCTCACGTCCACTCCGGCAGGATACTTTTTTTTCTTCATTTTTTAAAATGAACCTAGCAGTAAAACAAGTAACGGTTGACATGGTGTTTTTAATGAAGCTAGCAATAAAATGACTATCGGTTGACTGGGTGTTTTTAATGAACCTAGCAGTTTAAAAACTTACGGCTGGCAGGGTGTTATTAATGGACCAAGCAATAAAACAAATAACGGTTGACAAATTATTTTATGAATTTGCTGTTTGGCGTTATCAGTTGCTACCCTAGAATCAGTTGGCCTAAACTAATTCAAATACAAATCTAAAAGGAACGCCACAACATCTAAGTTGACAGATGTTATTAATGAACCTAGCAGTAAAACAACTGAAGGGTGATATGAAGTTATTAATGAACCTAGCAGTAAAACATCTAACGGTTGACATGAAGTTATTAATGAACATAGCAGTAAAACAACTAATTAGGAAAGAAGAAAGTAATCAGTAAATGAACTACCTCTCCCCCCCCCCCCCCCCCCCCCCCCCCCCCCCCTTGTCCCAAGATATACAGTAATAAAACTGGCACTAAAGAACACACGTAATCGTTAGAACACAGACAATTAGCAACTTACGACGTTTTTTTTTCAATTAAAAAACGTCTTTCGTATCACAATGTTTTGCTTGCACTATAAATAGGGAAAAACGTAATACTGTAACAGATTTACTTGTCTGTCCCTATAGAATAATCTTATTAGTTCTGTCAATCAGAAATATTTTTCGTGTAAGAGGATTTGGTCGTGCCTGGTAATCAGCTCATAATTTTTACCAGTTATAAATGAAAACTCAGAGTTTCTGCGTTTAGATTTTTCTGTCAGCGGCACACACACAAAAGGTAGACACTATTTGACATAGCCAGGGAAGCTGTGAGAAACATTGTTATCTGGTAAAGTTCATCGACACAGATGAAGGTAACGACAATAAGTAGTACATGTCTTACTGGGACACGGGACAAAAAAGCGACCCACATTACGACCACAGGGAGTCGGAGTGGCTAAGAGGTATGGCGTCCGCCTCGGGTTCGATTCCCAGTACAGGGAGTATAATGTATGCAAATTTTTTCAGAACCAGTGGTCCTAATCATGTCATACACCCCCCTGGTCTCATGGGTAGTGAGATCGGATGCCTAGCCTTCTCGGATAAGGGCGAAAAAACAGGAGGTCCCGTGTGCAAGTTGCGCACGTTAAAAATCCCACCGCAGTTGGAAATCGTAAAGAGTAGGCCATAAGGCAAAATTTAAACAATAGAAACCTACCCACCAAATATATTTATAGAATTTGTGATTCCTATATACGTCACACAATGGGATTCTCGCCGGTGCTACGGAGTTCGTGCACTGTGCTGAGATCCTCTTTGTGTGATCTAAGGGAGGAGATCGGAGCACTGATGGAGTTGTCCATGTGCAATGAAGATAGTCCTTAAAACCAAACCAAACGACCACAGGCTCTTGATCCGGAACAAACCAAACGACCACAGGCTCTTGATCCGGAACAAACCAAACGACCACAGGCTCTTGATCCGGAACAAACCAAACAGTAGAGACAAGAAAGTTGGACAGAAATAGATCATTTGTGACGTAGAACAGACATACAATATGTGGCCAACCTAAAAGCAAGTGGAGCTTTCATTGCATTGGGAAATATATGGAGATCAAGAGAAATCGGATCCAACATGAAAATAAGAATCTTCAACTCAAATGTGAAGTCAGTCCTATTGTATGGCTCTGAGACATGGAGAACAACACAGACAACAACCAAAAAGCTACAGACTTTCATAAATGGGTGCTTGCGTAGAATAGAGGGATTAAAATGGTATGACAAGGTTACCAACGTGGAACTGATGACAAGAACTAGACAGTGCCAGTGGAACAAGAGATGAGAAGAAGACGATGGCGATGGATAGGACACACACTGAGGAAACCTGTTGATAGCATTACAAGGCAGTCCTTGTTCTGGAACCCCCAGGGCAAGAGAGGCAGAGAAGCACATGGAGAAGAGAGCTGGAAACAGAGGTGAAAATGATGAGGAGAGCGTGAAAATAACTTGAGATGATGTCACGTGACAGGAGGACTTGGCAAGTGCTTGTTGAAGGCCTATGCTCCTTTGGGAGTGGAGGGTTATGAATGAATGAATGAAATGTGGCGAACCTGGCATGATTTCGGAGTGGATGCTAAATAGGGAACTAAAATACAGACATCTGGTCAATGGAAGCTTTCTTAAGCGTACTACACGAAGAAATATGCTTTTATACGCTTCCTGGTCACATCTGGTTGTGTTGTTTAATATACGAATTAAGTGTTCTGGCGTCATATTAGGATTGCGGATTTGTTTCCGTCCAGCTTTGTAGAGAGACAAACAAATGTTGTCGAATTGAGAAGGGGGTCGTTTAAGATAACTTATTTGTTTAATCTTGCTGGAGTGACCTGGAAATATTGACGTCATTATTTCCGGTGAGGTCTCTTATATTAATAAACAGAGGTGGAAAGAAGAGACCAACAAATATTGAGTAATTAGAGCAGGGTCGTTTAATATATCACTTCATTTTCAGCGATGGTTTGTTAGCAATCCAAGGAAAAGACGATGGTCTTATCTGGAGTGCAAAAACAACAGGAAATATTGCAGGGCGTCATTATTTCCTGGGGGTAAGAGGAAAAAAGGAAGACCAAAAGAAACACTCAGAAGAACAATAATAAGAGAAGGAAGAACGTTGGGATTAAACAATGTGCAAGAGCTAAGAGGAGTGGCGTCACAACGAACACCAAGCAATATTGAGTAATGCGCCGTGTTTGGGTGCTTAAATCAAATTTATTATTATTTATCATCTATCACATAATCGACCCTTCCTTAATCAAAGATGGTAGTGAAATTAGCAAATTAAACACCCTCCAATTGGAACTAAGACGAAAATTAAATGTCATGGTCATATTGGGCTATAAGACACGAGTGTTCTAAAACCCCGTACTTTCATTTTAATTCCCAGCACTCAGGGAGGATCAGACGCCAGATAGGAGATAGATATATTTTGCTAGGAAGTAATTAAGGCTAGGATTAACTTTTGTGACATTAAAAGTGTCATAGTCTTTAAAGTCACGATTCATAAAAATCTATCGCAAGTTATCAAGTTAGAAATTGTAGATTAGCAATGATCGTTAGCTCACCTGAAAAGACTGCATTTACACGGCTGCAGTAAAACGCTATCGACCAACTGTGCCAACAGCGTCTGTATATCTACCCTTCACGAAGGGGTAAGCCTTAAAATATATATTTTCTTAATCTTATATGTGTATTTACATGTTTACTGTCACGGCGTCCGACTGGCAGAGTGGTTAGAGCGCTGATCTCTCGTGGCATAGATGCCGGGTTCGATTCAGGGTGTCGATACGCTCCAGTCTACCCAGCTTTAAATGGGTACCTGACTGCTCTTGAGTGCTTAGGAAGAATTTACCTCACTTTATGGACCTATAGTATCATCTATCACTAAGGCAGTAATTGTACCCTTGACCTTTAATAATGCTTACATATGTCAAGATGTCTAGGTGGACCGCATCATATAAATAAATTACATGAACCACCCTGCACAAGCTGATTGACGTTTGCAGCAAGTGAGCGGAAAAAATGTTCCATAGGGAGCCGAAAAAGTTAAATGATCATTGTGCGTAAATATTGGGGTCTATGTAACACATTGATGTACGATATTGTACTATGAAATTCCCTCGTACTTTCACCTGTCTTAATTGGCCTAGGTACCAGAAAAAACACTCAGAGGAGATGAAAATCAGGAAGCGAAACTCTGTTGGTGCTTATATCAGGAGACATAGATTTACGGAAGATGTGATTTTGTTTTCTCTCAGTTTTTGGTACTAGTAACTAGTGCTCAGCTCTGGACACTTTCCATTAGAGACAGGTTTAGACGGTATTCGAGAAAGCAACAAATTTGTAAGATTTACTCGTGCAGCGAATGTGATACCAAAAGTCGTTCGACTCCTGACGCGAGAAGGAAAAGTCAAGACTTTACTGAGAACCAGTATCAGCTACACCAGATTCCAGCGACAATCCATTGTCCACATCCGGCCAGTTAAGGTGAAATCAGTGACACAGTCCATGGACACCCTACCCTTCATCAAACTAGAATATCTTCCAAGGAAGAAACTAATTTTGTTACAATCAACTGTTTCCAATTTTAACCCTTGCCAAAATGAAACTAATTTTTTTCATCTATAATATATATGCTTATATATATATATATATATATATATATAATATATATATAATATATTATAATAACTATATATATATATATATATATATATAAAACGCCTGTCAGTTTGTCCCCCACAGAAACAGGGGCCGCAATGTCTTTTGGTAATGAAAGCTAGACATTAATTGTACTGTTTCCCTTAACATTAATTTTGGGTTAATATATCAATGGAGGTGAAAGGCATACTGGAGGAAATTATTGGAATAGGTGTGAGAGGTAAAAGGGAGGACATGATTGGAGTAGATATGCCATAGGTGGGAGGTACAATGGAGGGCAACTGGAGTAGATTTTCTGGAGGTAAGAGGGATAATGGAGGACATGATTAGAGTTGGTGTGCTAGGAGGGAGAGGTACCGTGGAGGACATGATTGGAGTGGCTGTTTTGAAGGTGAGAAGTATGGTAGAAGACATGATTGGAATAGATGTGTTGGAAGTGAGAGGTATGGTGGAGGACATGATTGAATCAGATGTAGTCGTGAGAGGTACAATGGAGAATACGATTAGAGTAGACATGCTGGAGGTGAGATGTATTGTTGTCATTGGGTTAATCTGATAATTAAACGTGAAGGGTTGATCCTGGTTGCTCGGATAATAATGGTTGCTCAGAAGTACCGCAACCAGGGGATTTATTAAAAGTTCAATAACTTTTTTACATCAGCAACGCCGGGTGTATCTGCTAGTGTAAATATAAATCCTTAGCTGGAGTTGATAACTTGGTTGATTGAAAGTTTGTCTCTGCACCCATATAAGTCACTTTTTAAAACTTATATAAATAGCTAAACAGATTAATATTTTGCTGAGTTACCTTCGACTGGGGCTCATTAAATACAAGTCAGGTGTCACATCATGACAGCTACCTATCTCACAGAAGTGTTAGGGGGATATACATTTTACAAGAACCGAGAAAACTCAGTTTTTTGTAATTGTCATCCTAAAATTCCAGTGAGATTCCCTTAAATAGGAGCATAACCCTTCTATTTATATCACTGCCAAGAGTAATCTTAAGCAAAGGTTGCTACCTTTGAAAAACCTCATCCTTTTACTCGATATGTCTGGCCATTCGTGGACTACAATGGCAGATCAAGGGAGACAATCCGCGACAAGCAGCCATGCAGGTGTATGTTCGCTCTAATACAAATATTCACGACATTTGTATGAATGTATTTGACAACAAATATTCACGACATTTGTATGAATGTATTTGACAACAAATCAATGACCGATAACGAGATGCGTAAAGAAGACAATTTGTTTACCCCTGAAAGTTCAAGTAAAAGTAGACATCACTTTGGTATTTAATATTACACAAATGGTTTCGTGAAGACGTTCCTTCGACTTGTTCCTGTCAGTCACGTGGTAGAACTCTGTCTTCTGTCATGTGCACGTGATCTTGTCTTGGTTTACGCCAGACCAGGATTTTGAAATATCGTCTTACGTCATTCTGCCAGGCGCCATCTTGCCCTGAAGCCAGGTATTTATGTGATGCAACACTGTCTAAAAACGACACGGTGGAGCAGAGCTAATGGAGCAGTTTTAATGGCGCATACCTTATGCAGCAGACTTACTGGTGTAGACTTAGTCAAGCTGAGCTAGTGGAACAGCAGTGGAGCACAGCTAATGGAGAGGACTTAGTGGAGCAGACCTAGTCTAGCTGACCTAGTAGAGAGGAGCTACTGGTGCAGACATAGGCGAGCTGAGCTAGTGGAACAACAGTGGAGCAGAGCCAGTGGAGTAGAGCCTGTGAGGCTCCAAGTTAGTGGAGCAGCGCTAGTGGAGCAGAGCTAGTGGAGCAGCGCTAGTGGAGCAGAGCCAGTGGAGTAGAGCCAGTGGAGTAGAGCCTGCGGGGCCAAGTTAGTGGAGCAGCGCTAGTGGAGCAGAGCTAGTGGAGCAGAGCTAGTGCACAGAGCCAGTGGAGCAGCGCTAGTGAACCACAGCTAGTGGAGCAGCGCTAGTGGAGCAGAGCTAGTGCACAAAGCCAGTGGAGCAGAGCTAGTGAACCACAGCTAGTGGAGCAGTGCTAATAAGTTAATTTAAATGAAAACACTCTAGAAATATGATCATGTTACAGCGGGAGATGGCAGAGAGAACGTACAACTGGAGAGATCGTACCCTTAGAAAACCAGCACAGCTACAAGCTACAATTGAATTCACAGGGGAATATACAGTAGGCCTGAGAGGCACTAGATAAAGAAGCCCACACAACTGAATCTCATGTGTATACTTAAAGGAGACAGCCTAAAGTGTAAATCTGTAACGAGCAGCATTTGCATTTGTATATAAAATCTAGACAGTTATATTTATATCTAAAATCTAAACTATCACATTTATATCTCAATCTGAATTGTGACATTTATATCTAAATTCTAAACTGTTACATTTATATCTTAATCTGAATTGTGACATTTATATCTACAATCTAAATTATTACATTAATATCTCAATCTGAATTGTAGCATTTATATCTAAATTCTAAATTGTTACATTCATATCTCAATCTTCTTCTTCGTTCATCCTAAAAAGGACGTTGGTTGCGTTGTGTCCGTTTACAGCGAAGCTGCGATATTTGCGCCTTTCGGCCGACACTTCCGACTTCAGCACGGCATTTTTGGGACCGGGTTAGCCTTCCCTCTTCGATCCCTACTCACTCAGCCAGACTGCAGTGATGCAGCCTGTTTCCAGGACCACCATTTGGAGGTGGAGTAGGGTTTTGGTCAGCTCTGGTTCGCTGACCCTGACGCAAGCAGTCTAGCTATGGGTCGCTAACTGCATTTCTCACTGTTGACGCGTCTTAGGTCCCATATCTCAATCTGAATTGTAGCATTTATATCTAAGACATGTTATATGTTGCCATCAACTAATTTTGTTTACTGGGGAGGGGTCGCCTGTGGGAACAGGTAAAAGGAAAATAAAATGCCACTGCTCCAACCAGGCAACGCGTAAGTAGTGGCTATATTGAGGTCTGTTATGGAACTAACATCCTCGTCATGTAAACAAATAGCTACAGAGTCAATCAGTGCAAGAGCGGATCATTTGATTCTGTGCACGCTTATGAACCGATGCTCATCATGGACTGGTAAAGTTAGTCATTTTTTTAAAAAACTGTTTCAACTTCCAGGTTGGTTGCCATAGCCACCTTACACGTGTATTTGGCATATCTTATCGTCCATTGTCATGGTAACAACGCTCAACTACATACAAGTAAGAGGGATCAATGAAATAAACATGAGATATCATCGTCACCACTGACAACAAAACGCTAAATATACAACATACAAAGCTTTCAAAAATCAGAGATCGAAGTACGTGGCAAATTGGTTTTCTGTGAGATCAATTTTAAACACCATAATGAGACGACCATCAAATATATTCAAAGCTAAGTGCTCGGACGCGATTGTCTGCCCATCTATGTACACCCCAACCGTTGAAGAATGGATCATCACGTCTGTTCCCTGCCACATGCAAGATTCCATTTCCGGTTCCTGTAGCCGGAGATATTGCTAGGCCTCGTTAATTTTCGTTTACATGCGTATCGACTTTCAACTCACAGAAAATCAAGAAATTAGGTCAAGGTAAAATTGATGTACAGGAAATAACTTCACTTCCTGCAGACAACATGTATATTTATTGGTCTGGGGAATTAGATCGAAAACTGCCCTTTGTCTACTGTTTATGCTGCTAAGCGTCGACGGCAGAGTTTATCGCTAATTTCGAAATGATTGTGTTGTATTTCATGCAGGTGTCTGTTTTCTAGACACCTCGATTATTGTTGTCTGTTGTTTAGGCTCTGAAGGCGTATGTCCGTGCTACTGGTATATTGGATTCTACAGTTTGTGTAAGCTGTTTGTCCACCATTATGTCGTGTCACTGTGTTTGCTATTCCAACAATCTCCTATTTTGTGTGTATGTGTGTGTGCACAATGAACCATACACTACTTGTTTCTGCGTTTATTACATATAAATTAGTTCTGACTTGTTTCTTCGTTTATTACATATAAATTAGTTCCGACTTGTTTCTATTCTGTCTTATATGACGTGGCTAGTGACAGTTTCAGCGTCACATGATGACGACCACCCAGATTTAAACATGGACTCCATTACAGAAAATGTCTTATCTTGGTTAGTCTCTGACCTGTGGTACACATGGAAGAAAATGTCTTATCTTGGTTAGTCTCTGGCCTGTGGTACACATGGAAGAAAATGTCTTATCTTGGTTAGTCTCTGACCTGTGGTACACATGGAAGAAAATGTCTTATCTTGGTTAGTCTCTGACCTGTGGTACACATGGAAGAAAATGGACAAACTAGAGAGCTGGATAAGAGGACTCACCTCTCAAATTGTCAGCGGAGAATGCTTCCTACAGAACTTTGGCCAGCGGAGAATGCTTCCTACAGAACTTTGGCAGCGGAGAATGCCTCCTACAAAACTTTGGCCAGCGGAGAATGTTTCCTACAGAACTTTGGTCAACGGAGAATGCTTCCTACAGAACTTTGGTCAGCGGAGAATGCTTCCTACAGAACTTTGGTCAGCGGAGAATGCTTCCTACATAACTTTTGTCAGCGGAGAATGCTTCCTACAGAACTTTGGTCAGCGGAGAATGCTTCCTACAGAACTTTGGTCAGCGGAGAATGCTTCCTACAGAACTTTGGCCAGCGGAGAATGCTTCCTACAGAACTTTGGCCAGCGGAGAATGCTTCCTACAGAACTTTGGTCAGCGGAGAATGCTTCCTACAGAACTTTGGCCAGCGGAGAATGCTTCCTACAGAACTTTGGCCAGCGGAGAATGCTTCCTACAGAACTTTGGCCAGCGGAGAATGCTTCCTACAGAACTTTGGCCAGCGGAGAATGCTTCCTACAGAACTTTGGCCAACGGAGAAGGCTTCCTGCAGAACTTTTGCCAGCGGAGAATGCTTCCTACTGAACTTTGGCCAGCGGAGAATGCTTCCTACAGAACTTTGGCCAGCGGAGACAGTTTACACCAGAAACTCGGCCACTGAAGAAAGAGTGCATATGTATTGTGTGTGTGTGTGTATGCTAATGTACCGCGTAAGACGTACACAACAAATATTGTGTGTGGGTGTGTGTGCTAATGTACCGCGTAAGACGTACACAACAAATATTGTGTGTGGGTGCTAATGTACCGCGTAAGACGTTCACAACAAAAATAACAAGAATTCTTTTTCAGAAAATTAAGAAAACATAATGATGTGTGTTTTCCTTGTTTTTAAAATCTCGAGTATACTATCTGAGTGCAGACATTGCGGTTCAAACACAAAGTGATACCAAACTCTATACAGTACATTACACCAGAAAATAATCTTATCATCAGAAGTAACCCTACCATCAGACAAGTGTTTTCACCAATTAACCTCCTCAAGAAATGAGGCTGCATCTATTTCTCCCCCTTCCTGAGAACCGCAACCTCTTCCCTCCATTAGTAGTATCATTTCTTCCAGACCTTTACTCTGGTTTGTATGTGACCTTGACCCGAGTAGGCACCAACAACTGGTCCAGGACTTTGTCATTTCTGGTCAGAACTTCAATGATAAATAGGTCAGGGAAAAGAAAGCCCTAGCAAATCGCTATTTCTGTTCTGTACATATCTATCGTGCCGTTCCCTCTTCCTGTATATTTGCACTGCCTGGCATCTCAAGCCGTCTGCTGTCAGGTTGCCAAAGAGTGCCAGAGTTCTAGCCTGACTGAAGCCAACACGTCTGGCTTTATAATGGTTTCAACTTCTAGCCATCTTGCTTACACACAAGACACCGGTGTCTAGAATACACACAAATGCTCTAACACAGGTGTACTCATAGACACACACGCACATTTCTATACCACGTAACAGACAGACATGTAGTCACAAATGTGGTACTGTGACAAACCCAACGTTTGTGAACACAAATAACCATCTCACAAACAGACGATAACTAGATGTTAGTACAGAAAGTTAACGACTCTAGGGTTTCTGGGTATTTTTCAAGGCTGTTATTTATTCCTGTTTTGTTACGTGATGTATGCGTGTGTGTCCGCGCGCGCGTGTGTCTGGGGCGGGGGGGGGGGGGGGGATTCTTGTTAAAACTTGGCAAGTAACTCTGTCCTCGATCTTGACATTTTGATACTGTGAGCAACTTTATTGAAGCCTTCCTATAACCAGCTGTCTCACAATTTTAGTATAACTTACTTGTTATACAAATTTGTGAAGATACGTTGTTTGTGATTAAGGATTCTGGTAAAGAGACGGTGAATTCGTTTCCATTTACATAGATGTCAAATATATTTTGAAAGACGCGAAAGACTCCAGCTAACAGTAATGTATACAATGGACAGTTTGTTCTTTCTAAGAGAAAATCAAAACAAAAGCCGACGACACATAATTTCAACATTACTTGAATCAATTATTGATATCGTTATAGAAGCTCAACATTACTTGAATCAATTATTGATATTGTTATAGAAGCTCAACATTACTTGAATCAATTATTGATATTCTTATAGAAGCTCAAAATTAGAATCTCCAGCTCAAATGTCAAGTCAGTCCTATTGTATGGCCAAAAAGCTACAGACTTTTATAAATGGACGCTTGAGTAGAAAATAAAAATTGAAATGGTATGACAAGGTCACCAATGTTGAACTGATGACAAAGACACCAATGGTGAACTGATGACAAGATCACCAATGTTGAACTGATGACAAAGTCACCAATGGTGAACTGATGACAAGATCACCAATGTTGAACTGATGACAAAGTCACCAATGGTGAACTGATGACAAGGTCACCAATGTTGAACTGATGAAAAAGTCACCAATGTGGAACTGATGATAAGATCACCAATGTGGAGCTGATGACAAGAACCAGACAAGCGCCAGTGGGTCGTGAAGTGGTTGAATGACTCTGGGATTGAGTAGTGCGTGGAAAACAACTGATAGCTTTACAATGCAGTCTTTGTTATAGACTATCCAGGATTAGAGAAAGAGGAGACTATAATATTTCAGCTTCCGTAACAAAGTTTTTGACTGTCATTGATGATGGATCATTACAGATTTTTGTGTGTTAAATTGTGACCCATTAAAATTAGTCCATGCCACAGTCTGGCTCAATGAATTTATCTAGACCTGTGTCCTAATTAATGACCTATCTTAGGTCAACGAACGAATTTACAATGATTTTACATTATATTTATTCAAATAACTTCTGTTCATTTTCTTTTCCAGTCCTTGTTTTTTTTTTTTTCCACTGTTGGAAACCTTGGAAACCAGTATGGTTGCCATGATACTGAGTAGTCTATCAAAGTTCAAAGGTCACGCTCAATATCAAGCCAGACTAAATTATTTAAAGTTCAAAGGTCAGGCTAAGTTATAAATAAGTAGTTATACACAAAATAAATTAAAAAATATATACAAAATCATGGATCTCACACTGTACATAAAATCAATGAGGTAGCACTTTACAGCTGCAGTGGCACATTCAACTAAGTGTAACTCATGTCGCGAGCAGTTCATTCAATAAATGTTAACCAAATGTTAGATATTTCCAAAAGATAAATCAAGTTTGATTTAAAATATTGATGCAACGAGTTTCAGGCGATAAAAGTAACTCATTAAAATATGAATTGTTTATTCAACGAAGTAACTGACCATTTTAATAAGATTTTCAAAATGTAAAAATACAAATGTTGGAATAGAAATAAAGACAATTATTGAATAGCAACGAAGTGAAAGTAGTAAAAAGTGTGTAAGCCAGTTAATCATGTAGTTAACTATTAAATGTGTAAGCCAGTTAACCATGTAGTTAACTATTAAATGTGTAAGCCAGTTAACCATGTAGTTAACTATTAAATGTGTAAGCCAGTTAATCATGTAGTTAACTATTAAATGTGTAAGCCAGTTAACCATGTGTAAGCCAGTTAACCATGTAGTTAACTATTAAATGTGTAAGCCAGTTAATCATGTAGTTAACTATTAAATGTGTAAGCCAGTTAATCATGTAGTTAACTATTAAATGTGTAAGCCAGTTAATCATGTAGTTAACTATTAAATGTGTAAGCCAGTTAACCATGTAGTTAACTATTAAATGTGTAAGCCAGTTAATCATGTAGTTAACTATTAAATGTGTAAGCCAGTTAACCATGTAGTTAACTATTAAATGTGTAAGCCAGTTAATCATGTAGTTAACTATTAAATGTGTAAGCAGTTAAACCAGTTAACTATTAAATGTGTAAGCCAGTCACCATGCAGTTAACTATTAAATGTGTAAGCCAGTTAACCATGTAGTTAACTATTAAATGTGTAAGCCAGTTAATCATGTAGTTAACTATTAAATGTGTAAGCCAGTTAATCATGTAGTTAACTATTAAATGTGTAAGCCAGTTAATCATGTAGTTAACTATTAAATGTGTAAGCCAGTTAATCATGTAGTTAACTATTAAATGTGTAAGCCAGTTAATCATGTAGTTAACTATTAAATGTGTAAGCCAGTTAATCATGTAGTTAACTATTAAATGTGTAAGCCAGTTAATCATGTAGTTAACTATTAAATGTGTAAGCCAGTTAATCATGTAGTTAACTATTAAATGTGTAAGCCAGTTAATCATGTAGTTAACTATTAAATGTGTAAGCCAGTTAATCATGTAGTTAACTATTAAATGTGTAAGCCAGTTAATCATGTAGTTAACTTATTAAATGTGTAAGCCAGTTAACCATGTTAAATTATTTAAATGTAGTTAAACCATTTAGTTAACTATTAAATGTGTAAGCCAGTTAACCATGTAGTTAACTATTAAATGTGTAAGCCAGTTAATTCATGTAGTTAACTATTAAATGTGTAAGCCAGTTAATCATGTAGTTACTATTAAATGTGTAAGCCAGTTAATCATGTAGTTTAACTATTAAATGTGTAAGCCAGTTAACCATGTAGTTAACTATTAAATGTGTAAGCAGTTAACCATGTGTAGTTAACATGTAGTTAAATTAAATGTGTAAGCCAGTTAATCATGTAGTTAACTATTAAATGTGTAAGCCAGTTAATCATGTAAGTTAAACTATTAAATGTGTAAGCCAGTTAACCATGTAGTTAACTATTAAATGTGTAAGCCAGTTAATCATGTAGTTAACTATTAAATCTGTAACCCAGTCAATCATGTTGTTAACTATTAAATGTATACGCCAGTTAATCATGTTAGTTAACTATTAAATGTGTAAGCCAGTTAATCATGTAGTTAACTATTAAATGTGTAAGCCAGTTAATCATGTAGTTAACTATTAAAAAATGTGTAAGCCAGTTAACCATGTAGTTAACTATTAAATGTGTAAGCCAGTTAATCATGTAGTTAACTATTAAATGTGTAAGCCAGTTAATCATGTAGTTAACTATTAAATGTGTAAGCCAGTTAATCATGTAGTTAACTATTAAATGTGTAAGCCAGTTAACCATGTAGTTAACTATTAAATGTGTAAGCCAGTTAATCATGTAGTTAACTATTAAATGTGTAAGCCAGTTAATCATGTAGTTAACTATTTAAATGTGTAAGCCAGTTAATCATGTAGTTAACTATTAAATGTGTAAGCCAGTTAATCATGTAGTTAACTATTAAATGTGTAAGCCAGTTAATCATGTAGTTAACTATTAAATGTGTAAGCCAGTTAACCATGTAGTTAACTATTAAATGTGTAAGCCAGTTAATCATGTAGTTAACTATTAAATGTGTAAGCCAGTTAACCATGTAGTTAACTATTAAATGTGTAAGCCAGTTAACCATGTAGTTAACTATTAGTTAATCATGTAGTTAACTATTAAATGTGTAAGCCAGTTAACCATGTAGTTAACTATTAAATGTGTAAGCCAGTTAACCATGTAGTTAACTATTAAATGTGTAAGCCAGTTAATCATGTAGTTAACTATTAAATGTGTAAGCCAGTTAATCATGTAGTTAACTATTAAATGTGTAAGCCAGTTAACCATGTAGTTAACTATTAAATGTGTAAGCCAGTTAACCATGTAGTTAACTATTAAATGTGTAAGCCAGTTAATCATGTAGTTAACTATTAAATGTGTAAGCCAGTTAATCATGTAGTTAACTATTAAATGTGTAAGCCAGTTAATCATGTAGTTAACTATTAAATGTGTAAGCCAGTTAATCATGTAGTTAACTATTAAATGTGTAAGCCAGTTAACCATGTAGTTAACTATTAAATGTGTAAGCCAGTTAATCATGTAGTTAACTATTAAATGTGTAAGCCAGTTAATCATGTAGTTAACTATTAAATGTGTAAGCCAGTTAATCATGTAGTTAACTATTAAATGTGTAAGCCAGTTAACCATGTAGTTAACTATTAAATGTGTAAGCCAGTTTAATCATGTAGTTAACTATTAAATGTGGTAAGCGAGTTAACCATGTAGTTAACTATTAAATGTGTAAGCCAGTTAATCATGTAGTTAACTATTAAATGTGTAAGCCAGTTAATCATGTAGTTAACTATTAAATGTGTAAGCCAGTTAATCATGTAGTTAACTATTAAATGTGTAAGCCAGTTAACCATGTAGTTAACTATTAAATGTGTAAGCCAGTTAATCATGTAGTTAACTATTAAATGTGTAAGCCAGTTAACCATGTAGTTAACTATTAAATGTGTAAGCCAGTTAATCATGTAGTTAACTATTAAATGTGTAAGCCAGTTAACCATGTAGTTAACTATTAAATGTGTAAGCCAGTTAATCATGTAGTTAACTATTAAATGTGTAAGCCAGTTAACCATGTAGTTAACTATTAAGTGTGTAAGCCAGTTAATCATGTAGTTAACTATTAAATGTGTAAGCCAGTTAATCATGTAGTTAACTATTAAATGTGTAAGCCAGTTAATCATGTAGTTAACTATTAAATGTGTAAGCCAGTTAATCATGTAGTTAACTATTAAATGTGTAAGCCAGTTAATCATGTAGTTAACTATTAAATGTGTAAGCCAGTTAACCATGTAGTTAACTATTAAATGTGTAAGCCAGTTAATCATGTAGTTAACTATTAAATGTGTAAGCCAGTTAACCATGTAGTTAACTATTAAATGTGTAAGCCAGTTAATCATGTAGTTAACTATTAAATGTGTAAGCCAGTTAATCATGTAGTTAACTATTAAATGTGTAAGCCAGTTAATCATGTAGTTAACTATTAAATGTGTAAGCCAGTTAATCATGTAGTTAACTATTAAATGTGTAAGCCAGTTAAATCATGTAGTTAACTATTAAATGTGTAAGCCAGTTAATCATGTAGTTAACTATTAAATGTGTAAGCCAGTTAATCATGTAGTTAACTATTAAATGTGTAAGCCAGTTAATCATGTAGTTAACTATTAAATGTGTAAGCCAGTTAATCATGTAGTTAACTATTAAATGTGTAAGGCCAGTTAACCATGTAGTTAATACTATTAAATGTGTAAGCCAGTTAACCATGTAGTTAACTATTAAATGTGTAAGCCAGTTAATCATGTAGTTAACTATTAAATGTGTAAGCCAGTTAATCATGTAGTTAACTATTAAATGTGTAAGCCAGTTAACCATGTAGTTAACTATTAAATGTGTAAGCCAGTTAATCATGTAGTTAACTATTAAATGTGTAAGCCAGTTAACCATGTAGTTAACTATTAAATGTGTAAGCCAGTTAACCATGTAGTTAACTATTAAATGTGTAAGCCAGTTAACCATGTAGTTAACTATTAAATGTGTAAGCCAGTTAATCATGTAGTTAACTATTAAATGTGTAAGCCAGTTAACCATGTAGTTAACTATTAAATGTGTAAGCCAGTTAATCATGTAGTTAACTATTAAATGTGTAAGCCAGTTAATCATGTAGTTAACTATTAAATGTGTAAGCCAGTTAATCATGTAGTTAACTATTAAATGTGTAAGCCAGTTAATCATGTAGTTAACTATTAAATGTGTAAGCCAGTTAACCATGTAGTTAACTATTAAATGTGTAAGCCAGTTAATCATGTAGTTAACTATTAAATGTGTAAGCCAGTTAATCATGTAGTTAACTATTAAATGTGTAAGCCAGTTAACCATGTAGTTAACTATTAAATGTGTAAGCCAGTTAACCATGTAGTTAACTATTAAATGTGTAAGCCAGTTAATCATGTAGTTAACTATTAAATGTGTAAGCCAGTTAATCATGTAGTTAACTATTAAATGTGTAAGCCAGTTAATCATGTAGTTAACTATTAAATGTGTAAGCCAGTTAATCATGTAGTTAACTATTAAATGTGTAAGCCAGTTAATCATGTAGTTAACTATTAAAATGTGTAAGCCCAGTTAATCATGTAGTTAACTATTAAATGTGTAAGCCAGTTAACCATGTAGTTAACTATTAAATGTGTAAGCCAGTTAATCATGTAGTTAACTATTAAATGTGTAAGCCAGTTAATCATGTAGTTAACTATTAAATGTGTAAGCCAGTTTAACCATGTAGTTAACTATTAAATGTGTAAGCCAGTTAACCATGTAGTTAACTATTAAATGTGTAAGCCAGTTAATCATGTAGTTAACTATTAAATGTGTAAGCCAGTTAATCATGTAGTTAACTATTAAATGTGTAAGCCAGTTAATCATGTAGTTAACTATTAAATGTGTAAGCCAGTTAACCATGTAGTTAACTATTAAATGTGTAAGCCAGTTAACCATGTAGTTAACTATTAAATGTGTAAGCCAGTTAATCATGTAGTTAACTATTAAATGTGTAAGCCAGTTAATCATGTAGTTAACTATTAAATGTGTAAGCCAGTTAATCATGTAGTTAACTATTAAATGTGTAAGCCAGTTAATCATGTAGTTAACTATTAAATGTGTAAGCCAGTTAATCATGTAGTTAACTATTAAATGTGTAAGCCAGTTAACCATGTAGTTAACTATTAAATGTGTAAGCCAGTTAATCATGTAGTTAACTATTAAATGTGTAAGCCAGTTAATCATGTAGTTAACTATTAAATGTGTAAGCCAGTTAACCATGTAGTTAACTATTAAATGTGTAAGCCAGTTAACCATGTAGTTAACTATTAAATGTGTAAGCCAGTTAATCATGTAGTTAACTATTAAATGTGTAAGCCAGTTAATCATGTAGTTAACTATTAAATGTGTAAGCCAGTTAATCATGTAGTTAACTATTAAATGTGTAAGCCAGTTAACCATGTAGTTAAACTATTAAATGTGTAAGCCAGTTAACCATGTAGTTAACTATTAAATGTGTAAGCCAGTTAATCATGTAGTTAACTATTAAATGTGTAAGCCAGTTAATCATGTAGTTAACTATTAAATGTGTAAGCCAGTTAACCATGTAGTTAACTATTAAATGTGTAAGCCAGTTAACCATGTAGTTAACTATTAAATGTGTAAGCCAGTTAACCATGTAGTTAACTATTAAATGTGTAAGCCAGTTAATCATGTAGTTAACTATTAAATGTGTAAGCCAGTTAATCATGTAGTTAACTATTAAATGTGTAAGCCAGTTAATCATGTAGTTAACTATTAAATGTGTAAGCCAGTTAATCATGTAGTTAACTATTAAATGTGTAAGCCAGTTAACCATGTAGTTAACTATTAAATGTGTAAGCCAGTTAACCATGTAGTTAACTATTAAATGTGTAAGCCAGTTAACCATGTAGTTAACTATTAAATGTGTAAGCCAGTTAACCATGTAGTTAACTATTAAATGTGTAAGCCAGTTAATCATGTAGTTAACTATTAAATGTGTAAGCCAGTTAATCATGTAGTTAACTATTAAATGTGTAAGCCAGTTAATCATGTAGTTAACTATTAAATGTGTAAGCCAGTTAACCATGTAGTTTAACTATTAAATGTGTAAGCCAGTTAACCATGTAGTTAACTATTAAATGTGTAAGCCAGTTAACCATGTAGTTAACTATTAAATGTGTAAGCCAGTTAATCATGTAGTTAACTATTAAATGTGTAAGCCAGTTAATCATGTAGTTAACTATTAAATGTGTAAGCCAGTTAATCATGTAGTTAACTATTAAATGTGTAAGCCAGTTAACCATGTAGTTAACTATTAAATGTGTAAGCCAGTTAATCATGTAGTTAACTATTAAAATGTGTAAGCCAGTTAATCATGTAGTTTAACTATTAAATGTGTAAGCCAGTTAATCATGTAGTTAACTATTAAATGTGTAAGCCAGTTAATCATGTAGTTAACTATTAAATGTGTAAGCCAGTTAACCATGTAGTTAACTATTAAATGTGTAAGCCAGTTAATCATGTAGTTAACTATTAAATGTGTAAGCCAGTTAATCATGTAGTTAACTATTAAATGTGTAAGCCAGTTAATCATGTAGTTAACTATTAAATGTGTAAGCCAGTTAATCATGTAGTTAACTATTAAATGTGTAAGCCAGTTAATCATGTAGTTAACTATTAAATGTGTAAGCCAGTTAATCATGTAGTTAACTATTAAATGTGTAAGCCAGTTAATCATGTAGTTAACTATTAAATGTGTAAGCCAGTTAATCATGTAGTTAACTATTAAATGTGTAAGCCAGTTAATCATGTAGTTAACTATTAAATGTGTAAGCCAGTTAATCATGTAGTTAACTATTAAATGTGTAAGCCAGTTAATCATGTAGTTAACTATTAAATGTGTAAGCCAGTTAACCATGTAGTTAACTATTAAATGTGTAAGCCAGTTAATCATGTAGTTAACTATTAAATGTGTAAGCCAGTTAACCATGTAGTTAACTATTAAATGTGTAAGCCAGTTAATCATGTAGTTAACTATTAAATGTGTAAGCCAGTTAACCATGTAGTTAACTATTAAATGTGTAAGCCAGTTAACCATGTAGTTTAACTATTAAAATGTGTAAGCCAGTTAATCATGTAGTTAACTATTAAATGTGTAAGCCAGTTAATCATGTAGTTAACTATTAAATGTGTAAGCCAGTTAACCATGTAGTTAACTATTAAATGTGTAAGCCAGTTAACCATGTAGTTAACTATTAAATGTGTAAGCCAGTTAATCATGTAGTTAACTATTAAATGTTGTAAGCCCAGTTAACCATGTAGTTAACTATTAAATGTGTAAGCCAGTTAACCATGTAGTTAACTATTAAATGTGTAAGCCAGTTTAACCATGTAGTTAACTATTAAATGTGTAAGCCAGTTAACCATGTAGTTAACTATTAAATGTGTAAGCCAGTTAATCATGTAGTTAACTATTAAATGTGTAAGCCAGTTAATCTTGTAGTTAAACTATTAAATGTGTAAGCCAGTTAACCATGTAGTTAACTATTAAATGTGTAAGCCAGTTAACCATGTAGTTAACTATTAAATGTGTAAGCCAGTTAATCATGTAGTTAACTATTAAATGTGTAAGCCAGTTAATCATGTAGTTAACTATTAAATGTGTAAGCCAGTTTAACCATGTAGTTAACTATTAAATGTGTAAGCCAGTTAATCATGTAGTTAACTATTAATGTGTAAGCCAGTTAATCATGTTAGTTAACTATTAAATGTGTAAGCCAGTTAACCATGTAGTTAACTATTAAATGTGTAAGCCAGTTAACCATGTAGTTAACTATTAAATGTGTAAGCCAGTTAATCATGTAGTTAACTATTAAATGTGTAAGCCAGTTAACCATGTAGTTAACTATTAAATGTGTAAGCCAGTTAACCATGTAGTTAACTATTAAATGTGTAAGCCAGTTAATCATGTAGTTAACTATTAAATGTGTAAGCCAGTTAATCATGTAGTTAACTATTAAATGTGTAAGCCAGTTTAACCATGTAGTTAACTATTAAATGTGTAAGCCAGTTAACCATGTAGTTAACTATTAAATGTGTAAGCCAGTTAATCATGTAGTTAACTATTAAATGTGTAAGCCAGTTAACCATGTAGTTAACTATTAAATGTGTAAGCCAGTTAACCATGTAGTTAACTATTAATGTGTAAGCCAGTTAACCATGTAGTTTAACTATTAAATGTGTAAGCCAGTTAACCATGTAGTTAACTATTAAATGTGTAAGCCAGTTATTCATGTAGTTAACTATTAAATGTGTAAGCCAGTTAATCATGTAGTTAACTATTAAATGTGTAAGCCAGTTTAACCATGTAGTTAAAACTATTAAATGTGTAAGCCAGTTAACCATGTAGTTAACTATTAAATGTGTAAGCCAGTTAATCATGTAGTTAACTATTAAATGTGTAAGCCAGTTAATCATGTAGTTAACTATTAAATGTGTAAGCCAGTTAACCATGTAGTTAACTATTAAATGTGTAAGCCAGTTAATCATGTAGTTAACTATTAAATGTGTAAGCCAGTTAATCATGTAGTTAACTATTAAAATGTGTAAGCCAGTTAATCATGTAGTTAACTATTAAATGTGTAAGCCAGTTAATCATGTAGTTAACTATTAAATGTGTAAGCCAGTTAACCATGTAGTTAACTATTAAATGTGTAAGCCAGTTAATCATGTAGTTAACTATTAAATGTGTAAGCCAGTTAATCATGTAGTTAACTATTAAATGTGTAAGCCAGTTAATCATGTAGTTAACTATTAAATGTGTAAGCCAGTTAATCATGTAGTTAACTATTAAATGTGTAAGCCAGTTAATCATGTAGTTAACTATTAAATGTGCCACTCTTCTGTAAAGGAAAAAAGATAACAACAATATTTACACTCACATATGACTAACTCCAATAAAACACGGCGATAGTCAGATGTACAAATACAGTCAACGATTCAATAGAATCCTCATACTTAACAAATCTCATACGTAACAAATCTCATACTTAACAAATTTCATTATTAACAAATGTCACACTTAACAAATTCTCATACTTAACAAATCGAACATTTAACAAAATCTCATACTTAACAATCTCATAATTAACAAAATCTCATACTTAAATCTCATATGTAAATTTCCACTTAACAAAATCTCATACTTAACAAATCTCATACTTAACAAATCTCATACTTAACAAATCTCATACTTAACAAACACATGGGCTTGAGATTTTTGAAGAAGATAAAGATAGGAATGAAGGTGGGTGGAGGTCGATTCCAGCCTGACAAGAAAACAGTAAATGCTAGCTACTATCTACTGTACGCTGGTTAATGTTTTTTCTAAAGTGCAGAACTCGTAATCTGGAAGGTAATTCTTACAGCGAGTGTTTGGCCCAACACATAAAACAATTCTTTTGTGTTATCCAGTCCATGCTTTCCCCGGCGTTAGGTGTTAGATAACCCACCTGACTTGATATAAGTTGTGTTTACTTTATTTTTGCAATGTTGTAATCTGCTATGTTTCAATATTTCGTTTATTTTTCCTATCCAGGAAACAAATCCTGACACAATCTAGAAACCTGAGCTGCACATTTCAAAGTTTAAATTAGAAAAAAAGTATTTCATAAATCCGGTATAGCAAGGGTCGGCAACCAGTCGATTTCGATCTACCAGTAGATGCCAGTGGATGATTTGGTAGATGTTTAGGCGACTGCGGGCAACAACAAAAAAACCTTTTTAAACTAGGGACATTTCGGACTAGACCTCTCCCTCTGGCATTTCAAATCGCGGTGTCCCCGGGATCAAGGGTACTTTTTCCACATTCCCAATGAAAACCTTCGAGCTGATTCTAAAATATATTCATGAACTGCACGAGGTAGGAACGTGATCTTTTATGGGAAAGGTTTCATCATTCCCATCCCCTTCGCTTAAAATTTCACTCACTCACTCACTCACTCACTCACTCACTCACTCACTCACTCACTCACTCACTCACTCACTCACTCACTCACTCACTCACTCACTCACTCACTCACTCACTCACTCACTCACTCACTCACTCTCACTCACTCTCACTCACTCACTCACTCACTCACACACACACACACGCGCGCGCGCACACACACACACACATATATATATATATATTTGATCTTTAGAGGACTCAGGTTACAGAAGTAGATCCCAAACGCCCCTGCGTTGCCGACTCCTGCCCTGTATCATACAATATTTCAATCTGTATTTAGTATAACATTTAAATCTGTATTTAGTATAACATTTAAATCTATATTGTTACCGAACAACTCTGTGAATAACTTATAAATCTGTATTTAGTATAACATTTAAATCTATATTGTTACCGAACAACTCTGTGAATAACTTATAAATCTGTATATAGCTTATCTAGCAACGCATATTTAGTGTACTCTTGATAAGAAAGACTAAAGCTGCGTTGCTAGATAAGCTAAATTTTAAAAATAAATTATATAACAGCTAAATCTCTAATGAATATAACAAGCTAAATCTATAACTAAATGTATGAATACAAAAATGAAAGTAGTTCTACTAAATTTGCCCAGAAAATCTTGCAACAATTACCAATCCCACTTTTAAAAAATTTAAACGAAAAGTAACATGTACGAATCAAAGTAGTGAGTTATGAAATCCTAAAGACCACAATAATATAAATATTGACTTAGAACTTTGTCCAGGAGTAAATTGAAACAAACAGATTTTAAAAAATGTCTTCTCTACAACATCCTTTGTTTGGTACAACACAGAAAGTGTGTGTGTGTGTTTTTAATTTGTTCGAACCACCAGTCAAACAGTTCAAGACCATTAGCTTTAATCATGGAAATAATAATGAATTAAATAAACAAGTGTAGTACACTCAAACAATGCAAGCCCGAGGGTACATCGATTTAATTTTTGGCATGTGACATATTTGTGACGTACGGCGGTTTACACCTGCATGGCTCAGTAAAATTTAGTTTACGATGTGTCATAAAATACCAACAGTAGCCCCTGTGCCACACCCACCACACTTTGCGCTCATTATTGGAATAACTATTTACATGTCAACTAAATCTAAGGGGGCCAGAAGATGGAACTAGAGGACCTATGTGGCAGGTTCTGCCGAGTCCATCATTCACGCGCAGTGTGTTATGAATGCTGAAAAAGACTTCTATTGTCGGCAAACATTTACAATGAAAGTATAATATCAAACACCCAATATTAGCTTTACGACATATAAATTAATGTTACATAAAGCTGATAAACGTGTGGCTGCTACTACGTTTCTGTTTTCCGGCTCAATACAGTTGCCTATTTATTTAATTAGCTCTTTACTGTGAAGAGTCCTTGTGGATATCATAATGTTTTCACATTTAATCAATATTCTAATTATTATTTCCTCACAATTCCATAAGTTAAAAAGACATTTTTTTTAGCCAATGACAAAACAGTTTCATGGGCTGCTGTATTAAGTTCAGAAACTTAATTACAACCAATCGCTGTTCGCGTGGGGCGTTATATATTAGGTATATGTTGGACGGTTCTTGCAAGCCTTCTCTTCAGCTTCATCACCCACACACACACACAATCTCTCTCTCTCTCTCTCTCTCTCTCTCTCTCTCTCTCTCTTTCTCTCTCTTTTCTTTCTCTTTTTTTGATACCAGATCTACTCTCGAAAGCACACGACTAGACATATACAAACATACCTACGCATATAAATACATCTACACACACATATATATATGTACATGCCTGCATATATTTACACATTCGCACATACATACTCCACTGTTAGATGTTAAATGTTATGTTCAGGTACAAACACTGCGACATTTACTGAAATCATCCACAGAATTATCTTCTCTGACGTAGCAACATGTCTTAATGGAATGAGATCTGGAAGAACGTCTCTGCCATATGGCAAGTTAGAAACTAAACTAAACTGCCTAATTCCCACCTGGCAAGTTAGAAAATAAAACTACCTATTTCCCATCTGACAAGTTATAATGTAAACTGCCTAGTTTTCACCTGGCAAGTTAGAAAAAAGAACTACATAGTTCCCATCTGGTAAGTTAGAATGTAAACTGCCCAGTTCCCACCTGGCAAGTTCCCACCTGGCAAGGTAGAAAGTAAAGCTACCTCGTTTCCACCTGACAAGTTAGAAAGTAAAACTACCTAGTTCCCACCTGGCAAGTTAGAAAGTAAACTGTCTAGTTCCCACCTGGCAAGTTAGAAAGTAAACTGTCTAGTTCCCACATGGCAAGCTAGAATGTAAACTACCTAGTTCCCGAATGTTAGAACTATAAATTGCCAGATTTCTCCTAAAGTAAAATTACATGAGAGAAGACTAGTCTTGGATTGGGTCACAAATAATTCCCTTATTTATTTATGTTCATGATGACATCAGATGATGTTCACATTACTTAATTAAAATGTTTGCATCACTCACTGTCTAATCAATAGGATCATGCTCTCCCAATCAAATTATCGAAAGCCACTCTTTCCAGACGAGCCAACAACCTTCTTTGCCATTATTGTATCCCATTCAGCGTTATATCAATGAGCATATCTAACTCAACACGAGCTACACCTAAATAAGAGATCAGTGCCTATCAGATTCAATCAATTACTGGAACGAAGTTGGAAATACAATTGTCTGTGACAAGGTCGGACAAATCACGACACGTGACAAGGCTCTGGTCCAGTCGAATATAAAATCTGACACATATTAACAGGTTGATTCCCCCCCTCCCTCCCCACCCCCACCCCCGCACACACACACACACGACACAAACATAGTTCTAGATTGGCTGGTCCCAGAACGCATTCCGGACCTTGATGACTTTACCTATGGAGATGGTTTCAGTGCCAAGAATATTTACAAAGCAAGGATGATACTTTTAGTTAACGTGATACATTCTTGAAAAAGCTACTAGATTTTTTTGCTTGGAATTATAAAAAAGCAGCATCCCTGAATTTGATATCAACTGCCACAATAGAGAGATTGGGATTGACAGCCACCTCTCGTTATGTTACTGCCCCTGTACTCCAGCCAGGTACAGGAGACACAGCAACATCACGAGAAGGGTTGAGGTCCGGACTGACCCTGAGCTATGAGTACCTGTACACGCGAACGAGTCCAGCCTGTCGTGTCCTTTCATGCAGTCACAGCGGTAGGAACCCTGACTGTTCACACACACAGTGTTGGCGTTACAGTGGTGGCCGAGTGGTCCGCCTGCAACCTGACATTCGTCGATGTCTGGGGATAAAACAAACAGGTTGAATCTTTTTGTACAACACTGGCTTTGTATTATGTTGTACACATTATATAGATGTTGTATTATGTTTGATGTTGTACACATTGTATAGATGTTGTATTATGTTTGATGATGTACACATTGTATAGATGTTGTATTATGTTTGATGTTGTATTATGTTTGATGTTGTACACATTGTACATATGTTGTATTATGTTTGATGTTGTACACATTGTATAGATGTTGTATTATGTTTGATGTTGTACACATTGTACAGATGTTGTATTATGTTTGATGTTGTACACATTATATAGATGTTGTATTATGTTTGATGTTGTATTATGTTTGATGTTGTATTATGTTTGATGTTGTATTATGTTTGATGTTGTACACATTGTATAGATGTTGTATTATGTTTGATGTTGTATTATGTTTGATGTTGTACACATTGTATAGATGTTGTATTATGTTTGATGTTGTACACATTGTATAGATGTTGTATTATGTTTGATGTTGTACACATTGTATAGATGTTGTATTATGTTTGATGTTGTACACATTATATAAATGTTGTAGTATGTTTGATGTTGTGCACATTGTATAGATGTTGTATTATGTTTGATGTTGTACACATTGTATAGATGTTGTATTATGTTTGATGTTGTACACATTGTATATATATGTTTATTATGTTTGATGTTGTACACATTATATAGATGTTGTAGTATGTTTGATGTTGTACACATTGTATAGATGTTGTATTACGTTTGATGTTGTACACATTATATAGATGTTGTATTATGTTTGATGTTGTATTGTATAGGGTTATGTCGTATGTTTGATGTTGTACACATTATATAGATGTTGTATTATGTTTGATGTTGTACACATTGTATAGATGTTGTATTATGTTTGATGTTGTACACATTGTATAGATGTTGTATTATGTTTGATGTTGTACACATTATATAGATGTTGTATTATGTTTGATGTTGTACACATTGTATAGATGTTGTATTATGTTTGATGTTGTACACATTGTATAGATGTTGTATTATGTTTGATGTTGTACACATTGTATAGATGTTGTATTATGTTTGATGTTGTACACATTGTATAGATGTTGTATTATGTTTGATGTTGTACACATTGTATAGATGTTGTATTATGTTTGATATTGTACACATTGTATAGATGTTGTATTATGTTTGATGTTGTACACATTATATAGATGTTGTATTATCTTTGATGTTGTACACATTGTATAGATGTTGTATTATGTTTGATGTTGTACACATTGTATAGATGTTACCTGGTATTTTGTTTGATGTTGTACACATTGTATAGATGTTGTATTATGTTTGATGTTGTACACATTGTATAGATGTTGTAAATTATTTTGATGTTGTACACATTGTATATAGATGTTGTATTATGTTTATATAGATGTTGTATTATGTTTGATGTTGTACACATTGTATAGATGTTGTATTATGTTTGATGTTGTACACATTGTATAGATGTTGTATTATGTTTGATGTTGTACACATTGTATAGATGTTGTATTATGTTTGATGTTGTACACATTGTATAGATGTTGTATTATGTTTGATGTTGTACACAGTGTATAGATGTTGTATTATGTTTGATGTTGCACACATTGTATAGATGTTGTATTATGATTGATGTTGTATTATGTTTGATGTTGTATTATGTTTGATGTTGTACACATTGTATAGATGTTGTATTATGTTTGATGTTGTACACATTATATAGATGTTGTATTATGTTTGATGTTGTACACATTGTATAGATGTTGTATTATGTTTGATGTTGTACACATTGTATAGATGTTGTATTATGTTTGATGTTGTACACATTGTATAGATGGTGTATTATGTTTGATGTTGTACACATTGTATAGATGGTGTATTATGTTTAATGTTGTACACATTGTATAGATGTTGTATCATGATGTACACATTGTATAGATGTTGTATCATGATGTACACATTGTATAGATGTTGTATAATGATGAACACATTGTATAGATGTTGTATCATGATGAACACATTGCATAGATGGTGTATTATGTTGTACACATTATATAGATGTTTTATCATATTGTACACAATGTATAGATGTTGTATCATGATGTACACATTGTATAGATGTTGAATCATGTTGTACACATTGTATAGATGTCGTATCATGTTGTACACATTGTTTAGATGTTGTATTATGATGAACACATTGTATAGATGTTGTATCATGATGAACACATTGTATAGATGTTGTATCATGATGAACACATTGTATAGATGTTGTATCATGATGTACACATTGTATAGATGTTGTATCATGATGAACACATTGTATAGATGTTGTATCATGATGAACACATTGTATAGATGGTGTATTATGTTGTACACATTATATAGATTTTTTATCATATTGTACACAATGTATAGATGTTGTATCATGATGTACCCATTGTATAGATGTTGAATCATATTGTACACATTGTATAGATGTCGTATCCTGTTGTACACATTGTTTAGATGTTGTATTATGGTGTACACATTGTATAGATGTTGTATCATGGTGTACACATTTTATAGGTGTATCATGGTGTACATAAATATTAGACAAACATAAAGGTATGTTTCCAGGCACTCGTAAGAAATAAAGAAGTAGAACAATAGACAACAGAAAAACAACAGACGTGAATGGCTTACCCAGGACTCGAACCCAGGAGCTTCCGTGCGACAACCCCGCCTAGCTATGCAAGCGAATCACACTATCCTCCCTGCCATCTAGGCATCACCAAGAATGATGCTTCGATGACGGGTCATTAGTGCGACCAGCAAGACATAACACCGGAAATTTATAATAGGCAGTCCAGCCTATTAATGACGCAATCACTTCTGTTGTTCCCCTATTATAGGTCAGACTACACAAGACAAAGACCTTAATACTGTGTCTAGTAAATGATAGAAGACTAAGAACAGTAAGTACAGACAGAGGGTAGGTTTCTGGTATTGTATAAACATTTATAACACACAAGGAAGGGAAACCCGAGGCCTGTAAACCGTAAATAAATATTAGACAAACATAAAGGTATGTTTTCAGGCACTCGTAAGAAATAAAGAAGTAGAACACTAGACAACAGAAAAACAACAGTTGTGTAGTCTGACCTATACTGTATAATAGGGGAACAACATGCAATACATTTTAATAATTGCGTCATTAATAGGCTGGACTGCCCATGGTAAATTTCCGGTGTTATGTCTTGCGGGTCGCACTAATGACCCGTCATCGAAGCATCATTTTTGGTGACGTCTAGATGGCAGGGAGGATAGTGTGATTCGGTTGCATAGCTAGGCGGGGTTGTCGCACGGAAGGTCGGGGGTTCGAGTCCTGGGTAAGCCACTCACGTCTGTTGTTTTTCTGTTGTCTAGTGTTCTACTTCTTTATTTCTTACGAGTGCCTGAAAACATACCTTTATGTTTGTCTAATATTTATTTACCTTGTACTGTTTACAGGCCTCGGGTTTCCCTTCCTTATGTGTTATAAATGTTTATCATGATGTACACATTGTATAGATGTTGTATCATGCTGTATTCATTGTACAGATGTTGTATCATGTTGTACACATTGTATAGATGTTGTATCATGCTGTATACATTGTATAGATGTTGTAACATGTTTTACACATTGTATAAATGTTTGAAAATGATGTATGCGCTGGAGTATAAAATGTATCTATACAATGTGTGATGTTTGACATGCCTTGTGTGGCATGGAAAGAGAAGACAACTAAGACAGAGGGTCCTAGAAAATGTAGGAACAGAAAAGAGAATTAATGAAGGAGTTCAAAATTAGACAGCTAAAATTGTTTTGTCATATAAAAAAGACATATCACCGGACACTGAAGACCATCTTACCTTACTGAAGACCATCACACCTTACTGAAGACCATAACACCTTACGGAAGACCATCTTACCTTACTGAAGACCATCACACCTTACTGAAGACCATAACACCTTACGGAAGACCATCACACCCTACTGAAGACCATCATACCTTACTGAAGACCATCACACCCTACTGAAGACCATCTTACCTTACTGAAGACCATCACACCTTACTGAAGACCATAACACCTTACGGAAGACCATCATACCTTACTGAAGACCATCACACCTTACTGAAGACCATAACACCTTACGGAAGACCATCACACCCTACTGAAGACCATCATACCTTACTGAAGACCATCATACCTTACTGAAGACCATAACACCTTACGGAAGACCATCATACCTTACTGAAGACCATCACACCCTACTGAAGACCATCATACCTTACTGAAGACCATCACACCTTACTGAAGACCATAACACCTTACGGAAGACCATCATACCTTACTGAAGAACATCATACCTTACCGAAGACCATCATACCTTACTGAAGAACATCATACCTTACTGAAGACCATCATACCTTACTGAAGACCATCATACCTTACTGAAGACCATCATACCTTACTGAAGACCATCATACCTTACTGAAGACCATCACACCTTACTGAAGACCATCATACCTTACTGAAGACCATCATGGAAGGAAGAGTTGAAGGCAAACGTGCACGAGGAAGACCGTGCTATAAGTGAGAAAAAAACATAAAGAGGTATGTGGGAAAGAGTGCACCTTCTAGACAAGCGACAGAAGACATTGGAAATCCATTACAGCCCACCTTGGATGTAGAGATGATAGCTGGGGACTATTATATTGTTTTAAACACTGTATGGTATTTTAAACATTCTATGATGTGTTACACACTGTTTGATTTTTTAAACACCGTATGGTGTTTTAAACATTCTACGATGACTGCTTTGCAGTGTCAACATATTGGTTGTGACGGTATTGCCTCCCCTGCTTTGCAATAGTGGTCCCCAAAACTCAAGAGTATCTAATATGGGCTTCAAAGGTGTCTACCTTCGCACAAGATTACTCTTGGCAGAGATGTAGATAGAAGGGTAATGACACTTCTATTACAAAGGGAGTCTTCATAAGATATTCAGATAAGCGAAAACAATGCTGCTTTGGCTGAACACGTTAATTCTAGAATCGGCCGACCACTTTTGTGAAGAATTAAGCAATGATTAATTTTAGCTCGTTAAGCCCCCACCTCTGATTTACTCAGGGGAATTCTTATTAGTCTGGTATAGCTCTGTTTAGAGTGTGTGTTGTAAATTGACTGAGACAAACATGCAATACATTTAAAATGATTAAATCGACGTTAAATTTGTAAAATTACAAATAACAAAATTTAATAATCACTTAAGTTTTAACAGTTTGAAAATAATTGAATAGTTTAGAAGAAAAGTTTCATAATTGATTGATAGTAGAGTCGATGGATAAAAGTTCACTTTGGCAGCGTATGTTTTGCACTTAGCTGCCAATAGTAATTTCTGCTCCCGCTGATGGGTTGGTTCTTTTTACACTTCTCACGCTCGTCGCTGGTCAAGGTTGTCGGGTGTAGCTCGTTTCCAAGAAATATCAAGGAGAGTCTACAAAGTTCGTTCCTCGTTTTAAATCTTAGACCACTGTTCCCTTCTTGTTCCAGAGATAGTACTTTCTCCAGGTAACACCAATAAGCCAATCCTGGCTCACAGACATTTTTGCTCAGATGAATAAAAGAGACTTGAATCGGCCTCTTACACGCGTCTGGGGTGTCGTTTCTCTAATAAGACAATTCCCTCTATGACTCCGTGTGTTTTCAGTTTCCTCAGTCACGGTTTCCTTATTAAAATGATAGAGATTTCCTGGGCTGTTTTTGTAATTCCGTCCAGATTCTCCAAGAAAAAGGTCCGGCCTGATAAAAGAAATTCTGAATTCTAACTCTGGCAAGGTCTGGTGTCGTCGTGGCAAGCGATCTTCACAGTAAATTTTCACAGTGAAAAGACTGCGAAAATGGTCAGGTTATATTCCGTCTTCCCGCGCATGTGTTTGTTACGAAGCTAAGTAACAAGCAAATCGTTTTCAAACATGCATGTCCAGTGGGGAAATTCAAAATATTTCCGACATGAGAAAATTTTGAACGTAATGCGGAGGTCACGTTTCCCATATATGGCAATCGTGACATTCAAACATTCTCGTCAATGATTACATATAACTTCTTACATCTACCCGGAAATATTACAACATTTTCGCTCAGGTGTGTCTGTCATCCAAACCAGGTCGATTCTTGACCGGCGCTCCTAATGCAAACACAAACTCCTGTTTGACCATCTGTGCCGTGTCTTATCCCGACAATAATTAGTCGGTCACACGAGCCATGTCAGCACTAAGTAAACTCGCTTGGCCATATACGTGCGAAAACAGTCGCACCCTTGTGGTACAATAGGATTTCTGTCGGTCAACCTTGCATCACCGTCTAATCTAGGGATAGATAGGTAAACACACAGACATGACGACTGTCGCTGAGAGGAGTGTAAGAATGAAATTCCAAATATCTGCTACACATAGCAAATAAAGAAAGAAAGTGCGACAATTGAAAGCACGCAATAAAAATCAGTACAAAAATATAAATGATACTGCCGTAGTGAAAAAGAGATCGAGGGGAGGGTCGCCCCATTCTGTCACATTGGTTTCAGTAAATTCAAAATCTAAAGTTGAACAAACTATTTCAGGAATTTGTTGTGGCTGAAAATGATGTTGTAGTGACTGAAAATGTAACTAATATTCAATGAAGATATCCACTCTGTGTGACGTCGGCAGGGGTGGGGGAAGGAGGGATAGAACAGCTGGTTGTGCGGCTAATGTTAGAGCCTGGATACTTCGCCAAATGTAAGTTGCACACGCGCACATTCCCTCATACACACTAACCCTCACATGCATACACTCATACACGCTGAAATGTTATGCTTGTGTGTGTGTGTGTGGGTGGGGGGGAGGAAGGGACTGGTATTCGAGACTAAGTACGGAGAATCTTACTTGGCAACTATAACATGCCAAACCTTGGTAATAGACACGTGACAACAACAAGAACATACATCACACAACCAAAAAACCAGCCGCATTGAGAGTACGTGTCACAAGAAGAACATGAAGCCACAACAAGTCACAACAAGAACATGAAGTCACAACAAGAACATGAAGTCATAACAAGTCACAAGAAGAACTAAAGAATCAGAAGAAGAACGTGAAGTATCAACAACAGATCAAGCCAGAAAAAGAACATCAAGTCGCAACAAAGAAGTGTGCCGGAACAGGAAGTAAAAATAACCTAATTGACTTATGGCCAGATTTTCTGTCAGTTGATGATTGGGTGATAAACGTAATCTCCCCTTCGACAGTAATGTCTTGGCTGTAATAATCTCTAATATTATTTGTTTCTGTCGATGGTTGATTGTAATGATCTTTAACATTCTTTGTTTCTGTCGACGGTTGGTTGTAATGTTCTATAATATTATTTGTTTCTGTCGACGGTTGGTTGTAATGATTCCTAACATTCTTTGTTTCTGTCGACGGTTGGTTGTTGTTTCTGTCGGTTGGTTGTAATGTTCTATAATATTATGTTTCTGTAATACGGTTGGTTGTAACATTCTTTTTCTGTCGACTAATATTTTTTGTTTCTGTCGACGTTTGGTTGTAATGTTGTCGAATATTATTTGTTTCTGTCGACGGTTGGTTGTAATGATGTCGAATATTATTTGTTTCTGTCGACAGTTGGTTGTAATGTTCTATAACATTCTTTGTTTCTGTCGACGGTTGGTTGTAATGTTCTATAATATTATTTGTTTCTGTCGACGGTTGGTTGTAATGTTCTATAATATTATTTGTTTCTGTCGACGGTTGGTTGTAATGTTCTATAACATTCTTTGTTTCTGTCGACGGTTGGTTGTAATGTTCTATAATATTATTTGTTTCTGTCGACGGTTGGTTGTAATGTTCTATAATATTATTTGTTTCTGTCGACGGTTGGTTGTAATGTTCTATAACGGGTTGGTTGTAATATTATTTGTTTCTGTCGACGGTTGGTTGTAATGTTCTATAATTATTCGACGGTTGGTTGTAATGTTCTATAATATTATTTGTTTTCTGTCGACGGTTTTGTTTCTGTCGACGGTTGGTTGTAATGTTCTATAATATTATTTGTTTCTGTCGACGGTTGGTTGTAATGTTCTATAATATTATTTGTTTCTGTCGACGGTTGGTTGTAATGTTCTATAATATTATTTGTTTCTGTCGACGGTTGGTTGTAATGTTCTATAACATTCTTTGTTTCTGTCGACGGTTGGTTGTAATGTTCTATAACATTCTTTGTTTCTGTCGACGGTTGGTTGTAATGTTGTCGAATATTATTTGTTTCTGTCGACGGTTGGTTGTAATGATGTCGAATATTATTTGTTTCTGTCGACGGTTGGTTGTAATGTTCTATAACATTCTTTGTTTCTGTCGACGGTTGGTTGTAATGATCTTTAACATTCTTTGTTTCTGTCGACGGTTGGTTGTAATGTTCTATAACATTCTTTGTTTCTGTCGACGGTTGGTTGTAATGTTCTATAATATTATTTGTTTCTGTCGACGGTTGGTTGTAATGTCGACGGTTGGTTGTAATGATTCCTAACATTCTTTGTTTCTGTCGACGGTTGGTTGTAATGATTCCTAACATTCTTTGTTTCTGTCGACGGTTGGTTGTAATGTTCTATAACATTCTTTGTTTCTGTCGACGGTTGGTTGTAATGATTCCTAACAGAATATTTTTTGTTTCTGTCGACGTTTGGTTGTAATGTTGTCGAATATTATTTGTTTCTGTCGACGGTTGGTTGTAATGATTCTAATAATACGGTTGGGACTATAACATTCTTTGTTTTGTCGTTCTAACATGCTTTGTTTCTGTCGACGTTTGGTTCTAATAATACGGACCATTCGTTGTCCCTGACCTTTGTTGCAGGCTGTGCTAGAAAGCGTACCTTCTGTCGAACTCTCCATATTTCCTGACCACTTTGTCATCTTCTTGCCAGTTGGACGCAAACCTTTCTTCTCGTTTATTTTTTCAACAATATTTATATTTCTTATATGTCCATCATATTTTATTTAGACCTTCTCAGTTTAGATGACCCAGTTATTCTCACACTGCAGCCGGTGATACCAGGGACGTCTCTTCACTTGGGCGCTGGCTGTCTTTAGAGTTGCCCATCTTATATGTCCATTTATCACCCCCTGAATCCTGGCCAGCCTTCAAACTCTGAATCCTGACACCTGTATTTTGAAGCCTAGTCCAAAACTTCGATTCCTGCAGATTCCCCCCCACCCTCCTCCCATCACGACTGCCTGCAGACGTCTCAGATTTCGTTCTTAAGTTCAATTTTCGTTCGGGAAAAGCTAACATAAAAAATTTTAAAAAAAAAAGGATAATTATTTTTGCCTACTCAGCAAGGGAAGCAACCTTCGGGGATGACTAAGGCGAGTACACTTCCTTGAAATGGCTTCCGGTTAAAAATAGAATACGCGGGGGAGATGATTTTTTGTTTTCTGTTTTTGAAAGAACACCTTTTATTTTCTAATCACAACAATTTTGTGAAATCCCAGCCTGTGAAAGATGTTTGCAAGTACAAGCTCCAGAAACGTGTCAGACTGATCAGGAGTTTTAAGCTGGCCAGACTGATGAGTGTGAGTGTGCAAGTGTGTGAGTGTGTGTGCAAGTGTGTGTGTATGCGTGTGAGTGTATGTGTGTGAGTGAGTATGAATGTGTGTGGCATTTTTTTTTTCAAATAAACTCTTTTAAAAAAGGATGGCAGATCGTGCAGTTAGTTCTGATGGACAAATGTGAGAAGAGATCTGAGGCTATCTCTTCCCGCCACGAAGTAACATATGTGTGTTTTCATGGACATAGAAAGTGAACGTCCATCTGAAGGACAACGAACCACTACTGCAAGTGACCATGTCCAGGAACCCTGTATCAAGGCACTTAAATATGTTAGCAGTAGTTGATAGCAGTAGTTGATAGCAGTAGTTGATAGCAGTAGTTGATAGCAGTAGTTTATGTAGCCAATGATTCCTTATCGTCAAGCTGCTAACGCCTCGTATGACGTCACTTCAGCAGACGTTAACGATATGCATAATGCAGCAGTTGTCCACTTCAATCTTTGTCGCCTCAGGAGTCAGGCAACGTAATACAAATAATCGAATCCAGCCCTAAACAATTACAAAGGCAATGCATGAGAACAACTCCAGGGCGTTAATGTCAATGAGAGAGGTTCTCACGTTATGACAAGAACTGGTTGTGTAGATAAAGTTAGAACAACTCCAGGGCGTTAATGTCAATGACAGAGTTTCTCACGTTATGACAAGAGCCGGTTGTGTGGGTACTTTGAGAACGACCCCAGTGTGTTAATGTCAAGGACAGAGGTTCTCACGTTATGACTAGAGCTGGTTGTGTAGGTAATGTTAGAACAACTCCATTATGTTAATGTCAAGTACAGAGGTTCTCACGTTATGACAAGAGCTGGTTGTGTAGGTACTGTGAGAACAAAGAAACCAATGCGCTAATTAAGAGAACATCAGAAGTTAGCACGACTAGTTTACTAGTTTCCGTGTCACGTGGCTCACCCTACTTAAAGCCATTTTACTTGACACAAAAACACAGCAACAAAAGAGATTCAGTTTATTCTGAGATTGTTTGATAAAACTAGACTGCAGCAGTTAAAAACAAAGACAGAACTAATAAAAGTGGATGTGACAACCAACAGTAATCAATTAAAAACCTATCAGCTTACAGGCAGTTCGACTGGCAGAGTGGTAAGAGCTTTTGCTTCTCGCGCCAGAGATACCAGTCTGTGGGATCAAAAACTGTTAGCGTTACACTGAAGTCTGCCCAGCTGTAAATGAGTACCTGTCATACGCCATCATTTATATCAGCAAAAGTATTCCTTGTCTGTTTCGGAAGATTGTTTTGCCCAGCACAAATTTGGTCTGCACGTTTGTAATCTGTCGTGGAGACTTCTTTGTTTCAGGATAGTCTTGGTGAATCGTTGTGTACTTGACGCATGATCAGACCATTCGATAACGACAGGCGTACAAGAAGAGACTGCGGTTATCTGTACGGCGTTCTTTTGAACTCTTCAGTTATCTGTACAACAATCGTTTAAATTATGCGGTTATCTGCCCAGCAATTGTTTAAATTCTTGGATTATCTGTACAAAAATCGTTTAAATTATGTGGTTATCTGCACAACAGTTGTTTATATTCTTGGATTATCTGTACAACAATCGTTTAAATTCTGTGGTTATCTGCACAATAATCGTTTAAATTTTGCGGTTGTCTGTACAACAATGTTTTTAATTGTGCAGTAATCTGCACAACAAGCGTTTAAATTATGCGGTTATCTGCACAAAAATCGTTTAAATTCTGCGGCTATCTGTACAACAATCCTTTTAGTATCACAGTAATGGTAAAAACATTCTTTATTACATTTGTATATTCATTTTTTCCCGCCAGTCACGCCATAATCTTTTTTTTTCCTACCAAGAATAAGGAAACGTCTATTTTTAAAACACACGAGGTCATAATCCTAGCAGTTAAAAACAGCTGGTGAGATTATAACCCAAGTAGTCAACAACAAAAAAAAAAACTGTTGGAGAGATCATAACCCAAAAATAAAAACAACCAGGAGAGGGAAAATTAGACAGATATTCTGCGAAAGACTGTAAGAACGTACACATTTCTTCTAGATTCATGCACAGGTAGATATGGACGCAGGAAATAGATCTAAAAATGCGGAAGAAGATAAAGTGAGTTAAAAAGAGTAAATAACCTGAGATAGGTGAGTAAAGCTTGATTGAGATAAGTAGATCACGAAAGACAGTGAGTGAAAACTAATTTAGTTACACAAACCGGAAGCCCCGTCGTGAAGGCTTCCGGTAGAATGCAAGGTTGCTTCGAAGGTAAAGATTAAAATAATTGAACATAAAGACCGACACATTCAGAAGACATTGATATTTTGTCTATGGGTATTCCTTCTTCCATTCCTCAATACTTGTCTGTGGGTTTTCCTTCTTCCATTCCTCATTACTCGTCTGTGGGTATTCCTTCTTCCATTCCCCATTAATTGTCTGTCGGTATTCCTTCTTCCATTCTTCATTAATTGTCTGTCGGTATTTCTTCTTCCATTCCTCATTAATTGTCTGTCGGTATTCCTTCTTCCATTCCTCATTAATTGTCTGTCGGTATTCCTTCTTCCATTCCTCATTAATTGTCTGCGGGTATTCCTTCTTCCATTCCTCATTACTTACTAGGTTCTCTCTACCCGTGAAGCGTAGTGTGGAGCTAAAGAAGCAGAGACAGCACATCACAAACAGATGGAAATCAAAAGACATCAAGTCCAACCAACCAACCAACAACAAAATCACAATGTTCAACTCAAATGTCAAGTTAGTCGTATTGTATGGTCCTGTAACATTGAGTATAACAACAACAATCAACACAATCTTCAACTCAAATGTCAAGCTAGTCGTATTGTATGGTCCTGAAACATTAAGTACAACAACAACAATCAACACAATCTTCAACTCAAATGTCAAGCTAGTCCTATTGTATGGTCCTGAAACATTAAGTACAACAACAACAATCAACACAATCATCAACTCAAATGTCAAGCTAGTCCTATTGTATGGTCCTGAAACATTAAGTACAACAACAACAATCAACACAATCATCAACTCAAATGTCAAGCTAGTCCTATTGTATGGTCCTGAAACATTAAGTACAACAACAACAATCAACACAATCATCAACTCAAATGTCAAGCTAGTCGTATTGTATGGTCCTGAAACATTGAGTACAACAACAACAATCAACACAATCTTCAACTCAAATGTCAAGCTAGTCGTATTGTATGGTCCTGAAACATTAAGTACAACAACAACAACAATCAACACAATCTTCAACTCAAATGTCAAGCTAGTCGTATTGTATGGTCCTGAAACATTAAGTACAACAACAACAATCAACACAATCATCAACTCAAATGTCAAGCTAGTCGTATTGTATGGTCCTGAAACATTAAGTACAACAACAACAATCAACACAATCATCAACTCAAATGTCAAGCTAGTCGTATTGTACGGTCCTGAAACATTAAGTACAACAACAACAATCAACACAATCTTCAACTCAAATGTCAAGCTAGTCGTATTGTATGGTCCTGAAACATTAAGTACAACAACAACAATCAACACAATCATCAACTCAAATGTCAAGCTAGTCCTATTGTATGGTCCTGAAACATTAAGTACAACAACAACAATCAACACAATCTTCAACTCAAATGTCAAGCTAGTCGTATTGTATGGTCCTGAAACATTAAGTACAACAACAACAATCAACACAATCTTCAACTCAAATGTCAAGCTAGTCGTATTGTATGGTCCTGAAACATTAAGTACAACAACAACAATCAACACAATCTTCAACTCAAATGTCAAGCTAGTCGTATTGTATGGTCCTGAAACATTAAGTACAACAACAACAATCAACACAATCTTCAACTCAAATGTCAAGCTAGTCGTATTGTATGGTCCTGAAACATTAAGTACAACAACAACAATCAACACAATCATCAACTCAAATGTCAAGCTAGTCGTATTGTATGGTCCTGAAACATTAAGTACAACAACAACAATCAACACAATCATCAACTCAAATGTCAAGCTAGTCCTATTGTATGGTCCTGAAACATTAAGTACAACAACAACAATCAACACAATCATCAACTCAAATGTCAAGTCAGTCGTATTGTGTGGTCCTGAAACATTAAGTACAACAACAACAATCAACACAATCTTCAACTCAAATGTCAAGCTAGTCGTATTGTATGGTCCTGAAACATTAAGTACAACAACAACAATCAACACAATCATCAACTCAAATGTCAAGCTAGTCCTATTGTATGGTCCTGAAACATTAAGTACAACAACAACAATCAACACAATCTTCAACTCAAATGTCAAGTCAGTCGTATTGTGTGGTCCTGAAACATTAAGTACAACAACAACAATCAAGACAAGATCACCAACGTGGAACTGATGACAAGATCACCAACGTGGAACTGATGACAAGATCACCAACGTGGAACTGATGACAAGATCACCAACGTGGAACTGATGACAAGATCACCAACGTGGAACTGATGACAAGATCAACAACGTGGAACTGATGACAAGATCACCAACGTGGAACTGATGACAAGATCATCAACGTGGAACTGATGACAAGATCACCAACGTGGAACTGATGACAAGATCACCAACGTGGAACTGATGACAAGATCACCAACGTGGAACTGATGACAAGATCACCAACGTGGAACTGATGACAAGATCACCAACGTGGAACTGATGACAAGATCACCAACGTGGAACTGATGACAAGATCACCAACGTGGAACTGATGACAAGATCACCAACGTGGAACTGAAGACAAGAACCAGACAAGTGCCAGTGGAACAAGAGGTGAGAAGAAGACGCTGGAGATGGATAGCACACACATTGAGGAGACCTGTTGACTACTAGGAAGTCCTTGATCTGGAATCTGCAGTGTAAGAGGTAGAAGAAGGCCAAAGAACACACGGAGAAGACAAATGTAGACAGACATGAAGAACACACGGAGAAGACAAATGTAGACAGACATGAAGAACACACGGAGAAGACAAATGTAGACAGACATGAAGAACACACGGAGAAGACAAATGTAGACAGACATGAAGAACACACGGAGAAGACAAATGTAGACAGACATGAAGAACACACGGAGAAGACAAATGTAGACAGACATGAAGAACACACGGAGAAGACAAATGTAGACTGACATGAAGAACAGACGGAGAATACGAATGTTTAGAAAACATGAAAACACACGGTGATTCGACAAACGTAGGACAAATGAAGACCACACGGAGAAGACAAATGTAGACAGACATGAAGAACACACGGAGAAGACAAATGTAGACAGACATGAAGAACACACGGAGAAGACAAATGTAGACAGATATGAAGAACACACGGAGAAGACAACTGTAGACAGACATGAAGAACACACGGAGAAGACAACTGTAGACAGACATGAAGAACACACGGAGAAGACAAATGTAGACAGACATGAAGAACACACGGAGAAGACAAATGTAGACAGACATGAAGAACACACGGAGAAGACAAATGTAGACAGACATGAAGAACACACGGAGAAGACAAATGTAGACAGACATGAAGAACACACGGAGAAGACAAATGTAGACAGACATGAAGAACACACGGAGAAGACAAATGTAGACAGACATGAAGAACACACGGAGAAGACAAATGTAGACAGACATGAAGAACACACGGAGAAGACAACTGTAGACAGACATGAAGAAGGCATGAAGAAGACATGGAAAGACCTTGAGCTGATGGCACGTGACATGAAGATTTAACATACGTTTGTTGTCAGCTTATGCTTCTTGGGGAGTTGAAGGATGATGATGATAATGACAAACAAGAGTATAGATAACACTTCACAAAGATGAGTTTAGACAATACTTCACAAAGTTGAGTATAGACAATACTTTACAAAGATGAGTTTAGACAACACTTCACAAACATGAGTATAGACAACACTTCACAAAGATGAGTATAGACAATACTTCACAAAGATGAGTTTAGACAATACTTCACAAAGTTGAGTATAGACAATGCTTCAGAAAGATAAGTGTAGACTGTATTTCACAAAGATGAGTATAGACAATACTTCACAAAGATGAGTATAGACAACACTTCACAAAGATGAGTTTAGACATTACTTCACAAAGTTGAGTATAGACAACGCTTCACAAAGATAAGTGTAGACTGTATTTTACAAATATGAGTATAGACAATATTTCACAAAGATGAGTATAGACAACAATTCACAAAGATAAGTGTAGACAGTATTTCACAAAGATGAGTATAGACAATACTTCACAAAGATGAGTATAGACAACACTTCACAAAGATGAGTATAGACAACACTTCACAAAGATGAGTTTAGACAACACTTCACAAGGATGAGTTTAAACAACACTTCACAAAGATGAGTATAGACACTACTTTACAAAGATGAGTATAGACAATACTTCACAAAGGTGAGAATAGACAACACTTCACAAAGATGAGTTTAGACAACACTTCACAAAGATGAGTTCAGACTACACTTCACAAAGATGAGTATAGACAATACTTCACAAAGATGAGTATAGACAATACTTCACAAAGATGAGAATAGACAATACTTCACAAAGATGAGTATAGACAATACTTCACAAAGATGAGTATAGACAATATTTCACAAAGATGAGTATAGACAATACTTCACAAAGATGAGCATAGACAATACTTCACAAAGATGAGTATAGACAATACTTCACAAAGATGAGTATAGACAATATTTCACAAAGATGAGTATAGACAATACTTCACAAATATCAGTATAGACAGTATTTCACAAAAATGTTTATAGACAATACTTCACAAAGATGAGTATATACTTCACAAAGATGAGTATAGACAATATTTCACAAAGATGAGTATAGACAATATTTCACAAACATCAGTATAGACAGTATTTCACAAAAATGTTTATAGACAATACTTCACAAGAATGAGTATAGGCAATACTTCACAAAGAGTATAGACAAAATTTCAAAAAGATGAGTATAGACAACACTTCACAAAGATGAGTATAGACAATACTTCACAAAGATGAGTATAGACAATACTTCACAAAGTTGAGTATAGACAATACTTCACAAAGATAAGTGTAGACAGTATTTCACAAAGATGAGTATAGACAGTACCTCACAAAGATGAGTATATACAATACTTCACAAAGATGGGTATAGGCAATACTTCACAAAGATGAGTATAGGCAATACTTCACAAAGATGAGTATAGGCAATACTTCAGAAAGATGGGTATAGGCAATACTTCACAAAGATGAGTATAGACAGTACTTCACAGAGATGAGTATAGACAGTACTTCAAAAAGATGAGTATAGACAGTACCTGACAGAGTTCAGTATAGACAATACTTCACAAAGATGAGTATAGGCAATACTTCACAAAGATGAGTATAGGCAATACTTCACAAAGATGAGTATAGACAGTACTTCAAAAAGATGACTATAGACAATACTTCACAAAGATAGGTATAGACAATATTTCACAAAAAAGAGCATAGATAATACTTCACAAAGATGAGTTTATACAATACTTATAAGATGAGTATAGACAGTACCTGACAAAGATGAGTATAGACACTATTTCACAAGGATAAGCATATACAGTACTTTACAAACAAAAGTACAGACAATACTTCACAAAGATGAGTATAGACAATATTTCACAAAAAAGAGTATAGATAATACTTCACAAAGATGAGTATAGACAATACTTATAAGATGAGTATAGACAGTACCTGACAAAGATGAGTATAGACACTATTTCACAGGGATAAGCATATACAGTACTTTACAAACAAAAGTACAGACAATAATTCACAAAGATGAGTATAGACAATACTTCACAAAGATGAGTTTAGACAGTACTTCACAAAGTGAAGTATAGAAAGTATTTCACAAAGATGAGTATTGACAGTATTTCACAAAGTTGATCATAGACAGTACCTCACACAGATGAGTTTTGACAGTACTTCATAAAGATGAGTATTCACAGTACTTTACAAACATTAGTATAGACTACTTCACAAAGATTAGAACAGACAACATTTCACAAAGATGAGTATAGACAGTACTTCACAAAGATGAGCATAGACAGTACTTCACAAAGATGAGCATAGACAGTACTTCACAAAGATTAACATAGAAAGTAGTTCACAAAGATGAGCATAGATGGTACTTCACAAAGAAGAGCATAGTAGATACTTCAAAGATGAGCATAGATGGTACTTCACAGAGATGAGCATAGACAGTAGTTCAGAATGAGCACAGACGGTACTTCACAAAGATGAGCATAGACAACACTTCACAAAGATGAGCATAGACTACTTTACAAAGATGAGTATAGATAGTACTTCACAAAGATGAGTAAAGACAGTACATCACACACATGAGTATAGACAGAACTTCACAAATATGAGTAAAGACAGTATTTCACAAAGATGAGTATAGACAGTACTTCAAAAAATGAGTTTAGACAGTATTTCACAAAGATGAGTATAGACAGTATTTCACAAAGATGAGTTAAGACAACAAGAAAGGAGTTTAGACACTCACAACAATGAGCAATATAGACAGCACTTACAATACAGGAATATTGTTGAAATAAATAATGAATGTAACCGCCTCACCTGTTGGCCTCTTTTATAGAGTAGCCACCAGCAAAGAAAATAATTTTATAGAGTAGCCACCAGCAAAGAAAATAATTTTATAGAGTAACCACCAGCAATGACAACAATTTTATAGAGTAGCCACCAGCAAAGAAAATAATGTTATAGAGTAACCACCAGCAAAGACAACAATTTTATAGAGTAGCCACCAGCAAAGAAAACAATTTTATAGCGTGGCCACCAGCAAAGAAAACAATTTTATAGAGTAACCACCAGCAAAGAAAACAATTTTATAGAGTAACCACCAGCAAAGAAAACAATTTTATAGAGTAACCACCATCAAAGAACACAATTTTATAGCATGGCCACCAGCAAAGAAAACAATTTTACAGCGTGCCCACCACCAAAGAAAACAATTTTATATCGTGGCCACCAGCAAAGACAACAATTTTATAGAGTAACCACCAGCAAAGAAAACAATTTTATAGAGTAACCACCAGCAAAGAAAACAATTTTATAGAGTAACCACCAGCAAAGAAAACAATTTTATAGAGTAACCACCAGCAAAGACAACAATTTTATAGAGTAGTGTCATAAAATTAACAGTGATACAACGTAAAAATATCTCCAAAGGATAAAATGTAGGGATAAAAAGAATGCGTAAGTTACTAGAAGGCATGATAGCCCACGCCGCGGGTCATCACCCGCCATGGAAATTAAATTGCAAGAACGGTTACCATTTGAACGGGATGAGAACGGCGGATCAAAAAGGAAAAAAAATATGACTGAAAAATTGCGTGAGACTAGCAAGGCTAAGGAGACGCAATTGGGGGTGGGGGGGGGGGGGCAAAAAAGTCACGGGGGGGGGGGGGGGGGACATAAAAGTAAGGAAAAATTCGACAGAAGGGTCCCCAAATTGACACGAGGTACGGAAAGGGACGCTTATGCGATACCAAGCCTTTTATTTGCTTGAAATATTACAAAATTAAAAAAGTAACTTTTTCTTAATACTAATGTTAGGAATATAAAACCTAGCTGGCCGGATGGCCCATTTTGAGCAGTGAAATAATATGCTTTTATTTATACAGACGGATAGATAATAATGAAGATATTGACAAAAGACTGTGTTGTTCACATCAGCGAAAGACTGCATTGAATCAAACATGTCACTAATTTGCACAAAAACCGCGACCTTGAGACTCAAGTGTCCAAATCTAGTTAGAATGAAAGAGAGGGACATTGGTGGGAGCTGTGGCTAAAAATAACTTTCAGGCAAATTTGTAGAGGGGACGGATAGGTTGGTTCAAAAACCAAGTACGTTTTTTGTGAAAACGCAAGTAGAGACGGACGGACTAACAGATAAAAATCCATACTTGACTGAAGCATGACTGAAATGACTTTAGTGTAGGAAATTTGAATTTGAAAAAACACAAGGCATTGATTGGCCACAGACAATCATATTATCAGCGCTCAGACGCGCTTTTTTGCAATTCCTCAATAGTTGTCCAGTGATAGACACAGTAAATTTTAAGTGTGGTGATTTCCAATGAAGTAAATTGAAATAAGTTCAGGGACGCCATACTATAGCCAGCAGCTCAGCTGAGTTTTGCTAGCATTTCTGTGTTCTTTATTCATAATCTGGTAAGATTGAAATTATTTCTTTGTATATTTTAAATATTGTTTAATGTTTCGAGTGATTTGATACTGCCATATCGAAATCTAGCCTTACAACAAGTAAGGATTTGCTCTAGACCCCCCGCCCTAGTTCAGGGTCTAGGGACAAACAATATATATAAACTCCAGCAAAGAATAGGAAGGACAGATCAAGTGTTGAGATCAGTGGAACATATCACCTATCCTATCCTAGGGCAAGAAGCTAATAAACATATTTCTGAATATGTAGTCTGTGTCGTAAATTTATTTTGAGAGAAAAGAGTCGTAGAAATAGTGGTCCGGTTTAGAGTGGAAAATGATGATGGAAAGCTCAGTGATAGAAAATGTAGAGATTTAATAGTTACTTCACAGCGTGCTGGAGGAGAGTAAAGACAGACTTATTTACGACAAATCGTGTCTCTCAATCTTCTCTTTCACTCTCCTGGTCAAACAATTATTTGCCAGTTTTCCAGACTCGCATCTGCGCGCTCACCGATTTCAGATATTACATAAATTATCATACGTACACAAATGCAAATAACAAGTTTGGGAGGGGGTGAAGAAGATTGGTATCGACTAAGCCCTTCCCGCTCATTAGACAAAGACAAACCCAGTCCAGAGATAGATAATATCAGGAACACGGGTACGTTAACCTAACAGTAAAGTTAATTACTCTGAAAGAGGTGTTACCAAGTTAGGTATAGGTGATAGAAAAAAAAACCGGTTCTTCCCGGCTGTTCTTCCCTTTACTAAGCAAATGGAAAGGAGGTGGTTTTAAACAGAGTTAACAAATTATCAACTATCCCACTTAAAGGAACAATGTAGGGTATACAGAAAAGATATATGTTACCAGGTAAGCAAGTTAACAAAATGGTCACACAAAAGAATTAATTTCCTGTCATTCATACGCGCGCTAGCAAAGGCCTTCACTCATCTTGCTCTCACTTACCGATTGTGAAAAAAATCTTGCACTCCATAGAATAACACAACAGCAGTTACACCTCAACTAAATGTATGAGTGTTTGTTCAAGTTCTAGCCCCAGATTATCGGGTAGGCGGTCAGCACATAAAAGGATCCCGTAATCGCTGGAAAATGAATCTGTAGTTGTGTCTCTTTTCTTAATAACAGTTTCTATGGGAGGGCACGGTCTCTGATACCGGGGTGAGGATGGTGTGGTCTATTTGACTATGCCGCTGATAACAAAATTCTTACGCGTGCTGGTACACTTTATCCGTGAGGTATGGTTTAAGTCCAGTGAGAAAACTAGTCACATCACTGTTCAGGAAATTATGAATTATCTCTCTGTGTCAGTAAACTAGCAAAGCTCGGGCCAGTGTTCTTCTTCCCGTTACGACTTAAGTTGTTTGATGGTGCGTTAAATTTGTCTTTGGGTGTGCTTTCTTTGCTATAAGTTAGATAGCGGAATTCCAAACATAGAATCGCCTCAAAGATTAAAAATTTACACAGTCTCAACCAGTTCTGCGTCAGGGGAACTCTACACACTGTTTATGCTTTGCTTTGCTTAGATTGATTTCTTTATTGCTTTCTTAATGCTGGGATCGCACAGGTTACGATCACTCTGTATGAAAGAAAAAAAAAAAAAGACATGTAATATACCGAAAACAAATAACCTTCTGAAGCGCGATGAATTTCCCGTTAAGCCTATTATATATATGCTCGCGTATTTAATTATGTATTTAATAAACACTGCGCGAGTTCTAGTGGTTAAAAACACACATCTATAAAACTAGGACTTAACTGAATTTATTAATTATAAATTCCTTCGCGACTTTAAAAGTTAATTTAAGCATCTATTATCTTTTGAAATAATATAATAGATAGATCATTATATTTAAAACTGGAACTCTTGAGATGGTTTAATTAAATAGATTTAAATTAACACAGAATCCCTTTAAATAGAATGACTGAGCTAGACCACTGATCACTTTACACAATATATATTACCGCTTTGCACAGAAATAGAAATCACTGCAAATATATATAAAATCCAGGGGAAAATCTATAACAAGATTTCAATAAAGCTAGTGCTTCTGTAAAGATCTGGCCAGCGAGTGATAACGTGTCTAGTTCTACATGGTCTATTTAGCTAAAATGAAATGTAAGTTGAGTGGGACATGATAAACTTGACAACTTATTTGATCTCACGAACTTTTGGGGATCTGACCGCCAAATCAAGAGAAGAAGCCGCCCCCTGGTCTTCGTATCCGCTCGCTGCTGCCCGTTTCGCTTTCCCCCGTTCGCTCGGTTCCTCGATTGACACCGAGACGCGAAATTAGCGGCAAGCAACTGCGTCTCGTATCAGGGAAAACTACTGTCTTTGATAGCGCCGATAGTCTCCCCTAAGATCCTCAGTTCGTCTCTTTGATCTCGTGCCGCCTACTAAATGAGTCCCGGTGGAATGAGTTCTGGCAAACGAAAAGTTACAACAAATGTTCAGGGGTTCTAATGTTATGAAAAGCTAAAAGTCCCTTTAAATCATCCATCATATCAGGGAGAATTCACTTGTCAAACTAGACGTACGTCACACTATCCTATGGCAAGAAGCTAATAAACTTATTTCGGAATATGTAGTCTGGGAGAACTTATCCTATGTGAAACCAACTTGGTAAGATGTGTTGTATGGTCAGAGAGATCTGACCCTGTCTAAGTGGTGTTATTGTAAATTGTTACGTGTGGAAGTGGCTCCTTAGGTAAGGTTCTGAACCTAAACCAATACTTTATTTCAGAACAGTGAGTTTTATGTTGACACCAAAAGGTGGTGTCAAATGCTGGGTAAATAATTGACAGTGAGGACCCGTGCAGTGTCGCATCTCGGCAGAACAGCCTTGTATTGCCCCCAAGCACGGAGAGGTGGGGCCACCCGATATATTGCCCCCAAGCACGGAGAGGTGGGGTCACCAGATTCCAGCACCAGAGCTACTCTTTCGAAGTTACGTAAGCAGGCTGGTCTGCTGGATTTACACCAACTTCATAGACATAGCACCCAAAGTGAATTACTACTAAAACATCCCATTTCCTTCCATCATTAATGGACAATGTTTGGTAGGCATAGACAGGGAGGGATGAAGCCACCCCAACAGCACATCTATTCATCGTTCTCCCAGGGAAAATAAAATTATGAACTGTAGAAATATTAACTACTCGTGAAAATTGTATACGTACACACCTTTTATTTATCATGTCATTTATTCATGCCATTCACTCATAAATTCCAAAATCTTTCATATGTTCTGGCCAAAATAAAACCTTGGTTCAGAACAAATAAATTTAAAAAAGATTTACTTTCTAAAATTTCACCAGCTGAATTTAGTTCATTGTGTTCTAAATTTTATTGATAATATTATATTATTTAATATCTGTGTGTGTGTGTGTTTGTATATGTCAATACAACACATTACATTCAGTACCCTAGATTTTAACGTAGCCACATTCATTAGAAAAAAAAGATAGGTGTGAGGTCGTAGTGGTAGCAAGAAAGGCCTTCTGAAAATTCACAGCTACATTTTAACTCAGGAGCCTTCACAGCTGACCTCATACATCACACTTAGTAATATCACCATCATACAATACCATCAAAACCACTACATATATTGGGGTTTTGTCCAGGGATAATTAGCATAAACAGTAATATAAGGATCTCCTGGTGGGAGAAATAAAATTAGGGGAACAAAATTGTAAAATTCCCTTAAAATTAAAAGTGTCCCTTTAAATTAAAAGGGCAATTAGAAGTTGATGAATCTTCACAGCCAGTGTTAGTTAATTAATTAATTAGAATTATTTTAGTCTAGAGTAATTATAAGTACTTTAGTGGTTGGAAATTTTACTTTGCTTATTGCTAGATTTGTTTAAAAAGTATGGCGGAGCTGGCAAAATTTAGATCAGCTGCTGTGCTGACCGCAAAGGAGATGGGAATGGATGGTCAGATTTTAATTCAATACGTAACGGCTGAATGTGATAAATATATTGAACGGGAAGAAAGAAGATTAGAAAAAGAGGCTGAAAGAAAATTAGAGTCTGAATGGTTGGCTGAAGAGAAGAGGTTAGAGGCTGATAGAGAAATTAAGAGGCTGCAGATTGAGGCAGAAGAAAAACGACAGCAAAGGGAGGCAGAAGAAAAAAGATTGACTGCCGAAAGGGAGGCAGAAGATAGAAGGTTGCAAAGGGAGCACGAATTACGACTAAGGGAGCTGGAATTACAAGGCCAGGCTCCTGAAAATGGTGCCAGCCCTTTTGCCTCAGATGCTACGCCCAGTCTGGGAGCCTCAAACTCAGCTATGGGGTTTCATTTAGACCATTTTGTTGAAAAAGACGATGACATAGAGGGGTACCTAGGACGTTTTGAGTTATTAGCTACTACATATGGGTTAGAGAGAGAGAGAGGTGGAGTTTAAAGCTATCACAGGGACTGAGAGGTACTTCTTATGAAGTCTTCGCAAAAATGAACAGAGAAGACCAAGACAATTATGACATGTTAAAGCAGGCTTTGTTATTGAGGTACGAAAAAAATGGGGAATTTTATCGTAAGAAATTTAGAAATGCCAAACTGTTGTCTGGGGAGACATACCACCAATTCTCTGCCAGACTGGAAACCTATTTGGAGAAATGGACTGCTCTGGGGAAGACCCAAGATCTTAAAGAAATGATCATGATTGAGCAATTGAGAGAGTCCATGGCTCCAGACATGAGAAAATTCCTCATGGAACAAGGTGCAGAGAAATTGGGAGAGGTTTTAAATGTCGCTGAGAGGTATCAGGCAGCCCAGGCAGAGGTAAGTGGTGCTAAAAAGAAGCACATAGACAATTTTAAAGCTCCACAGCAATTTAATAAATTTGATAATAGAGAGCAGGGAAATAAAGGTAGGACAAACTTTGAACGGCCAAGAAATGACTACCGAGACAGAAACTCACAGTTCAATGACCAAAAATTCAATGAAAGAAAACCGTTGAACCAAGGAAAAAGATGGTGTAAATGGTGCAAGAAAGATAACCATAACACCGAATTTTGTAGAAGGAAACCTTCAAACATTGCTGCAATGAAGTCGGGGACGCAAAGATTAAAGGTTAATCCTAATGGACAACAGGAACCTTATCACCCCCCAGTTTGTGAGGATGTTATTTGTAATGGGGTCACCATAAGGTGCCTTTATGATACAGGTTTGGATTATGATTCAGTTGTGAAGTCTAGCCTAGTGGACCCAAGTCAGTATACCACAGAAACAGTGGAAATACAAGGGGCGACTAAGGACATACCACTCATGACACTTCCCATCGCAAGGATAACGGTGAAAACTCGCTATGTGGAAGGAGAAATCAGAGCAGCAGTGATAGATGAACCAATCTACCCTCTGATATTGGGGTGTAGATACGTCTTCTTGGGGAATCCCGAGAGGCCTGTGATCATGGCGACAGTGCAGACCAGGTCACAGAAGAAGGAGGAAGAAGGTGAACCTATAAATGCTCATCCAGAGGAGATGAGGAAGGCGCAGGCTGAGGATAGGACACTCAAGCCATGTTTCAAAAAATTGCCCAAAGGCCACACACCTCCAAGCAAGGGAGAGTACTTTGTGAAGAACAGATTATTATACAGGAAGACAGGAACTAGATCCACTGGTCACGGACAGTTAGTTCTTCCCAAGATATATAGGGCAAACTTAATAAGGAGCTTACATGTTGGAAAAGATGGTGACCATGAGAAAGTCGGTACCATCTGCCAAAAGATTGCTCGAAAATACTATTGGCCCGACGTAAATGTCGATGTTGAAAACTTTGTAGAAGCATGTGGCGTATTTCATGAGGGAACACCCACAAAGGGAAAATATGTGCAGGACCTAGAAACGCCACGGGGCAACTTTAGGCCTGAAAGGAAAACTAATTATACTCGGGTAGACAAAGTGGAATGGGAGCCCCCTTTTCACACCCAGTCTTCACTTGAATGGATTAACATGGCCACTATGCGACGAGTACAAAGAGTAAATTTTACCCAGGATAAGATGACAATCCCTCGGTCAGACTTATATAAACTGGAAGAACAGAAAAGAGAGCGAAGATCTCTCATAAGCAATCTCAAGTGGGGAGACAAACCCCAGAAAAAAATTGGTAGTGGTCGATTTGTGAGTGATGATTCTAGGAAGAAAAGTCCTCATTATAAAGCTTCTAATGGACGGGACCCGATGGGTTCCATGAAAAATAAGTATGATAAATTAAAGATCCAGATGTAACTTTATTAAGGACCTGGACAGATGAGAAGGCGGAAGAGACTGTTACCTCATCTTATCAATACGTGAACGAACTGACCACTCGTTTGAAAGCTGGATGGAAACTGGCAAATGATAATTTGAAACAAGCCAGGAAGAAACATGCAGCATATTTTAATAGGAAGGCAAAGGACAGAGAACTAGCTGTGGGAGAGAAGGTGCTGCTTCTACTACCCGGTAGCCAGAATAAATTACAAATTGGATGGCAAGGTCCATATACGGTTCTAGAGAAGGTGTCTAGAACAAACTATAAAATTGACAAAAAGGGGAAGGAGAAAGTTTATCATGTAAACCTGTTAAAGAAGTATCTGGACAGACCACTCCAGGAAAGCACCCCCTTACTGACCTTAGCTATCGCAACTCAAATGCAAAAGGAACCACTCACCTCACATGAATACCCATTACATCCTTGTGAAACAGCAGCACAGGTAAAAGTCAGTAAGCACCTGACTAAAAAACCAGAGGGAGAGAGTTCAACAGGTTCTGGAGGAACATACAGATGTATTAACAGATAAACCAGGCCATACAAATTTGCTACAGTATGACATGAAACTGGTAGACTCAAACCCAATCTGTATGAGAGCCTATTCTATTCCGTTCGCGAAGGAGAAGGCATTGAAGGAAGAAATAGATTATTTGTTGAAGGAGGGGATTATTTCGCACAGTGAATCATCTTTTAGTTCTAGTGTCGTTTTGTTGAGAAAACCGTCTGGGGAACACAGACTGTGCATAGATTACAGGAAACTGAATGCTGTCACAGAAGGACAAGTGGATCCATTACCAGACACAAAACAGTTATTTGCCAGACTGAACAAGGCAAAATACTTTTCAAAGGTGGATCTTAGTAAAGGCTATTACCAGATCCCAGTGAAGCCTGAAGTGAGACCTTATTTGGCTTTTAGCACTTCGGATGGACATTATGAATTCAATATGCTACCATTCGGACTGAAAAATGCTCCGAGTGTATTTTCAAGGATGATGCGCAAATTGTTGGATCCCCTGAATAACCCATGTATCACGAATTTCATGGATGATATTCTCGTCGCCACAGAGACATTTGAAGAACACATTGAAGCTCTAGAGATGTTATTTAATAGACTTAGGGAGGCGAACTTAACTGCTAGGCCAACAAAATGTTGTATTGGATGCAAAGAGTTGGAATTCTTGGGACACACTGTATATCAGGGTAACATGACCCCTGACCCCAAGAACTTGGAAAAACTGCAGAGAGCACCTAGACCACAAACAAAAAAGGACGTGCGATCATTCGTGTCGTTATGCGGATTTTATCAAAAATATATCAAAGATTTTAACTCTATTTGTGCTCCTCTGACTGATCTGACTCGCAAGGGACTTCCAGATAAAATTATTTGGACTGCACAATGTGAACTAGCGTTCCAAGACTTAAAGGAAAAACTCACTAGCAAGCCTATTCTCAAACTGCCTGATTTGACACAGGACTTTGTCTTAAGAACCGATGCAAGTAATGTAGGACTCGGAGGGGCTTTGTTGCAAAGATCATCTTCACCTGATGGGGAACTGAAACCAGTCGCTTATGCAAGCCGCAAATTGAATAAGGCGGAACAAGGATACTCCACAAGCGAAAAAGAATGTTTAGCGTTAATCTGGGCAATAAAGAAGTTTCAAATCTATCTGTATGGTAGGACTTTTGTGGTCGAGACGGATCATCAGCCTCTCGTATTCTTATCTCAGGCTAAGCATGAAAACGCAAGATTGCTGAGGTGGTCTTTATTGCTTCAACCTTATCAGTTTAGTATCCAATATATCCCAGGCAAATTGAATGTCGGTGCAGATTTCCTCAGTCGGCACCCCTGTGATCAAAATTAGAGTAATGGCAGGCGTGAGGAGAGATTTTATCTATGTGTATCACTGGTTTTAGAACTTGCCGTAGGCATGTTTTCAAGTGGGGAGATGTGTCATAAAATTAACAGTGATACAACGTAAAAATATCTCCAAAGGATAAAATGTAGGGATAAAAAGAATGCGTAAGTTACTAGAAGGCATGATCGCCCACGCCGCGGGTCATCACCCGCCATGGAAATTAAATTGCTAGAACGGTTACCATTTGAACGGGATGAGAACGGCGGATCAAAAAGGAAAAAATATGACTGAAAAATTGCGTGAGACTAGCAAGGCTAAGGAGACGCAACGGAGGAAAAATTCACGTCCCCAAATTGACACGAGGTACGGAAAGGGACGCTTATGCGATACCAAGCCTTTTATTTGAATTCAGCGGCAAAAGCATTACAACGCAGATGCTTGAAATATTACAAAATTTAAAAAGTAACTTTTTCTTAATACTAATGTTAGGAATATAAAAATTAGCTGGCCGGATGGCCCATTTTGAGCAGTGAAATAATATGCTTTTATTTATACAGACGGATAGATAATAATGAAGACATTGACAAAAGACTGTGTTGTTCACATCAGCGAAAGACTGCATTGAATCAAACATGTCACTAATTTGCACAAAAACCGCGACCTTGAGACTCAAGTGTCCAAATCTAGTTAGAATGAAAGAGAGGGACATTGGTGGGAGCTGTGGCTAAAAATAACTTTAAAGACAAAATTTGTAGAGGGGACGGATAGGTTGGTTCAAAAACCAAGTACGTTTTTTGTGAAAACGCAAGTAGAGACGGACGGACTAACAGATAAAAATCCATACTTGACTGAAGCATGACTGAAATGACTTTAGTGTAGGAAATTTGAATTTGAAAAAAACACAAGGCATTGATTGGCCACAGACAATCATATTATCAGCGCTCAGACGCGCTTTTTTGCCATTCCTCAATAGTTGTCCAGTGATAGACACAGTAAATTTTAAGTGTGGTGATTTCCAATGAAGTAAATAGAAATAAGTTCAGGGACGCCATACTATAGCCAGCAGCTCAGCTGAGTTTTGCTAGCATTTCTGTGTTCTTTATTCATAATCTGGTAAGATTGAAATTATTTCTTTGTATATTTTAAATATTGTTTAATGTTTCGAGTGATTTGATACTGCCATATCGAAATCTAGCCTTACAACAAGTAAGGATTTGCTCTAGACCCCCCGCCCTAGTTCAGGGTCTAGGGACAAACAATATATATAAACTCCAGCAAGGATTAGGAAGGACAGATCAAGTGTTGAGATCAGTGGAACATATCACCTATCCTATCCTATGGCAAGAAGCTAATAAACATATTTCGGAATATGTAGTCTGGGAGAACTTATCCTATGTGAAACCAACTTGGTAAGATGTGTTGTATGGTCAGAGAGATCTGACCCTGTCTAAGTGGTGTTATTGTAAATTGTTACGTGTAGAAGTGGCTCCTTAGGTAAGGTTCTGAACCTAAACCAATACTTTATTTCAGAACAGTGAGTTTTATGTTGACACCAAAAGGTGGTGTCAAATGCTGGGTAAATAATTGACAGTGAGGACCCGTGCAGTGTCGCATCTCGGCAGAACAGCCTTGTATTGCCCCCAAGCACGGAGAGGTGGGGCCACCCGATATATTGCCCCCAAGCACGGAGAGGTGGGGTCACCAGATTCCAGCACCAGAACTACTCTTTCAAAGTTACGTAAGCAGGCTGGTCTGCTGGATTTACACCAACTTCATAGACATAGCACCCAAAGTGAATTACTACTAAAACATCCCATTTCCTTCCATCATTAATGGACAATGTTTGGTAGGCATAGACAGGGAGGGATGAAGCCACCCCAACAGCACATCTATTCATCGTTCTCCCAGGGAAAATAAAATTATGAACTGTAGAAATATTAACTACTCGTGAAAATTGTATACGTACACACCTTTTATTTATCATGTCATTTATTCATGCCATTCACTCATAAATTCCAAAATCTTTCATATGTTCTGGCCAAAATAAAACCTTGGTTCAGAACAAATAAATTTAAAAAAGATTTACTTTCTAAAATTTCACCAGCTGAATTTAGTTCATTGTGTTCTAAATTTTATTGATAATATTATATTATTTAATATCTGTGTGTGTGTGTGTTTGTATATGTCAATACAACACATTACATTCAGTACCCTAGATTTTAACGTAGCCACATTCATTAGAAAAAAAGATAGGTGTGAGGTCGTAGTGGTAGCAAGAAAGGCCTTCTGAAAATTCACAGCTACATTTTAACTCAGGAGCCTTCACAGCTGACCTCATACATCACACTTAGTAATATCACCATCATACAATACCATCAAAACCACTACAAGTAGACACCAGCAAAGAAAACAATTTTATAGTGTGTCCACCGGGAAAGAAAACAATTTTATAGGATAGCCACCAGCAAAGAAAACAATTTTATAGAGTAACCACCACCAAAGAAAACAATTTTATAGAGTAACCACCACCAAAGAAAACAATTTTATAGAGTAACCACCACCAAAGAAAACAATTTTATAGAGTAACCACCAGCAAAGAAAACAATTTTATAGAGTAACCACCAGCAAAGAAAACAATTTTATAGAGTAACCACCAGCAAAGAAAACAATTTTATAGAGTAACCACCAGCAAAGAAAACAATTTTATAGAGTAACCACCAGCAAAGAAAACAATTTTATAGAGTAACCACCAGCAAAGAAAACAATTTTATAGAGTAACCACCAGCAAAGAAAACAATTTTATAGAGTAACCACCACCAAAGAAAACAATTTTATAGGATAGCCACCAGCAAAGAAAACAATTTTATAGAGTAACCACCAGCAAAGAAAACAATTTTATAGAGTAGCCACCAGCAAAGAAAACAATTTTATAGAGTAGCCACCAGCAAAGAAAACAATTTTATAGAGTAACCACCAGCAAAGAAAACAATTTTATAGAGTAGCCACCAGCAAAGAAAACAATTTTATAGAGTAGCCACCAGCAAAGAAAACAATTTTATAGAGTAGCCACCAGCAAAGAAAACAATTTTATAGCGTGGCCACCAGGAAAGAAAACAATTTTATAGGATGGCCACCAGCAAAGAAAACAATTTTATAGCGTGGCCACCAGCAAAGAAAACAATTTTATAGAGTAGCCACCAGCAAAGAAAACAATTTTATAAACACCAGCAAAGAAAACAATTTTATTTTATAGGATGGCCACCAGCAAAGAAAACAATTTTATAGAGTAACCACCAGCAAAAAAAAACAATTTTATAGAGTAGCCACCAGCAAAGAAAACAATTTTATAGAGTAGCCACCAGCAAAGAAAACAATTTTATAGCGTGAGTATAGAAAACAATTTTAACCACCAGCAAAGAAAAACAATTTTATGGAGTAACCACCCACCAAAGAAAACAATTTTATAGAGTAAAGCCACCAGCAAAGAAAACAATTTTATAGAGTAGCCACCAGCAAAGAAAACAATTTTATAGAGTAACCACCAGCAAAGAAAACAATTTTATAGAGTAACCACCAGCAAAGAAAACAATTTTATAGAGTAACCACCACCAAAGAAAACAATTTTATAGAGTAACCACCAGCAAAGAAAACAATTTTATAGAGTAACCACCAGCAAAGAAAACAATTTTATAGAGTAACCACCAGCAAAGAAAACAATTTTATAGCGTAGCCACCACCAAAGAAAACAATTTTATAGAGTAACCACCAGCAAAGAAAACAATTTTATAGAGTAACCACCAGCAAAGAAAACAATTTTATAGAGTAACCACCATTTTATAGTGTAACCACCACAAAAAAACAATTTTATAGAGTAACCACCAGCAAAGAAAGCAATTTTATACAGTAACAACCAACAAAGAAAACAATTTTATAGAGTAACCACCACCAAAGAAAACAATTTTATAGAGTAACCACCAGCAAAGAAAACAATTTTATAGAGTAACCACCAGCAAAGAAAACAATTTTATAGAGTAACCACCAGCAAAGAAAACAATTTTATAGAGTAACCACCAGCAAAGAAAACAATTTTATAGAGTAACCACCAGCAAAGAAAACAATTTTATAGAGTAACCACCAGCAAAGAAAACAATTTTATAGAGTAACCACCAGCAAAGAAAACAATTTTATAGAGTAACCACCAGCAAAGAAAACAATTTTATAGAGTAACCACCAGCAAAAAAAAACAATTTTATAGAGTAACCACCAGCAAAGAAAACAATTTTATAGAGTAACCACCACCAAAGAAAACAATTTTATAGAGTAACCACCAGCAAAGAAAACAATTTTATAGAGTAACCACCAGCAAAAAAAACAATTTTATAGAGTAACCACCAGCAAAAAAAACAATTTTATAGAGTAACCACCAGCAAAAAAAAACAATTTTATAGAGTAACCACCACCAAAGAAAACAATTTTATTTTATAGAGTAACCACCAGCAAAGAAAACAATTTTATAGAGTAACCACCACCAAAGAAAACAATTTTATAGAGTAACCACCACCAAAGACCACCAGCAAAGAAAACAATTTTATAGAGTAACCACCAGCAAAAAAAAAACAATTTTATAGAGTAACCACCAGCAAAGAAAACAATTTTATAGAGTAACCACCACCAAAGAAAACAATTTTATAGAGTAACCACCATCAAAGAAAACAATTTTATAGAGTAACCACCATCAAAGAAAACAATTTTATAGAGTAACCACCACCAAAGAAAACAATTTTATAGAGTAACCACCATCAAAGAAAACAATTTTATAGAGTAACCACCACCAAAGAAAACAATTTTATAGAGTAACCACCACCAAAGAAAACAATTTTATAGAGTAACCACCACCAAAGAAAACAATTTTATAGAGTAACCACCAGCAAAGAAAACAATTTTATAGAGTAACCACCAGCAAAGAAAACAATTTTATAGAGTAACCACCAGCAAAGAAAACAATTTTATACAGTAACCACCACCAAAGAAAACAATTTTATAGAGTAACAACCAGCAAAGAAAACAATTTTATAGAGTAACCACCAGCAAAGAAAACAATTTTATAGAGTAACAACCAGCAAAGAAAACAATTTTATAGAGTAACCACCACCAAAGAAAACAATTTTATAGAGTAACCACCAGCAAAGAAAACAATTTTATAGAGTAACCACCAGCAAAGAAAACAATTTTATAGAGTAACAACCAGCAAAGAAAACAATTTTATAGAGTAACCACCACCAAAGAAAACAATTTTATAGAGTAACAACCAGCAAAGAAAACAATTTTATAGAGTAACAACCATCAAAGAAAACAATTTTATAGAGTAACCACCACCAAAGAAAACAATTTTATAGAGTAACCACCATCAAAGAAAACAATTTTATAGAGTAACCACCAGCAAAGAAAACAATTTTATAGCGTGGCCACCAGCAAAAAAAAAAAAAAAAAAGCGTAGAATGCCTCTCAACCAAAAACTACATTGCTAGTACCAACAATAGCATCATCAGGTACAAAAATATTATCAGTTACATCACGAAAATAGTCAGTGACAGCAAAAGAGTTGTCAGCTATAACAACAACATCAATTATAACAACATTCATCAGTTACACCGACATCATCGTCAATTACAACATTCGTCAGCTACACCTACAACAACAGCACCATCAATTACAACAACATTTGTCAGTTCCACCGAAAACAACACAATCAGCTACAACAACAACATCTTCATGAACTACCAGAGCAGCAAAATCAAACCTACCTTCACAAAAGTGACCGTCTCCTTGGAAGCCCCCGTGACACTGGCAGGCATATTTAGTGGCCAAGTTGACGCACGAGGCATTCACGTGACACGTATGTCCGAGAGAACAGAAATCTGTGCCTAGAAAGGAAACAGCAGACGTATAATTTCCTGGCAGACACTGGAGGGTGTGTAGTTCAAATCCCAGTCAGAATATTGGGGAACTGCAGTAAACACTGACGGTACACAGTGATTGTAAACAGTGATTGTAGGTAGTGGTAGCAAACACTGTAGGTAGTGATTGTAGACAGTGATTGCAGGTAGTAATTGTTAACACTGATTGTAGGCAGTGGTTGTAAATGGTGATTGTCCATTGCTCTCCTTATTTGCTCTTAATGGACCATGGGACCAATGAAGCAGCTGACACTTCGCATGAAATCTTGAGATAAATGAAGTCTTGTGCTCTGCAGTGGCGTTGTCTCTAGTAATTAGTTGTTCATGCTGAGTTTGCCAGCCCCTTACATAAGCTCACGTTGTTTCCTCTCACTAAATGCTCGATAAAGTGTGGGCATGTATCTAGTAATTTATCGGCAAGAGTGGACCTGCAGTATAAATGTGGTCCATGTATCAAGTCAAGTCAAGTCAAAGTCAAAGTCAGTCAAGTCAAGTCACTTCTGGCAGTTGTGGACATTTGTTATTAAAATTGTATTCCTTTTCTTTTGATTTAGTGCATGAAATAACGGAATTATTTACGTCATCATCACATATACCGCATCATTTCAGTGACAAACATATGTTTATGTCATCACATATACTGCATCATTTCAGTGGGAGGTCATCTGGGGGAGATCAACAGCGCTCTGTCTCGACGGATAAGACGTTAGAAGAACGCAGCCAGGAGTCAATCCACAGTGCTGAGTACATTCAAGTTGATCTGCCTGATGATGATCTCACACACTTCTTGGACGGGAAGAGAGATGCAATCAAGTTTCCACCTGCCAGTGCAAAAGGGCTTTGGGAACAGCTGGACGAAGCCTTGGCAAAAGAGTTGGATAACAACCTGAAGCAGATAAGTTTGGAGAAGAAGCTGGAAATCTTCGGCGACATAATATATCTGCACTGTCGCAAAGTGTTCGGAGTGAGGGAGGCAAGGGAAAGTAACCCACCACGAAAAAGTAGAAGACAAATTAAAATAGAAGAAATCAGGAAACAGAAGAAGCATGCCCGAAAACTTTTCAAGAACGCAGTTGCCACAGAGAAGGAAGGGTTACGACAGGTTTGGGAGCACCTGAAAGGCCAACATAATGCCCTTTGTAGAGCAGAAAGGTTGTGCAGGAAGAGAAGGAAGACTCGAAGGGATAGGGAAAGATTCTTCAGGGAGCCCTTCAAGTTTGCCAAAGAACTGTTTGAGCAGCCACGGTCGGGTACGCTAAACATCAAGAAAGAAGACCTGGAAGAACACCTTAGAATGACATATTCAGATGGTCGCAAAGATGAGCCGCTCAGCAGCATGGCAGGCCTTAAATGGCCGAGTAAGCCAGGAGCTGAATTTAACACCAAGCCCCCAACGGTGCAAGAGGTAGAAAGCATTGTCCAGAAAGCTCGGTGCAAGTCAGCTCCAGGTCCTAATGGTGTTCCATATGTGGTGTATAAGAGATGCCCTGAAGTGCTCAAACGACTGCTCCGTTTACTAAAGAATGCGTGGAAAGCCCAGCTTGTAAGCAAGGAATGGAGAAAGGCGAACGGAGTCTACATCCCGAAGGAGCAAAATTCCACAGACATCAGTCAGTTCAGGCCAATCTCACTACTCAATGTGGAAGGGAAGATATTCTTCTCAGTGATGGCGAAAAGACTCACTACATACCTCCTGGCAAATGGGTACATTGACACTACCATTCAGAAAGGAGGTATCCCAGGTACACCAGGATGTCTAGAGCATGCCACAATGATCTGGGAAGCAATCCAAAAGGCAAAGTCTGACAGAACAAACCTCCATGTAATCTGGTTGGATCTAGCGAATGCTTATGGATCCGTTCCACACCAGATGTTGTGGCAGGCCCTAGAAATGTATCATGTTCCACAAAGAGATTGCAGCAATGCTGAAGCTGTATTTCGCAGGGTTTGCTGTCAGATTTTCAACCAGAGAGTACACAACGAAGTGGATTGGCCTTGAAGTTGGAATTGCAATGGGGTGTACCATCTCTCCGATACTATTCGTGATGGCTATGCAGGTAATCCTCAATGCGGCCGAAGGAATGGCTATAGGTCCAAAGCTTGGGGGAATGTGTCACATGCCACCGCTCAAAGCATTCATGGATGACACAACAATTCTGACATCAGATGAACATCAGGCCCGGAGGATGTTAGAACGCCTGGATGAACTAGTCAGCTGGTGCAGAATGAGCTTCAAACCCAAGAAGTCGAGAAGCCTATCAGTCAGGAAAGGGAAGATAGCAGAAGACATATTCGTGGTTTCCAACCAAAGAATCCCTACTGTCATTGAGGAACCTGTTAAAAGTCTTGGCAGGGTGTACGATGCCTCATTAAAAGACTCGAAGGCAGTGCAACAGACAATAGAAATGGCAGACAGAGGGCTACAGATCATAGACCAAAGCAGACTCTTGGGAAAGTTCAAACTGTGGTGCCTCCAGTTCATGTTGATACCGAAATTGCTGTGGCCACTGCTTATATATGAAATAAGCACAAGTACAGTCGAAGCTATAGAGCAAAAGGTCAACAAGTTCATGAGAAAATGGCTAGGGGTACCACCAGGTCTGTCAGATGTAGCACTGTACTGCAAAAAGTCAAAACTTCTGCTTCCCTTCAAGTCAGTTGTTGAAGAGTACAAAGTTGGAAAGGCAAGGCTTGCAATGATGCTACGCGAGTCAGCTGATGACGTGGTTAAGTCCATTCAGCCTACACTGAAAACGGGAAGGAAGTGGAGAGTGGAAGAAGCTGTTGATGCTGCCCAAGAGTCACTCAAACTGAGGGAGGTAATCGGATACACACAGACGAATAGACGGGGATTTGGTCATGGAGACATCCGCTGGTGGTCCAAGGCATCAAGCAGGGAGCGCAGAGACATGGTTGTTCATGAGATACGAGAGGCTGAGAATGATAAGAGGTTGCAAAAAGCAGTGCAGCAGGTCCAACAAGGCCAATGGACTACATGGGAAGGAGCCCTGCAGAGGTCCTTGACATGGAATGATATATGGCATATGGCACCTCTTAGGCTCAGCTTCGTGGTTAGATCAATGTATGACCTGCTGCCGTCGGCCACCAACCTTGTGAAATGGGGAAAGTCGGGAATGAGCAGTGCCCCCTGTGCCAGGGGAGGCAGACACTCGAACACGTGCTCTCAGCGTGTAAGGTGTCATTAGGGCAAGGGCGATACACCTGGCGCCATAACAAAGTGCTAAATGAGCTTGCTGCGACAATAGATCTAGCAAGGATGAAGGCGAACAGCAAACCCAGGCCGAGCACCGCAAATACATACTTTCTGAGGGCAGGAAAGTCAGCACACCCCAAACCGAGTAAACCAGGTAGCAGTTTTACCATCTCTTCTTGATTGTGCAAACGACTGGGAGATTTAGACGAGCAACATTCGTTCAAAGCGGCCAAATATAGTGATCTGGCCGCGGATCTGAGACACGAGGGGTTCACTACAAGGGTCATGGCTGTTGAAGTGGGCGCAAGAGGGCTTGTGGCTGCATCAATGTATGATCTATTGAAACTGTTGGGGTTGAAGGGACAGGCGAGAACAAGGGCACTGAAGAGGCTTAGTGAAACTGCCGAAAAGGCATCAGGCTGGCTGTGGAACAACCGCAATGGGCAATGGAAATCGTGACAATAAACGCTGCGGTACAGAAAACACCAGGAATTTTTCTAAGTCCACAAAACGCTGAGTTTTGTGGTGTACTAGTGAGCGGGCTGTGACTGAGGGGCAACAGGCGATGTATATTATAGGAGGTGTCAGTGTCAGAATTTCAGTGGCTAGGCTCGGCGGCTTCGCGATGGTGTCTCAGTGTGTGCGACGGAACGAACGGAATAATTTGTCTTCTCTTTGTTACTTTCACAATTGCCTCCACGGCTGGCGGAGTTGTGGATTAAAGTTGCTACCATAAGTGAAATGGGTTCATTTTCGATACAAGACAACAGGAGGCTGAGACGCTTGGGAGTCATGACCCAAGTGGGCCCGCCCCCCTTAGAGTGTAAAGGAGTATACTGGGCCGAAACACTTGTCTGATGGGGGGACTTCTTCTGATGATCAGATTGCCTCCTGTTGTATCGCTCTGTAAAGAGTTTCCTATCACTTATGTCATCACATATACTGCATCATTTCAGTGACAAACATATGTTTATGTCATCACATATACTGCATCATTTCAGTGACAAACATATGTTTATGTCATCACATATACTGCATCATTTCAGTGACAAACATATGTTTATGTCATCACATATACTGCATCATTTCAGTGACAAACATATGTTTATGTCATCAAATGTTGTTTAAGTCATCACATAATCACATATACTGCATCATTTCAGTGACAAACATATGTTTATCTCATCAAATGTTGTTTAAGTCATCACATAATCACAGTTCAGTGACAAGCATATGTTTATGTCATCAAATGTTGTTTACGTCATCACATAACGACAGATCTGACAACCAAATAATTGTAACTCCCATCAGGTATCTACAGTATAGCTTTTCTTCCTGTTTATTATTTGTATCTCCCCTCGATATAAGTTACTTACCTTTACAGACAGGACAGCATTGCCCATGAATCTCTATCCGTTCTGACTTGGGACATTCCAGCTTCGGGCATGTCTTTTCTGTGTCTTGTCGCTCACAAACCATACGCCCGTTCTGAAATTGGACAAAGAGATTTTCATAGTTTGCTCTCAGAAAGTTACATGGATCCATAGTGGATATATATATATATATATATATATATATATATATATATATATATATAAAAATATTTATATATATATATATATATATATATATATATATATATATATATATATATATATATGCTGAAACTTCGAGAAGTCTATAGAACATGTGACGCAACAGTTTTTGTAATAGATGTTTACTGTATTTCACTTTTTCTAAATCACATCAAGACAGCAAGTCATCAGGGTCATCTATTTCAGAGCATGACTGCACGCGCAAAGGTCAGACAGGGGCTACAAAGAGCAGTAATGACATAACGAACTAGTGTACAACACGTCATGACTGACACACCATCGGCCTAAAATAATAAATAAACGTGGACTGGAAGCAAACAGCAGCTATGAGACACGGCAACCACGTGGGAAAGTTGCAGCAGATTTAAAAAAGCTGGGGCGGGTACTGTCACGTGATATGTTCTCTCTGTACAATGTAAATCGAATGATTTCACGTTTGTCATTTGTTGGGCATAATTAGTACAACTTGAGACACACTAACGATAAAACCTTAATAGCAAAAGAAAAATGATTGATACAGTAGTGACTGAAAGCAAAAATAAAGGTCTGAGCTAAATAGCTAAAAATGTGTAGTGGTCATCTTGAAGTTTCACCAGAATGCTCCATCACCAGAATGCTCAAACCAACTGAGATAGTTTTGAAAAGTCCAGTACCTGAGCACTTTAATAACATCAAATGGAAGATGTATCTCAGAGGTGAAAAGTAGAACAGTCCAAACAAAAACAGCATTCAATAAAATGTTAAGTATTTTACACAACAGATCTGTGTCAATGGAAGTAAGAAAGAGTTATTCGGCGTTACATAAAGTCTATGCTGTAATATGGAAGTGAGCCACGGACAATCAAACTAGCAAGACGATCCGTGGAGGTCACAATTTTACAAAACCTTAAGAATACCAGGGACAGCCAAAAAAAAAAAAAAGTAATGAGTATGCTCTGAATGAAGCCAGTGTTCTAAGGACATTTATTATTCACATCACAAGAAAGGATTGTTTGTACATTCCCCATTGACAGATTTTCTAAATCCCATTGACAGTTTATCTACATTCTATTGACATTTTCTCTAAATTCTATCTACATTCTATTGACAGATTCTCAACATCCCATTGACAGTTTATCTACATTGTAATGACAGTTTCTCAATGTCCCATTGACAGTTTATCTACATTCTATTGACAGTTTCTCAACATCCAATTGACAGTTTATCTACAGTGTATCTAAATTCTATTGATAGTTTATCTAAATACTGTCTACAGCTTATCTACATGTTTGTTGGAAGGCTATCTACATTCTATCTTTAGTTTACAACATATGGACACTTTATCTACATTCTATCTACAGTTTATCTAAATTCTATCTACAATTTATCTTCATTCTATCTGCAGTTTATCTACATTCTATCTGCAGTTTATCTACATTCTATCTACAGTTTATCAACATTCTATCTACAGTTTATCTACATTCTATCCACAGTTTATGAACATTCTAGCAACAGTTTATCTAAATTCTATAGGCAGTGTATCTATAGTACTTACATCGCAGGTACACGTGACGCACACACGAGGGCTGACTCCCTCACCGTGATCATAATACTTGCCGCTGTAATAGCAGTTTGCTGCGGGGAAGTAGAAATATGGACATCTTCATTGCAAACATCAAATGACATTATAAACACAGGGACACTGATGACAAACATGCAGAAACTATAAACACAGGAAAATGCATAATAAATGTTCACAAAGATTGATTACATACACTTAGAAGAAATGAAATGCAAGACAATAAATCACTTACATAAACTAGTATACACAGTATATAAACACACAGTATATAAACACACAGAATATAAACACACAGTATATAAACACACAGTATACAAACACACAATATACAAGTGTTTGGTCAGACTCACTGCAGACGCGCGAATTTGAAGCTGATTCGTCTGCAAGAGAGATGTGTTTGAACCCCTATGTTTTGAGCTCCTGCAGTACACTGCGTTTTTACTGCATCATTCCATCACCAGGACATCAATATACTTAGTTGAGGTGTCCCTGGTTTACTATATGCAAGAAATGTATGCCTATTCATAAAGGACGTCCATGGGATATGGATACCTAAGTTTGTATATATGCCATTGACCACATGAACAGATGGACTATAAACACATAATATGCATTTAAGTTTTGGTACACAAACTGACAGTTCATGAGCTTCTTCTTCGTCCACTATCAATAAACTGCATATTTGTCAAAGAAAGCAGTAGTCAGCTTGAGGCTATTTGAATCTCCGTAGAGCTTTTCCACAAATGGTACTGGTGTCGGCCATATGCGCTTTCTCTGATCCGGAGTATATAAACACACAGTATTCAAACACACAGTATATAAACAAATAGTATATAAACATACAGTATATAAAACACAGTATACAAACATCTTGTATATAAACACATAGTATATAAACACGTAGTATATAAACACACAGTATACAAACACACAGTATACAAACACACAGTCTACAAACACACAGTCTACAAACACACAGTCTACAAACACACAGTATATAAACACACAGTATACAAACACACAGTATATAAACACACAGTATATAAACACACAGTATACAAACACACTGTATACAAACACACAGTATATAAACACACAGTATACAAACACACAGTATACAAACACACAGTCTACAAACACACAGTATATAAACACACAGTATACAAACACACAGTATACAAACACACAGTATATAAACACACAGTATATAAACACACAGTATACAAACACACTGTATACAAACACACAGTATATAAACACACAGTATATAAACACACAGTATACAAACACACTGTATACAAACACACAGTATATAACCACACAGTGTACAAAAACGTGCTATATAAACATACAGAGAAGGTACTAGAAATTTAACATGGCACTAGGAAAACGTCAGCAAAAGAAATCATCAAAACTGCCCGTCTACTTTTCAACTCATGTGTCTATTCATCATCAATCCATCCTTTCATCTATCCATCTGACATTCTTCCATCCACCGGTATCTGTCTATCAGCCAGCCTACCTATCTACTTTCATCATTGTATCATTCAGTCGTTTTAATACACCAGTTGTTTCATAAACATGGCTTCTAGAATTGTCTACATTTCTTCTCGCCGTAATTCTGCTAGCTCAGACCGCTTGTTTGTTATTGAAGCTATAAATTATTTCTGGGGGTTTTTTTTTTCTCATTCTGACGGAGGTTAATAGAAAGACGGATTGAGACAGTGGATGGTGGAAAGATGGACTGAGACAGTGGAAGATAGAAAGACGGACTGAAACAGTGGATGATAGAAAGACGGACTGAGACAGTGGATGATAGAAAGACTGATTGAGACAGTGGATGATAGAAAGACGGATTGAGACAGTGGATGATAGAAAGACGGATTGAGGCAGTGGATGATAGAAAGACGGATTGAGACAGTGGATGATAGAAAGACGGATTGGGACAGTGGATGATAGAAAGACGGATTGAGGCAGTGGATGATAGAAAGACGGATTGGGACAGTGGATGATAGAAAGACGGATCGAGACAGTAGGAAATTTTGTGGGAATCAGAACGTACAAGAAGCTAATTTCACGAATTAGCAGTTGCATATTTTCTCACATACCCATACGTACATACCCTGTGTGAGACACACACATATGTACACACTCTGTGTAAGACACACACACATATAAACACACCCTGTATGAATAACACACACACACATATATACACACCCTTATGACACACACACACATATACACACCTTTATGACACACACACATATACACACCCTGTATAAGACACACACACATATACATAAACACCCCGTATAAGACACACACACACATATATACACACCCTGTATGCCACACACATACATATACACCCTGTATAAGACACACACACACATATATACACACCCTGTATTCCACACACACACATATACAGCCTGTATAAGACACAAAAAAACAAAAACATAAATAAAAAACAAAAAAAAACACACACACACAAATAACACAACCACAAAACACACACATAAAAACAAACAACCTTTCCCATTTAAACAACACCACAAATATAATAAACACACCCTTTATGCAAAAAACAAAAACACACATATACACACATGCCCCTGTAAAAAAAACACAACACAACACATATACAATATAATACACACACCCTGTACCAAAACACACACTATATGTTGATAAACCATACCAAAGACCCATTAACATAAAACAATATAATCCCACACAACCCGCCTAGTTTGTCTAAGATTAAAATCTACATAAATAGCATCATCGATTTCCAAACATAAAAACTAACCCTTTTTAAAAGTTATCATTTGTACAGCCAAACATCCGTCGTCTAAAAAAACTACATAAACCTAAAAAAAAATGGATTCATATTTAAACACCTGGACAAGAAAACTACAAATAAAATAAAGGTTACACAAGATTAAATAATCCATAAACATGAGGCCGAATCTACCCCCCAGGACCCCCTTTTAACCCCTGTAAAACGTCCAATTAATGGCCAATATCCCACAGGCGAATTAAAGCGAACATTTTCGTTAATTTAACCACACACCCTCACCAAAACCCAAAAAAAATAAAAGTTCTACACGCCCAAACAATCCAAAACTTTCGACACACCCCATGATTTTTTTTCGACCTTTCTGCACGAATTTTTTTTCCCAAATAATCACTTCCCCAACCTAAACTTTCTTAAACCCCAGTCTTATGTAACAGCATCAGCAACAAAAGTTCTTACATACAGTCTTATGTAACAGCATCAGCAACAAAAGTTCTTACATACAGTCTTAAAAACACCAACCCAGCAACAAAAGTTTCTTACATACAGTCTTAAACCATCAGCAACAAAAGTTCTAAAAAATACAGTCTTATGTAACAGCATTCAGCAACACAAAGTTCTTACAAACATACAAACCATTAATTTTCTTATGTAACTAATTTTCAAAGCAACAAAAGTTCTTACATACAGTCTTATGTAACAGCATCAGCAACAAAAGTTCTTACATACAGTCTTATGTAACAGCATCAGCAACAAAAGTTCTTACATACAGTCTTATCAAACACCCCATCCCCAAAAAAAAAGTTCCAACATCACAAAAATGGGAGCTAAATCACTAACCACAATTCATCTGAACAAACGTGTAGCAATTCCAACCCACCAACACATAAAACCCAACAACTGACATGTATACCAAAACATCGTGCACCCCCCCAAAAAATCCCCCCATAACTATTGGTACTGATCAAATACAAATTTCATGTCCCCCGAAATGGAAATTACTAATCGATAAAACAAAAAAAGAAAAATTAATCAGTGACTTATGACAAAAACACGTTAATTGTGTTTTCAAAGGTCACTGAATAAAATCCTTCATTTCCCAATTACAGGAAAAGATGGTTCATTCTAGACCCTGATCGCCAAAACTACGTCCCACATGTTATCCGGGGACACTCACAATAAACAACTTACTTTACCACATTTCTAAAAACGTTTTTTCTCTTACTATCTTACCCTTCTTCTCAAAACCAATATACCACAAACCTTTAAAAAAAATTCATCTTTTCTTTTCCCTAAATCTCTCTTTTTCTTTTTTTTCTAACTTCTTCTTTTCATTTCCTTCCTACATTCTTCTTCTATATCCCCCCATTTCTCCCCAATTTTTTTTTCCTTTTCTTTTCTTTTTCCTTGTCTTTCTTCTTATTCTCTTCTTCTTCTTCTTTTCTTTTCTCTTCTTTACCCTTCTTTTAACTTCTCCTTTTTTCTCTTCTTCCCTTTTCTTTTTTTCTTTTTCATTCTTTCCTTTCCCTTTTTTACCTTTTTTCAAAAAATTTTTTTTCTTTTTACCAAACCTAACATTTCTTCTTCTTTTCTTTTTTCTCTCTTTTTTTTCTTTCCTTCCTCTTTTCTAATTTTTCTACTTCATTTCTTCTTTTTTTTCTATTTTTTCTTTTTTCTTTCCTCTTTCCTCTTTTCTTCACTTATTTTCTTTTCTTTTCTTCTCCTTTTCTTTTTCCTTTTTCTTCTTTTTCTTCTTCCTCTCTCTTCCCCAACCTTTCTCCTATCCTCTCACCCCCTTTCTTTTACCTTAAACTCATTCCTCCCCTCCTTTTCTTTTTTTTTTCTTCTTCCTCTTCCTTTCCCCCTTTCCTTCCTTTCATTTTTTTTTTTTTTTTTCTTCCTTTATTCCCCCTTCTTTTCTTCTTCTTTTTTTTTTTTTCTTCTTCTTTTCTTCCTTTTTCTTTTAATCCTTTTTTTTTCTTTTCTTCTTCTCCCCCTCCATTTTCTTCTTCTTTCTTCTTTTTCTTCTTTTCTCCCCTTCTTTTTTCTCCTTTTTCTCTCTTTTTTTCTTCCTTTCCTTCTTTTTTCTTCTTCTTTCCTTTTTTTTCCTTTTTTCTTTTCTCAACTTCTTTTTCCACTTCCTTTTCTTCCTCTCCCTTCCTCAAATCCTTCTTTTCCCCTTTCTTTTCTACCCTCTCCTTCTCCCTTCATTTCTCTTCTTTCTTTTCAACCCTTTCTCTTCCTTTTTCTTCTTCTCTTCCCTTCCCTCTTTTTTCTTTCTTCCCTTTTTCTTCCCTTTTCTTCTTTTTTCCACAACTAACTCTTTCTTTTCTTTCTTTTTTCTCCTTACCCTTTTTTCAAACCCCCTTTTTACTTCTTCAAATTTACCAACCCCTTACCTTCTTCCTTCTCTTTCTTTTCTCTTTTTCCTTCTTTCCTTTTTTCTTCTGGTTCTTCTCTTTTCTACATCCTCTCTTCTTCTTTTTCCTTCCCTTTTCCCCTTTTTTTCCTCATTTCCTTTTCTCTTTTTCCTTTTCTTCCCTCTTCTTCTTCTCATTTCTTCTCCTTCTTCTTTTTAAACTTTTTTCCTTCCACCAAAAAAACTTTTCTAATTTTTTTTTCTCTTTTTTCCCCCCTTCTTCTTTTCTTCTCTTCTTTTTCTTTCTTTCTCCACTTTTTTTCTCAAAAAAATTTTTTTTTCACCCCTCCAACTCCTTTTTTCTTCTCCCTTTTTTTCCCCCTCCTTCTTCCCTTCTACTTTCTTTTTTTTTCCCTTTTTTCCCCCCTTTTCTTTTCTTTCTTTTCCCTCTCTTTTCCCTTCTTTTTTTCCCATCTTCTTTTTTCATTCTCTTCTCCTTCTTTCTTCTTCTTCCTACCTTTTTTCTTTTTCCTTTTTCTTTCCCTTCTTTTTCATTCTTTTTTTTTTTTTCTTTTTTTCCCCTTTTTTTTTTTCTCTTTTCATCCTTCTTCTTTTTTTTTTCCCCTTTTCTTTTCTTCCTCTTTCCCTTCTCACTCTACTTTTCCTTTCTTTTCCTTTTCTTTTTTTCTTTCCTCCTCCTCCTTCTTTTTTCTTCTTTTCTTCTCCCTCCTCCCCCCCTCACTTTTTTCTTTTCCTTGAACAAGTCTTCTTCCTTCCCCCTTTTTCTTTTCTTCTTCTCTAAATCCTTCTTCTTTTTTTCCCCTTTCTTCTTGAACCTTTTCTTCTCTTTTCTTTTCTTCCCTTCTTTCTTTCTTTTCCCCCCCACTACTCTTCTTTTTTTTTTCTCTTCTTTTTTCCTTTCTCTTCTTCTTTTTTTCTTCAACACTTCCCTTTTTTTTTTTTCCTTTTCCCTTTTTTTTTTCCCCCATCTTTTCTTTTCCCTTTCCCCTTTCCCAAATTTTTTTCCTTTTTTTTTTTTTCCTCTTAATTTTTTTTCCCTTCCTTTCCTTCTTCCACTTCTTTTCCATCCCTTTTTTTTCCCATTTTTTCTCTCCTCTTTCTTTTCCTTCCCCTCTTCCCCCCTCTTTTTTTTTTTTCCCCCCCCTTCTTTTTTCTTTTTTTTTTCTTCTTTTTTTTTCTTTTCCATTTCTTCTTCTTTTCCCCCTTTTCCTCTCTTCCCTTTTTTTTTCTCTTTATCTTCTTCTTCTTATATCCCTTCTTCTTCTTTTCCTTTCCTTCTTTTTTCGAAAATCTTTCCCCCCTTCCCATTTTTTTTTTCACTTTTTTCCTCTTTCTCTTTCTCCTTTTTCCCTTTTTCCCCTCCTTCCCCCTTTCTTCTCCTCTCCTTTCTTCTTCCTTTTTTTACTTCTTTCCCCCCCCCTCTCTCCAAAATTTTTTCCATCCTTTCCCCCTTTTTCTTTAAAATCTTTTCTTCTTCCTTCTCCCCCCCTCCATTCCTTCCTCCTTCTTTTTTTTCTTACCCCCCTTTTCTAAACTCTCTCTTTTTTTTTTTTCCCTTTTCTTCTTTTCTTTCATTCTCCATTTTTCCTCAATTTCTTAAAAAAAACACTTCTTTTCTTTAACCTTTTTTCCCTTTTTTTATCACCTTTTTTTTTTTTTTTTTTTTTTTCCTTCTTTTTCTTTTTTTCCTCTCTCTTCTTTTTTTTTCTAAAAATTCTCCCCCATTTTCCCTTTTTTCTTTTTACCTTTTTTTTTCCTTCTTCTTTTCCCCCCTCCTTTTCTTCTTCCCCCCAGAACTTACCCCCAACTTCTTCTCCTTCCCTTTTTCATTTCCCCAAAAAATCAAACCCCCCCCCCCCCCCCCTTCCCCCCCTCCAATTTTTTTCCTTCCCCTTTTTTCTTCAATTTTTTCCTCCTCTTTCTTCTTTCCTTCTTCTTTTTTTTTCCTTCTTTCTTCTCCTAATTTTTTTCCTTTTTATTCCTTTTTTTTAACACTTCCTTTTTTTCCCAACTTTTTTTTTTTTTTAAAAAACCCCCCCCAAATTTCTTCTTTTTTTTTTAAAACCTTCCTTTTCCCAAAACTTCAAAACCCCTCTTTTTTTCCTTTCCTTTTTTTTTCTTTTTTTCTTTTTTTCTTTTTCTTTTTTTTTTTTTTTCCTTTTCACCCATTTTCTTTTTTTTCTCATTTTTTTCTTTCTTCCATCTTTAAAATTCCTTCCAAAACCTTTCCCTTCTTTTTTTCCTCCCCCCCTTTCCCCCCCATATTTTTCTTCTTCTTTTCCTTCTCCCACTTCCTATTCTTCTTTTTCTTAAAACCCTTTACCCTTTTTTTTTCTTTTTTTTTTTTTTCACCCCCTTTTTTTTTCCCCCCTTTTTTCCCATTCCTCTTTTTTACCTTTCCCCTCTTCCTTTTTCTTTTTTTCTTTTCTTTCCCCTTTTCTTTTTTTTTTTTTTTCTCTCTTCTTCCCTTTAATTTTTTCCCTTTTTTTTTTTCTTCAAAAACCCCCCTTTCCCCCCCCCCCCCTTTTTTAATCCTCCCCTTTTTTTTTTGCAAAAAAAACTAAAATTTTTTTTTACCCTCAAAAATCATCATTCCCCCCCCCCTTCCCCCCCCCCCCAAACCTTTGCCCCAAACCCCTTCAACTTTTCTTTTTCCCTTTCCTTTTCCCCAAAAAATTTTTTTTTTCTAACCCCCTTTTTTTTTCCCCCCCCCCTTTTCCCCCCCTTCCCTTTCTTTTTTTTTTACCCCTACCCCCCTACTTTTTTTTTTCCCCTCCACATTCTTTTTAAAAAACCCCATTCTCCCCCCCCTCCTCTCCCTTTTCTTTTTTTTTTTTTTTTTTCCCTTTCTTTTTTTTCCCCCAACTTTTCCAACCTTCTTTTCTTCCACCCCCTTTTTCCCCCCCCCTTCTTTTCAAAAAAACCCCCTTTTCTCTTACTTTTCTTTTCCTTTTCCCCCCACTCTTCTTCCTTTCTTTCCTTCTTTTCCCCTTAATCCTTTTTTTTCTCCTTCCCCCCCTTTAAAAAAATTTTTTTCAAAAATCCCCCCCCCTAAAAAATTTCTTCCCTCCCACTTCCCCCCCCTTTCCTCTTTCCCCCATCACTCTCTCCCCAAAATTCAAAAATCTCCCCCCCTCACCAATCCCCTTTTTTAACCCCCCTTTAAAAAAATCTTTCCCCAAAAAACCCTTCCCCCCAAAATCCCCCCCCCTTTTTTCTAAACTATCCCCCTCCTCCTTTTTTTCCCCCCATTTCAAACAATCCCCCCCCCCCAAACCCCCACCCATCCCTTTTTTTTCCCCCTTTTCCCTTCATCACCAATTCTCCCCCCCCCCCCCTTTCTCCAAAAAACCCCCTTTTTTTTTCCCCCTCCCCCCAACAATCATCCCCCTTCCCCCCCTTTCACAACCCCCCCCCCCAACCACCCCAACTTCCCTACCAACCTTTTTATCCCTACCTTAAAACTTAAAAATCTTTTCCCCCCCCCCAACAAAAAAAAATTTACCCCTTTTCACCCCCCCCCAACCCCCTAAAAAAAACCCCCCAAATTAAAAACCCCCCCCCACCTTTAAATTTTCCCAAAAAACCCCAAAAAAAAACTCCAACTCAAACCAAAACCCCAAAAAATACCCCAAAAAAAACTCCCCATTTTTCAACCAAAACCCCCCCCTATCCCCCCCCCTTCCAACCTTAAAATTTCCCAATTTCCTTTCCCATTTTTTCCACCACCCCCAAAAATCAAAAAAAAAAAAAAATCCAAACCCCCCAAAAATTCCCACCCCCAAATTAACCCAAATTCCCCCCCCCAAAACACTTTACCCCCCAACAATTTTCCCACCCTCCCCAAACCCCCCCCCCCCCAAACAAAAACTCCCTCCAAAAATACAACTAAATTCCCCCCCCCCCCTAACCCCCCCAAAAAAAATCCCCCCCTCATCCCAACTTACCCCCCCCCCCCCCAAAACCAAAACCCACCCCCAACACAACATTTTCCTCAAAAAAAAAAAAAAATCAAAACTTTTTCAAAACCTTTTTCAACCCCTTATAAATCCCCCCCCAATTCCCCAAACCCCACCCCCCCCCCCAACAAACCAAACCCCCCCCCCCCCCCCACCCCCCCCCCCCCAAACCCCCCCCCCCCCCCCCCCAAACCCCCCCCAACCCCCCCCAAACCCCCCCCCACCCCCCCAAACCAAAAACCAAAAACCCCCCAAAAACCCCCCCCCCCCCCCCATCCCCCCCCCCCAAAACCCCCCCCCCCCCCCCCCAACCCCATTAAAAAAACCCCCCCCCCCACAATTTTAAACCCCCCCCCCCTAAAAAACCCCCCCTTATTTAAAAAAAAAAAAACAACCCCCCAAACCCCCCCCCCCCCCCCCCCCCCCCCCCCAAAAAAACAACACCCCCCCCCCCCAACCCCCCCCCCCCCAAAAAAACCCAACCCAACCAAAAACCCCAAAAAAAAACCCCCCCCCCCCCCCAACCCCTCCCAACAACCCCCCCCCCCCCCCAAAAAAAAAACCCCCCCCCCAAAAAAAACCCCCCAAAAAAAAAAACCCCCAAAAACCCCCCCCCCCCTTAAACCCACAACCCCCCCCAAAAAACCCCCCCCCCAACCCCCCCCCCAACCCCCCCCCCCCCCCCCCCCCCCCCCCCCCCCACCCCCCCCCCCCCCCCCCCCCCCCCCCCCCCCCCCCCCCCCCCCCCCCCAAACCCCCAAAAACCCAACCCCCCCCCCCCAAACCCCCCCCCCCCAACCCCCCCCCCCCCACCCCCCAAAAAAAAAACCCACCCCCCCCCAAAAAACCCCCAAACCCCCCCACCCACATAACCCCCCCCCCCCAAACCCACCCCCCCACCCACCCACAACCCCCCCACCCACCCCCCCCACCCCCCCCCCCCCCCCACCCTACCCCCCCCTACCCCCCCCCCCCAAAAAAAAACCCCCCCCCCCCCCCCCCCCCCCCCCAACCCCAACCACACCCCCCACCCCCCCCCCCCCCCCCCCCCCCCCACAACCACCCCGCCCCCCCCCCCCCCCCCCACCCCCCCCCCCCCCCCCCCCCCCCCCCCCCCCCCCAAACAAAACAAACACCCCCCCCCCCCCCCACCCCCCCCCCCCCCCCCCCCCCCCCCCCCCCCCCCCCCCCCCCCCCCCCCCCCCAAACCCCCCCCCCCCCCCCCCCCCCCCCCCCCCCCCCCCCCCCCCCCCCCCCCCCCCCCCCCCCCCCCCCCCCCCCCCCCCCCCCCCCCCCCCCCCCCCCCCCCCCCCCCCCCCCCCCCCCCCCCCCCCCACCCCCCCCCCCCCCCCCCCCCCCCCCCCCCCCCCCCCAAAAACCCCCCCCCCCCCCCCCCCCCCCCCCCAAACCCCCCCCCCCCCCCCCCCCCCCCCAAACCCCCCCCCCCCCAAAAAAAACCCCCACCCCCAAAACCCCCCCCCCCCCCCCCCCCAACCCCCCCCCCCCCCCACCCCCCCCCCCCCCCCCCCCCCCCCCCCCCCCCCCCTCCCCCCCCCTTCCCCCCCCCCCCCTCCCCCCCCACCCCCCCCCCCCCCCCCCGCCCCCGCCCCCCTCCACCCCCCCCCCCCCCCCCCTCCACCCCCCCCCCCCCCCCCCCCCCCCCCCCCCCCCCCCCCCCCCCCCCCCCCCCCAAAAAAACCCCCCCCCCCCCCCCCCCCCCACCCCCAAACCACCCCCCCCCACACAACCCCCCCCCCCCACACCCCCACACCCCCACCCACCCCCCCCCCCACCCCCCCCACAACCCCCCCCCCCACACAACCACCCCCCCCCCCCCCCCCCCCCCCCCCCCCCCCCCCCCCCCCCCCCCCCCCCCCCCCCCCCACCCCCCCCCCACCCTTCCCTTCCCCCCCCACCCCCCCCCCAACCCCCCCACCCCCCCACACCCCCCCCCCCAAAACCCCCCCAAACACCCCCAACCCCCCAAACCCCCCCCCCCCCCCCCCCCACCCCCACCCCCCCCCCCCCCCCCCCCAACCCCCCCCCACCCCCACCCTAAAAAACACCAAACAAAACACCAAAACACCAAAAACCCCCCCACACACATTGAATGTTGTTGATCTAATTGATCACATCTCAAAGACATGGAATCTCTTGACAAACTAGACAACGAATGTTGTTAATCTCATTGATCACATCTCAAAGACATGGAATCTCTTGACAAACTAGGCAACGAATGTTGTTGATCTAATTTATCACATCTCAAAGACATGGAATCTCTTGACAAACTAAGAACGAATGCTGTTGATCTAATTTATCACATCTCAAAGACATGGAGTCTCTTGACAAACTAGGCAAAGAATGTTGTTAATAACCTGATCTCTTTCAGGACACTCAACTTGATAGGAAGTGATCTGGTATCATTACAAGGCAGTTCGGGTTCTGGAATACGCAGGGTAGACAAAAACAAAAAACTAAGGACAATAAAACACGTAGAAGAGAACTGAAGACAGACCTCGGGGGGATAAAGTAGACGATGAAAGAATTTGTCTAAGGCTGGCTGGTTTGAAGACAACTGGTTGAAGGCATATATTTGACAGGTAGCGGGGAGGGCAAAGAGAGATAGTTTCATAACAGATCTCAAGTATGTTTCCATTGTATCTACAGAACATATCACGTGACAATTAACATCCTTGGCTCACTTACTGGTTGCCTTTTTCTGCTAAAGTAACTTAACGTGTTCATACATTCTTACAGTTGTTGTGACTCGCCAACATATGTTGATAATTTGCCTCAGTATTTATACTTTCTAATATTTATATGATTTCTTAAACTTTACATTTTCTAATGTTTAGTTTAGTCTATACAGCACGTGTGCTTTCATTGCTCAGGTAAATATATGAAAACAAATCAATAAATAAAAATATTTGTTTAAAAAATAAATAAATAAATAAAATAAAACATTCTAAATTCAATAAATTAAAACAACTACAGAATCAAAACCATTATATTGTATGGCTGTGAAACATGGAGACAAGAAAAGTTAGACACTGTCATAAATGGGTGTTCATTTGAAAGATTCAAATGGTATAATAAGATGACCAATATGCAACTGTTAACAATAGCCAGACAAATACCAGTGGACATGAGGGCAAACTTGCTTTCGATATGACACATCATCATGTGACGTATTCTTTCCAGAACGTTGTCTCCATTACAGCTGCTCTGAACGCATCACGATTCTGGGCAAGTTGACCTGCATCAGCCAAAGACAAGTTCAGACTCTCTGTGATGTCCTGGGTCCACCGTCGTCTAGGTCGACCCCTTCCCCTTTTTCCAGGAACCATGCCTTCCATCACTGTTTTTTCCAGACTATTATGTCTTTTTATATGACCGAAAAATTTCAGCTTCCTTATTGCGATGGTATTTAGGAGCCAATGTTCCTGTACGTTTAGTGAGTGCAGTACTTCTCTGTTGGTCTTTTTTTCTGTCCAGGGTATTCTCAACATCCTTCTGTAGCATTTCATTTCGAATGATGTAATCTTTTTTGCAACTGTTTTTTATTGAGTGTCCAAGTCTCGCAGCCGTATGTTGCTATACTGGGAATATACATGCTCTGATCAGTTGTAACTTTGTTTCTTTGCTTGTGCCTTGCCATAGGTTTTTTCATCTGTATTAGCTTATGTGAAGCAATTGCAAGTCTTCTTTTAATTTCTACTGCACAGTCGCCAGAGCTGTTAATGATTGATCCTAAGTATTCGAATTCATTGACACTTTCCAGTTCTTCGTTATCAATTTCAATTTCTGGTTTGGTCTTTACTTTGTCTGTTGTCAATACTTTGGTCTTCTTGGTGTTTAGGTATAGATTCTGGGCCTCGCTGTGTTTTTTGGTGGACAGAAGTAATTGTTCAAGTCCTTCTGGGTTGGTCGATAGGAGGACTGTGTCGTCAGCATATCTGATTTCCGGGATCTGGTACCCGCCGATGTTAAATGATATGACACACCTGAAGGAAACCAACTGATAGCATCACAAGAAAGTCTTCAATCTGGAATCCTCAAGGTAAAAATACAGAAACAGACCCAGCTAAAACAAAAAACATGAAGGGAAGACTTGGAAATAATTTGAATAGATAACACAGGACAAGCGGGCTTGGCGTGCACTAGCTGGAAGCCTATGCTCCACCGAGGGCTGGAGGGTGATGATAATGATAAGTCACAAGTATAGAACTTATACAGCACAAATACAGATCTGTTTGTTGTTCTCAACTTTCTTCTCTTCAAATGTTGTTATTTTCCTTCTTCACAAACCTCCATGTTTATTTCCACATTTCTGATCTAGTTTTTTCCCCCACTCGCCTCGTGATGATGATGAATACAATTTTGGTCGTGTAGGTCGTAAAGTAAATGATGTAGTAGTCCATGCATTCCAATAATCCAGGTTTCTAGCTTTGGCAACTATATGACTGGGCTTAGATCATCACATTTGTATCCGCTGATGTTAGCAAATCATAACTTGTGTATCCGCTGATGTTAGCGATCATAATTTGTGTATTCGCTGATGTTAGCAGATCATAACTTGTGTATCCGCTGATGTTTTCTGTTCATTGGATGTTTATCATCAATGTCCATTTTTGTTCATTGGATGTTTATCATCAATGTCCATTTTTGTTCATTGGATGTTTATCAGCAATGTCCATTTTTGTTCATTGGATGTTTATCATCAATGTCCAGTTTTGTTCATTGGATGTTTATCATCAGTGTCCATTTATTTCATTGGATGTTTAGCATCAATGCCCATTTTTTTCATTGGATGAATAGCATCTATGCCTATTTTTCATTGGATGTATAGCATCTATGCCTATTTTTTTATTGGGTGTTTAGCATCTATGCCTATTTTTCATTGGATGTTTAGCATCTATGCCTATTTTTCATTGGGTGTTAACATCCATTCCTATTTTTCATTGGATGTTTAGCATCAATGCCCATTTATTCATTGGATGTTAAGCATCACAACTCACCAACAATTATTGGTGATTTTTTTCCAGTTGTTTTCTACAGCTAGCACTGAACATCGCGGACTAATATTGTTCGTACCTTATTATTTAATGCAGTCTGTGGTTTTGTGTTTTCTTTGACACGTAAACTCCTTTTTTTAATTCCTTTTTTTTTAAATGACGTTCTTCTATAAAGAAAATGCGGAAGTAGGAACCCCCGAAGAAGAAGGATGACAAGATGGAGGAAGGGGGAGAATATTAGGCAGGGAAAAAAGAATAAAAAGATAAGTAATACAACTGTAGGGGAGAAGAAGTAAGAGATGTGGAAACTGGGAAGAGAAGAAGTAAGAGATGTGGAAACTGGGAAGAGAAGAAGTAAGAGATGTGGAAACTGGGAAGAGAAGAAGTAAGAGATGTGGAAACAGGGAAGAGAAGAAGTAAGAGATGTGGAAACAGGGAAGAGAAGAAGTAAGAGATGTGGAAACTGGGAAGAGAAGAAGTAAGAGATGTGGAAACTGGGAAGAGAAGAAGTAAGAGATGTGGAAACAGGGAAGAGAAGAAGTAAGAGATGTGGAAACTGGGAAGAGAAGAAGTAAGAGATGTGGAAACTGGGAAGAAAAGAACTAAGAGATGTGGAAACAGGGAAGAGAAGAAGTAAGAGATGTGGAAACTGGGAAGAGAAGAAGTAAGAGATGTGGAAACTGGGAAGAGAAGAAGTAAGAGATGTGGAAACAGGGAAGAGAAGAAGTAAGAGATGTGGAAACTGGGAAGAGAAGAACTAAGAGATGAGGAAACAGGGAAGAGAAGAAGTAAGAGATGTGGAAACTGGGAAGAGAAGAACTAAGAGATGTGGAAACAGGGAAGAGAAGAAGTAAGAGATGTGGAAACAGGGAAGAGAAGAAGTAAGAGATGTGGAAACTGGGAAGAGAAGAACTAAGAGATGTGGAAACAGGGAAGAGAAGAAGTAAGAGATGTGGAAACAGGGAAGAGAAGAAGTAAGAGATGTGGAAACAGGGAAGAGAAGAAGTAAGAGATGTGGAAACTGGGAAGAGAAGAACTAAGAGATGTGGAAACAGGGAAGAGAAGAAGTAAGAGATGTGGAAACAGGGAAGAGAAGAAGTAAGAGATGTGGAAACAGGGAAGAGAAGAAGTAAGAGATGTGGAAACAGGGAAGAGAAGAAGTAAGAGATGTGGAAACTGGGAAGAGAAGAAGTAAGAGATGTGGAAACAGGGAAGAGAAGAAGTAAGAGATGTGGAAACAGGGAAGAGAAGAAGTAAGAGATGTGGAAACAGGGAAGAGAAGAAGTAAGAGATGTGGAAACAGGGAAGAGAAGAAGTAAGAGATGTGGAAACAGGGAAGAGAAGAAGTAAGAGATGTGGAAACAGGGAAGAGAAGAAGTAAGAGATGTGGAAACTGGGAAGAGAAGAAGTAAGAGATGTGGAAACAGGGAAGAGAAGAAGTAAGAGATGTGGAAACAGGGAAGAGAAGAAGTAAGAGATGTGGAAACAGGGAAGAGAAGAACTAAGAGATGTGGAAACTGGGAAGAGAAGAAGTAAGAGATGTGGAAACAGGGAAGAGAAGAAGTAAGAGATGTGGAAACTGGGAAGAGAAGAAGTAAGAGATGTGGAAACAGGGAAGAGAAGAACTAAGAGATGTGGAAACAGGGAAGAGAAGAAGTAAGAGATGTGGAAACAGGGAAGAGAAGAAGTAAGAGATGTGGAAACTGGGAAGAGAAGAAGTAAGAGATGTGGAAACAGGGAAGAGAAGAAGTAAGAGATGTGGAAACTGGGAAGAGAAGAAGTAAGAGATGTGGAAACAGGGAAGAGAAGAAGTAAGAGATGTGGAAACTGGGAAGAGAAGAAGTAAGAGATGTGGAAACAGGGAAAGAAGAATAAGAGATGTGGAAACTGGGAAGAGAAGAAGTAAGAGATGTGGAAACTGGGAAGAGAAGAAGTAAGAGATGTGGAAACTGGGAAGAGAAGAAGTAAGAGATGTGGAAACTGGGAAGAGAAGAAGTAAGAGATGTGGAAACAGGGAAGAGAAGAAGTAAGAGATGTGGAAACTGGGAAGAGAAGAAGTAAGAGATGTGGAAACAGGGAAGAGAAGAAGTAAGAGATGTGGAAACAGGGAAGAGAAGAAGTAAGAGATGTGGAAACTGGGAAGAGAAGAAGTAAGAGATGTGGAAACAGGGAAGAGAAGAAGTAAGAGATGTGGAAACAGGGGGAAGAAGAAGAACTAAGAGATGTGGAAACAGGGAAGAGAAGAAGTAAGAGATGTGGAAACTGGGAAGAGAAGAACTAAGAGATGTGGAAACAGGGAAGAGAAGAAAGTAAGAGATGTGGAAACAGGGAAGAGAAGAAGTAAAGAGATGAAGAGAAGAAGAAGTAAGAGATGTGGAAACAGGGAAGAGAAGAAGTAAGAGATGTGGAAACAGGGAAGAGAAGAAGTAAGAGATGTGGAAACAGGGAAGAGAAGAAGTAAGAGATGTGGAAACAGGGAAGAGAAGAAGTAAGAGATGTGGAAACAGGGAAGAGAAGAAGTAAGAGATGTGGAAACAGGGAAGAAAAGAAGTAAAAGATGTGGAAACAGGGAAGTAAGAGATGTGGAAACAGGGAAGAAAAGAAGTAAAAGATGTGGAAACAGGGAAGAGAAGAAGTAAGAGATGTGGAAACAGGGAAGAAAAGAAGTAAAAGATGTGGAAACAGGGAAGAGAAGAAGTAAGAGATGTGGAAACAGGGAAGAGAAGAAGTAAAAGATGTGGAAACTGGGAAGAGAAGAAGTAAGAGATGTGGAAACAGGGAAGAAAAGAACTAAGAGATGTGGAAACAGGGAAGAAAAGAAGTAAAAGATGTGGAAACAGGGAAGAGAAGAAGTAAGAGATGTGGAAACAGGGAAGAGAAGAAGGAAGGGATGTGGAAACGGGGAAGAGAAGAAGTAAGAGAGGTGGAAACAGGGGAAGAGAAGAAGTAAGAGATGTGGAAACAGGGAGAGAAGAAGTAAGAGATGTGGAAACAGGGAAGAGAAGAAGTAAGGGGAAGAGAAGAAGTAAGAGATGTGGAAACAGGGAAGAGAAGAACTAAGAGAAGTGGAAACTGGGAAGAGAAGAAGTAAGAGATGTGGAAACAGGGAAGAGAAGAAGTAAGAGATGTGGAAACAGGGAAGAGAAAGAAGTAAGATAATGTGGAAACTAAGAAAGTTTGGATAAAGAAGAGAAAGAAGTAAGAGATGTGGAAACATGGGAAAGAAGAAGAAGTAAAGAGATGTGGAAACAGGGAAGAGAAGAAGTAAGAAATGTGGAAACTTGGAAGAGAAGAAGTACGCAGAGATGAAACTGGGAAGAGAAGAAGTAAGACATGTGAAAACATAGTAGAGAAGACGGATGAGATGTGGAAACTGGGAAGAGAAGAACTAAGAAATGTGGAAACTGGGAAGAGAAGAGCTAAGAGATGTGGAAACTGGGAAGAGAAGAAGTAAGAGATGTGGAAAAAGGGAAGAGAAGAAGTAAGAGATGTGGAAACAGGGAAGAGAAGAACCAAGACAAGTGGAAACTGGGAAGAGAAGAAGTAAGAGATGTGGAAACATGTGGGAAGAGAAGAACTAAGAGATTTGGGAAACTGGACGAGAGAGAAGTAAGAGATGTGGAAACAGGGAAAAGAAAGTAAGAGATGTGGAAACTGGGAAGAGAAGAAGTAAGAGATGTGGAAACTGGGAAGAAAGAAGTAAGAATGTGGAAAACTGGGAAGAAAAGAAGTAAGAGATGTGGAAACAGGGAAGAAAAGAAGAAAGACGTGCGGAAACAGGGAAGAGAAGAAGTAAGAGATGTGGGAACAGGGAAGAGAAGAAGTAAGAGATGTGGGAACAGGGAAGAGAAGAAGTAAGAGATGTGGGAACAGGGAAGAAAAGAAGTAAGAGATGTGGAAACTGGGAAGAAAAGAAGTAAGAGATGTGGAAACAGGGAAGAGAAGAAGTAAGAGATGTGGAAACTGGGAAGAGAAGAACTAAGAGATGTGGAAACAGGGAAGAGAAGAACTAAGAGATGTGGAAACTGGGAAGAAAAGAAGTAAGAGATGTGGAAACTGGGAAGAGAAGAAGTAAGAGATGTGGAAACTGGGAAGAAAAGAAGAAGTAAGAAGTAAGAGATGTGGAAACTGGGAAGAGAAGAAGTAAGAGATGTGGAAACTGGGAAGAGAAGAACTAAGAGATGTGGAAACTGGGAAGAGAAGAAGTAAGAGATGTGGAAACAGGGAAGAGAAGAAGTAAGAGATGTGGAAACAGGGAAGAGAAGAAGTAAGAGATGTGGAAACAGGGAAGAGAAGAAGTAAGAGATGTGGAAACTGGGAAGAGAAGAACTAAGAGATGTGGAAACAGGGAAGAGAAGAACTAAGAGATGTGGAAACTGGGAAGAGAAGAAGTAAGAGATGTGGAAACAGGGAAGAGAAGAACTAAGAGATGTGGAAACTGGGAAGAGAAGAAGTAAGAGATGTGGAAACAGGGAAGAGAAGAAGTAAGAGATGTGGAAACTGGGAAGAAAAGAAGTAAGAGATGTGGAAACTGGGAAGAGAAGAAGTAAGAGATGTGGAAACAGGGAAGAGAAGAAGTAAGAGATGTGGAAACAGGGAAGAGAAGAAGTAGAGATGTGGAAACTGGGAAGAGAAGAAGTAAGAGATGTGGAAACAGGGAAGAGAAGAAGTAAGAGATGTGGAAACTGGGAAGAGAAGAACTAAGAGATGTGGAAACAGGGAAGAGAAGAACTAAGAGATGTGGAAACTGGGAAAAGAAGAAGTAAGAGATGTGGAAACAGGGAAGAGAAGAAGTAAGAGATGTGGAAACTGGGAAGAAAAGAAGTAAGAGATGTGGAAACTGGGAAGAGAAGAAGTAAGAGATGTGGAAACAGGGAAGAGAAGAAGTAAGAGATGTGGAAACAGGGAAGAGAAGAAGTAAGAGATGTGGAAACTGGGAAGAGAAGAAGTAAGAGATGTGGAAACAGGGAAGAGAAGAAGTAAGAGATGTGGAAACAGGGAAGAGAAGAAGTAAGAGATGTGGAAACAGGGAAGAGAAGAAGTAAGAGAAGTGGAAACTGGGAAGAGAAGAAGTAAGAGATGTGGAAACAGGGAAGAGAAGAAGTAAGAGATGTGGAAACTGGGAAGAGAAGAAGTAAGAGATGTGGAAACTGGGAAGAAAAGAAGTAAGAGATGTGGAAACTGGGAAGAGAAGAAGTAAAATATGTGGAAACAGGGAAGAGAAGAAGTAAGAGATGTGGAAACAGGGAAGAGAAGAAGTAAGAGATGTGGAAACTGGGAAGAGAAGAACTAAGAGATGTGGAAACAGGGAAGAGAAGAACTAAGAAATGTGGAAACTGGGAAGAAAAGAAGTAAGAGATGTGGAAACAGGGAAGAAAAGAAGTAAGAGATGTGGAAACTTGGAAGAGAAGAAGTAAGAGATGTGGAAACTGGGAAGAAAAGAAGTAAGAGATGTGGAAACTGGGAAGAGAAGAAGTAAGAGATGTGGAAACAGGGAAGAGAAGAAGTAAGAGACGTGGAAACAGGGAAGAGAAGAAGTAAGAGATGTGGAAACAGGGAAGAGAAGAAGTAAGAGATGTGGAAACAGGGAAGAGAAGAAGTAAGAGATGTGGAAACAGGGAAGAGAAGAAGTAAGAGATGTGGAAACAGGGAAGAGAAGAAGTAAGAGATGTGGAAACTGGGAAGAGAAGAACTAAGAGATGTGGAAACAGGGAAGAGAAGAACTAAGAGATGTGGAAACTGGGAAGAGAAGAAGTAAGAGATGTGGAAACTGGGAAGAAAAGAAGTAAGAGATGTGGAAACTGGGAAGAGAAGAAGTAAGAGATGTGGAAACTGGGAAGAAAAGAAGTAAGAGATGTGGAAACTGGGAAGAAAAGAAGTAAGAGATGTGGAAACTGGGAAAAGAAGAAGTAAGAGATGTGGAAACTGGGAAGAGAAGAAGTAAGAGATGTGGAAACAGGGAAGAGAAGAACTAAGAGATGTGGAAACTGGGAAGAGAAGAAGTAAGAGATGTGGAAACTGGGAAGAAAAGAAGTAAGAGATGTGGAAACTGGGAAGAGAAGAAGTAAGAGATGTGGAAACTGGGAAGAGAAGAAGTAAGAGATGTGGAAACTGGGAAGAGAAGAAGTAAGAGATGTGGAAACTGGGAAGAGAAGAAGTAAGAGATGTGGAAACTGGGAAGAGAAGAAGTAAGAGATGTGGAAACTGGGAAGAGAAGAAGTAAGAGATGTGGAAACTGGGAAGAGAAGAAGTAAGAGATGTGGAAACTGGGAAGAGAAGAAGTAAGAGATGTGGAAACTGGGAAGAGAAGAAGTAAGAGATGTGGAAACAGGGAAGAGAAGAAGTAAGAGATGTGGAAACTGGGAAGAGAAGAAGTAAGAGATGTGGAAACTGAGAAAAAAAGAAGTAAGAGATGTGGAAACTGGGAAGAAAAGAAGTAAGAGATGTGGAAACTGGGAAGAGAAGAAGTAGGAGATGTGGAAACAGGGAAGAGAAGAAGTAAGAGATGTGGAAACAGGGAAGAGAAGAAGTAAGAGATGTGGAAACTGGGAAGAGAAGAAGTAAGAGATGTGGAAACTGGGAAGAGAAGAACTAAGAGATGTGGAAACAGGGAAGAGAAGAACTAAGAGATGTGGAAACTGGGAAGAAAAGAAGTAAGAGATGTGGAAACTGGGAAGAGAAGAAGTAAGAGATGTGGAAACTGGGAAGAGAAGAAGTAAGAGATGTGGAAACTGGGAAGAAAAGAAGTAAGAGATGTGGAAACTGGGAAGAGAAGAAGTAAGAGATGTGGAAACAGGGAAGAGAAGAAGTAAGAGATGTGGAAACAGGGAAGAGAAGAAGTAAGAGATGTGGAAACTGGGAAGAGAAGAAGTAAGAGATGTGGAAACAGGGAAGAGAAGAAGTAAGAGATGTGGAAACAGGGAAGAGAAGAAGTAAGAGATGTGGAAACTGGGAAGAGAAGAAGTAAGAGATGTGGAAACAGGGAAGAGAAGAACTAAGAGATGTGGAAACTGGGAAGAGAAGAAGTAAGAGATGTGGAAACAGGGAAGAGAAGAAGTAAGAGATGTGGAAACAGGGAAGAGAAGAACTAATAGAAGTGGAAACTGGGAAGAGAAGATGTAAGAGATGTGGAAACAGGGAAGAGAAGAACTAAGAGATGTGGAAACTGGGAAGAGAAGAAGTAAGAGATGTGGAAACAGGGAAGAGAAGAAGTAAGAGATGTGGAAACAGGGAAGAGAAGAAGTAAGAGATGTGGAAACAGGGAAGAGAAGAAGTAAGAGATGTGGAAACAGGGAAGAGAAGAAGTAAGAGATGTGGAAACAGGGAAGAGAAGAAGTAAGAGATGTGGAAACTGGGAAGAGAAGAACTAAGAGATGTGGAAACAGTGAAGAGAAGAACTAAGAGATGTGGAAACTGGGAAGAGAAGAAAAACAGATGTGGAAACAGGGAAGAGAAGAAGTAAGAGATGTGGAAACTGGGAAGAGAAGAACTAAGAGAAGTGGAAACTGGGAAGAGAAGAAGTAAGAGATGTGGAAACAGGGAAGAGAAGAACTAAGAGATGTGGAAACTGGGAAGAGAAGAAGTAAGAGATGTGGAAACAGGGAAGAGAAGAAGTAAGAGATGTGGAAACTGGGAAGAGAAGAACTAAGAGATGTGGAAACAGGGAAGAGAAGAACTAAGAGATGTGGGGGCGTAAGAGATGTGGAAACAGGGAAGAGAAGAACTAAGAGATGTGGAAACAGGGAAGAGAAGAAGTAAGAGATGTGGAAACAGGGAAGAGAAGAAGTAAGAGATGTGGAAACAGGGAAGAGAAGAACTAAGAGATGTGGAAACAGGGAAGAGAAGAACTAAGAGATGTGGAAACAGGGAAGAGAAGAACTAAGAGATGTGGAAACAGGGAAGAGAAGAAGTAAGAGATGTGGAAACAGGGAAGAGAAGAAGTAAGAGATGTGGAAACAGGGAAGAGAAGAAGTAAGAGTTGTGGAAACAGGGAAGAGAAGAAGTAAGAGATGTGGAAACTGGGAAGAGAAGAACTAAGAGATGTGGAAACAGGGAAGAGAAGAAATAAGAAGAGTGGAAACAGGGAAGAGAAGAACTAAGAGATGTGGAAACAGGGAAGAGAAGAACTAAGAGATGTGGAAACAGGGAAGAGAAGAAGTAAGAGATGTGGAAACAGGGAAGAGAAGAAGTAAGAGTTGTGGAAACAGGGAAGAGAAGAACTAAGAGATGTGGAAACAGGGAAGAGAAGAAGTAAGAGATGTGGAAACTGGGAAGAAAAGAAGTAAGAGATGTGGAAACTGGGAAGAGAAGAAGTAAGAGATGTGGAAACAGGGAAGAGAAGAAGTAAGAGATGTGGAAACAGGGAAGAGAAGAAGTAAGAGATGTGGAAACAGGGAAGAGAAGAAGTAAGAGATGTGGAAACAGGGAAAGAAGAAGTAAGTAAGAGATGTGGAAACAGGGAAGAGAAGAAGTAAGAGATGTGGAAAACAGGGAAGAGAAGAAGTAAGAGATGTGGAAAATGGGAAGAGAAGAAGTAAGAGATGTGGAAACAGGGAAGAGAAGAAGTAAGAGATGTGGAAACAGGGAAGAGAAGAACTAAGAGAAGTGGAAACTGGGAAGAGAAGAAGTAAGAGATGTGGAAACAGGGAAGAGAAGAAGTAAGAGATGTGGAAACAGGGAAGAGAAGAAGTAAGAGATGTGGAAAACAGGGAAGAAGAAAAGAAGTAAGAGATGTGGAAACTAGGAAGAGAAGAAGTAAGAGATGTGGAAACTGGGAAGAGAAGAAGTAAGAGATGTGGAAACTGGGAAGAGAAGAAGTAAGAGATGTGGAAACAGGGAAGAGAAGAAGTAAGAGATGTGGAAACAGGGAAGAGAAGAAGTAAGAGATGTGGAAACAGGGAAGAGAAGAAGTAAGAGATGTGGAAACAGGGAAGAGAAGAAGTAAGAGATGTGGAAACAGGGAAGGGAAGAAGGAAAAGATGTGGAAACAGGGAAGAGAAGAACTAAGAGATGTGGAAACAGGGAAGAGAAGAACTAAGAGATGTGGAAACAGGGAAGAGAAGAAGTAAGAGATGTGGAAACAGGGAAGAGGGGAAGAGAAGATGTAAGAGATGTGGAAACGGAAGAGAAGAACTAAGAGAAGTGGAAACAGGGAAGAGAAGAAGTAAGAGATGTGGAAACTGGGAAGAGAAGAAGTAAGAGATGTGGAAACAGGGAAGAGAAGAAGTAAGAGATGTGGAAACAGGGAAGAGAAGAAGTAAGAGATGTGGAAACAGGGAAGAGAAGAACTAAGAGATGTGGAAACAGGGAAGAGAAGAAGTAAGAGATGTGGAAACTGGGAAGAGAAGAAGTAAGAGATGTGGAAACAGGGAAGAGAAGAAGTAAGAGATGTGGAAACAGGGAAGAGAAGAAGTAAGAGATGTGGAAACTGGGAAGAAAAGAACTAAGAGATGTGGAAAGAGGGAAGAAAAGAACTAAGAGAAGTGGAAACTGGGAAGAGAAGAAGTAAGAGATGTGGAAACTGGGAAGAGAAGAAGTAAGAGATGTGGAAACAGGGAAGAGAAGAAGTAAGAGATGTGGAAACAGGGAAGAGAAGAACTAAGAGAAGTGGAAACTGGGAAGAGAAGAAGTAAGAGATGTGGAAACTGGGAAGAGAAGAAGTAAGAGATGTGGAAACTAGGAAGAGAAGAAGTAAGAGATGTGGAAACTGGGAAGAGAAGAAGTAAGAGATGTGGAAACTGGGAAGAGAAGAAGTAAGAGATGTGGAAACAGGGAAGAGAAGAAGTAAGAGATGTGGAAACAGGGAAGAGAAGAAGTAAGAGATGTGGAAACTGGGAAGAGAAGAAGTAAGAGATGTGGAAACAGGGAAGAGAAGAAGTAAGAGATGTGGAAACAGGGAAGAGAAGAAGTAAGAGATGTGGAAACAGGGAAGAGAAGAAGTAAGAGATGTGGAAACAGGGAAGAGAAGAAGTAAGAGATGTGGAAACAGGGAAGAGAAGAAGTAAGAGATGTGGAAACAGGGAAGAGAAGGAAGAAGTAAGAGATGTGGAAACAGGGAAGAGAAGAAGTAAGAGATGTGGAAACAGGGAAGAGAAGAAGTAAGAGATGTGGAAACAGGGAAGAGAAGAACTAAGAGATGTGGAAAACTGGGAAGAGAAGAAGTAAGAGATGTGGAAACAGGGAAGAGGGAAGAAGAAGTAAGAGATGTGGAAACAGGGAAGAGAAGAAGTAAGAGATGTGGAAACTGGGAAGAAAAGAAGTAAGAGATGTGGAAACAGGGAAGAGAAGAAGTAAGAGATGTGGAAACAGGGAAGAGAAGAAGTAAGAGATGTGGAAACAGGGAAGAGAAGAAGTAAGAGATGTGGAAACAGGGAAGAGAAGAAGTAAGAGATGTGGAAACAGGGAAGAGAAGAAGTAAGAGATGTGGAAACTGGGAAGAGAAGAAGTAAGAGATGTGGAAACAGGGAAGAGAAGAAGTAAGAGATGTGGGAAAAGGGAAGAGAAGAAGTAAGAGATGTGGAAACAGGGAAGAGAAGAAGTAAGAGATGTGGAAACAGGGAAGAGAAGAAGTAAGAGATGTGGAAACAGGGAAGAGAAGAAGTAAGAGATGTGGAAACTGGGAAGAGAAGAAGTAAGAGATGTGGAAACAGGGAAGAGAAGAAGTAAGAGATGTGGAAACAGGGAAGAGAAGAAGTAAGAGATGTGGAAACAGGGAAGAGAAGAAGTAAGAGATGTGGAAACAGGGAGAGAAGAAGTAAGAGATGTGGAAACAGGGAAGAGAAGAAGTAAGAGATGTGGAAACTGGGAAGAGAAGAAGTAAGAGATGTGGAAACAGGGAAGAGAAGAAGTAAGAGATGTGGAAACTGGGAAGAGAAGAAGTAAGAGATGTGGAAACAGGGAAGAGAAGAAGTAAGAGATGTGGAAACAGGGAAGAGAAGAAGTAAGAGATGTGGAAACAGGGAAGAGAAGAAGTAAGAGATGTGGAAACAGGGAAGAGAAGAAGTAAGAGATGTGGAAACAGGGAAGAGAAGAAGTAAGAGATGTGGAAACAGGGAAGAGAAGAAGTAGGGAAGAGAAGAAGTAAGAGATGTGGAAGCCAGCAAGAGAAGAAGTAAGGGATGTGGAAACAGGGAAGAGAAGAAGTAAGAGATGTGGAAACAGGGAAGAGAAGAAGTAAAGATGTGGAAACAGGGAGAGAAGAAGTTAAGAGATGTGGAAACAGGGAAGAGAAGAAGTAAGAGATGTGGAAACAGGGAAGAGAAGAAGTAAGAGATGTGGAAACAGGGAAGAGAAGAACTAAGAGATGTGGGAAACAGGGAAGAGAAGAAGTAAGAGATGTGGAAACAGGGAAGAGAAGAAGTAAGAGATGTGGAAACAGGGAAGAGAAGAAGTAGAGAAGGGGAAAATGGGAAGAAAAGAAAGAGATGTGGAAACTGGGAAGAGAAGAAGTAAGAGATGTGGAAACAGGGAAGAGAAGAAGTAAGAGATGTGGAAACAGGGAAGAGAAGAAGTAAGAGATGTGGAAACAGGGAAGAGAAGAAGTAAGAGATGTGGAAACAGGGAAGAGAAGAAGTAAGAGATGTGGAAACAGGGAAGAGAAGAAGTAAGAGATGTGGAAACAGGGAAGAGAAGAAGTAAGAGATGTGGAAACAGGGAAGAGGGGAAGAGAAGAAGTAAGAGATGGGGAAACTGGGAAGAGAAGAAGAAAGAGATGTGGAAAACAGGGAAGAGAAGAAGTAAGAGATGTGGAAACAGGGAAGAGAAGAAGTAAGAGATGTGGAAACAGGGAAGAGAAGAAGTAAGAGATGTGGAAACTGGGAAGAGAAGAAGTAAGAGATGTGGAAACAGGGAAGAGAAGAAGTAAGAGATGTGGAAACAGGGAAGAGAAGAAGTAAGAGATGTGGAAACAGGGAAGAGAAGAAGTAAGAGATGTGGAAACAGGGAAGAGAAGAAGTAAGAGATGTGGAAACAGGGAAGAGAAGAAGTAAGAGATGTGGAAACAGGGAAGAGAAGAAGTAAGAGATGTGGAAACAGGGAAGAGAAGAAGTAAGAGATGTGGAAACAGGGAAGAGAAGAAGTAAGAGATGTGGAAACAGGGAAGAGAAGAAGTAAGAGATGTGGAAACAGGGAAGAGAAGAACTAAGAGATGTGGAAACAGGGAAGAGAAGAACTAAGAGATGTGGAAACAGGGAAGAGAAGAAGTAAGAGATGTGGAAACAGGGAAGAGAAGAAGTAAGAGATGTGGAAACAGGGAAGAGAAGAAGTAAGAGATGTGGAAACAGGGAAGAGAAGAAGTAAGAGATGTGGAAACAGGGAAGAGAAGAAGTAAGAGATGTGGAAACAGGGAAGAGAAGAAGTAAGAGATGTGGAAACAGGGAAGAGAAGAAGTAAGAGATGTGGAAACAGGGAAGAGAAGAAGTAAGAGATGTGGAAACTGGGAAGAGAAGAAGTAAGAGATGTGGAAACTGGGAAGAGAAGAAGTAAGAGATGTGGAAACAGGGAAGAGAAGAAGTAAGAGATGTGGAAACAGGGAAGAGAAGAAGTAAGAGATGTGGAAACAGGGAGAGAAGAAGTAAAAGATGTGGAAAACTGAGGAAGAGAAGAACTAAGAGATGTGGAAACAGGGAAGAGAAGAAGTAAGAGATGTGGAAACAGGGAAGAGAAGAAGTAAGAGATGTGGAAACAGGGAAGAGAAGAAGTAAGAGATGTGGAAACAGGGAAGAGAAGAACTAAGAGATGTGGAAACTGGGAAGAGAAGAAGTAAGAGATGTGGAAACTGGGAAGAGAAGAAGTAAGAGATGTGGAAACAGGGAAGAGAAGAAGTAAGAGATGTGGAAACAGGGAAGAGAAGAAGTAAGAGATGTGGAAACTGGGAAGAGAAGAACTAAGAGATGTGGAAACAGGGAAGAGAAGAAGTAAGAGATGTGGAAACTGGGAAGAGAAGAAGTAAGAGATGTGGAAACAGGGAAGAGAAGAAGTAAGAGATGTGGAAACAGGGAAGAGAAGAACTAAGAGAAGTGGAAACTGGGAAGAGAAGAAGTAAGAGATGTGGAAACTGGGAAGAGAAGAAGTAAGAGATGTGGAAACAGGGAAGAGAAGAAGTAAGAGATGTGGAAACTGGGAAGAGAAGAAGTAAGAGATGTGGAAACTGGGAAGAGAAGAAGTAAGAGATGTGGAAACAGGGAAGAGAAGAACCAAGAGATGTGGAAACTGGGAAGAGAAGAAGTAAGAAATGTGGAAACTGGGAAGAGAAGAAGTAAGAGATGTGGAAACAGGGAAGAGAAGAAGTAAGAGATGTGGAAACTGGGAAGAGAAGAACTAAGAGATGTGGAAACAGGGAAGAGAAGAAGTAAGAGATGTGGAAACAGGGAAGAGAAGAAGTAAGAGATGTGGAAACAGGGAAGAGAAGAAGTAAGAGATGTGGAAACTGGGAAGAGAAGAAGTAAGAGATGTGGAAACAGGGAAGAGAAGAAGTAAGAGATGTGGAAACAGGGAAGAGAAGAAGTAAGAGATGTGGAAACAGGGAAGAGAAGAAGTAAGAGATGTGGAAACAGGGAAGAGAAGAAGTAAGAGATGTGGAAACTGGGAAGAGAAGAAGTAAGAGATGTGGAAACAGGGAAGAAAAGAACTAAGAGATGTGGAAACAGGGAAGAAACAGGGAAGAGAAGTAAGAGATGTGGAAACTGGGAAGAGAAGAACTAAGAGATGTGGAAACAGGGAAGAGAAGAAGTAAGAGATGTGGAAACAGGGAAGAGAAGAAGTAAGAGATGTGGAAACAGGGAAGAGAAGAAGTAAGAGATGTGGAAACTGGGAAGAGAAGAAGTAAGAGATGTGGAAACAGGGAAGAGAAGAAGTAAGAGATGTGGAAACTGGGAAGAGAAGAAGTAAGAGATGTGGAAACAGGGAAGAGAAGAAGTAAGAGATGTGAAAACTGGGAAGAGAAGAAAAACGAAATATAATAAGCAGATATGGAACAAGGAAGGGGAATAAACACGAAACAGAAGAAGAAGAAAGAAGGGAAACACAAGAGGAAAAAAGGACTATATGATTTCACGAACTTGACCTGTGTAGGCATTCCATTTCCTGTAAAACTATTTACCACACGCCCTGTTCTAATACCAGATTTCTTGTAACCAATCATAGCTCTCAATACAGACGCTGAACTCTGCACTAAGCACGTGCACATAAGAAGCCGTCCCGACAGTCTCTGACCTAGCCATGAACTAGCAGATGTCGGAAAATACCGTAACGTGTCTGTAACCATTTATTCTTGTAGTCTGTCTCAGGTAGGAATGTATGCATGGTAATAAAGTTCTGCACTTGTTATGTGAACAAAGTCGGTACTTAACTGTGTTGGGCGACGGAGCAAGAGATGACAATATAACTTGACTGCCAGTCATCTAATTATTCACCAACTCACCGATTCAACTATCTTGTAACATCATAGTGTCATATAAGACGTGCGTGGCTTTGGTTTCATTGGGACATGACATGAACATTTATTGAAGCATAAGCATTGGCAGCCTGGATGTTATGTCAGTCCTCTTGTAATGTCGTGCATCATCTCATCTCAACCCATAACCCGTCATAGGTCGTAGGGGTGCCATGGTGGAAGCATCAGCAGACAGGGTCCTCCACTGCTCTCTATCCTCAGCAATGTGTACAAGTGTGGAAAAACTGTGTCCTGCCCATTCTTTGATGTTATCAGCCCAGGATTTTCTTTGCCTTCCTCTTCTACGTTTACCTTCGACTGTTCCCTGGGGGATCGTTTTCGAAAGGGAGTCATGACGAGTTTCATGCCCAAACCAGGCAAGCTTCCGACGTTTCACTACTGATAAAAGTGGTTCTTGGTGGCCTGCATAGGTGTTTATTTTCTCTCTAACATAGACATTTGTTTTGTGCTCTTTATAGCAAATGCGCAAAATTCTTCTATAACATTTATACTCGAAAGCTTGAATCCTTCGCTCCGTATCTGCAGTGAGTGTCCAGCCCTCACACCCATACAAGAGAATAGATAATACAAGTGATTTGTATAATTTGATCTTCACAGGAAAACTGATGTTACTTTTCCAGATCACATTCAGCCTTGTCATGGCAGTTGAGGCCATCTCAAGTCTTGTCTTGATTTCTTTACTTGATCTTCCATCACTACATATAGTGGACCCGAGATATTTAAAGGTGTTAACTTCTTCTAACGTTTGCCCATTTAACGTAATGTTGGTCGGAACATGTTTCTTATGGCTATTCACCAATACCTTGCTTTTTTTCTATATTAATTTCCATCCCATACGTTCTTGTTACTTTCTCCAGTCTAGAGGTAAGGTCTTGAAGTTCTGATTCTGTTCCAGCTATAAGATCAATATCATCAGCAAAACGTAGATTGCAAAGAGGTCGGCATCCAATCGATATGGTTGTTTTATAATCATAGAGAGCCTCCTGCATAATATGTTCTAGATATATATTAAAGAGCACTGGGGAGAAAGAAAAAAACAGTACTTGTGGAGAAATAAAGAATTAAAACGACTTAGCAGCAACTATGAAACTTATGAAGAAAAAAAAAAATGATAATACCATTGGAACTAATGAAAAAAAGCTGACACAATTATTTCTATTCTAGAACTAACATATCAGAAGAAAATAAAAAGTGCGATCTGAAAACGCACATACCAAGAGAACTGGAGAAATACACTGGTTCATTTTTTTAAGTTCATCCCGTTCATCCATGTTCACATTAATTTAATAGCACTTAATCTATCTACCTAATTATTCATCTACATATTCATCTATCGCACACATTCATCCAACACCACACGTATATTCACATGTTATTCGTCAAATTTCCCCATTATCTACCAGATAACTTACACCCTCACCATATATTCCAACCGTGATATCATAATATTAGATCAACCCGCCAGTGTATCAGATATCCAGCAGTTAGACAACATACATTCCATCAATTACATATTTTAACTGTACGCCGTGTCTTTTCAAATATTCATTCACCCGTTGTATATCCAGTAGTTTTGAAACACCATCCATTCAACTACAATAATTTGAAAACATAACTTCATCATTCCAAATATCCATACATTGAAAACGTAACTCCTATCATTCCAAATATCCATACATCTATTCGTTATCCTATACTCATGAAGAGATCACCCAGTTCGTGTGACAGATTTCAATCACATACACATCTTTTATAATTCCATACATCCATCAGTTCGATAACCAGTACTAATTGAGACGTCATCCACTCCATAAATCAGTAGTAAAGACACACACTAACTCTTAAACCATGCGTATGTCATGAGACAGCCTGTACTTACTGAGACAGACAGGACAACATTCTCCATCTCTGTACACGGGGTTCGGGCAGTCTGCAGGCGGGCATTCCTCTTGATGGCACTGGACAGATCCGTTCTGTTGATAAACACAACACATGGAGTTAACCCACGGCCTTGACATGGTTTCAATATTGTGGACTAGCTGAAGGCAATGTATATCTACAGGCACATATACATCTTCTTAATACCGGTTGCCTACACTTGGCATGAAGATAAAACAGATGCCTACACATGACATGAAGATAAAACAGTTGCCTACACATGACATGAAGATAAAACAGTTGTCTACACATGAAATGAAGATAAAACGGTTGCCTACACATGACATGAAGATAAAACAGTTGCCTACACATGACATGAAGATAAAATGGTTGCATACACATGACATGAAGATAAAACAGTTGCCTACACATGACATGAAGATAAAATGGTTGCATACACATGACATGAAGATAAAACAGTTGCCTACACATGAATTGAAGATAAAACAGTTATCTACACATGAAATGAAGATAAAACGGTTGCCTGCACATGAAATGAAGATAAAAAGGTTGCCTACACATGACATGAAGATAAAACAGTTGTCTACACGTGAAATGAAGATAAAACGGTTGCCTACTCATGACATGAACATCAATACAAGAAGACAGAAATATAAACAAAACAAAAATAACATGAACTGCCAGTAGAGAGAAATGTCACATTTTTGTTAACATCAGATTAAGACAAGGATTTAAATGGGTAAGCGTTATATTCACCACGGACGGGTGAGCCGCGCTGGTGTAATGGTTACCACACCACGGACGGTGGAGCCGCGCTGGTGTAATAGTTACCACACCACGGACGGTGGAGCCGCGCTGGTGTAATAGTTACCACACCACGGACGGTGGAGCCGCGCTGGTGTAATAGTTACTATACCATGGACGGAAGATTAGTTAAAAAGGTTGAGGTATGAATCCAACAAGCCACACACAAAAATGACTTATCAGTTCATCAAATCTTCAGAACGACCCACGTGACTACAATGGACTGGTGTAAAATGGAATATTTATATTAATTTGGCACTACCAGTGCCAGTCATGGACGTAAAAAAAAGCTAACAAAAAATGACGCTGTATGTGCATTAAGATGTCTGAGAAAGGTAGCTAACACAGAACAAAAAGGTCTAATCATAAGTGAAAACATCAGAAACATGACTGAAGCAATGAATAAGTTAACGGAATATACTTGGAAACAAACAATAAGTTGGTCTGGACACACTGAACAAATAAATCAGTATATCAACTCAGAATAGAAGCGACCACAATAACCGAACGACCTGAACGAAGATGATTGGTTAGGGCAGACATAAACCTTAATGACAGACATGAAGATAGCACATTAAGCCACAGTACATGTACTAGATAGGAAGCCAATACATCGAATCAACCCACCACGCTCAGAGCGTAACAACAGATACAAGAAGCAAGAGGTATCCAGGTAGGATTACTTTAAGACACCTTCATGCTTTCATGTCACTGATTATTATTGTCAACATACGAAAAGATCACCGTTGTAAAAAGAATCACAAAAATACAAAGGAACGTCGGTCACAGCTGAGGAATGCAACCGTGTTGAAAAATTGTATTGTTTCCATTATATATACTCTCCCGAAAATAGTTACAATCAACAAAGAAAAGCTTTCAAATGACGGTGTTCATGAACAGTTTGATTATACTGTATAATGGAAAGAAACCAAAAACACTCTAAGAATGTACTTCTATCTGCTCATCCGGGAACGGAAACAGCACACTATAATTAAAAACCCGTCAAGTTTGACGCTTATTGCTAGTAATAATAATAAAAAGAAACACGGCGACGGAAACTGGAGACAGACGTAAAACATAATCATGAGAAAGAAATGAAGAACTTGAACGAATGGATCAGACCAGGAAGCGTGAACTGGTGGAAGGCTTGGCGTGAACTGGTGGAAGGCTTGGCGTGAACTGGTTGAAAGCCTATACTCCAAAGGGAGCCGAAGGGTAATGGGGATGATGTGCTTACACATAACAGGATGGGTTGTATCTGGCAGTGTTTTATTCTATTCATTTACTGGGATAGGAGATAATGTGGCTACCGGACGTGACTACAAATCATGAAGCAGAGTTGCATGTAGAACATGTCTATTAATGAGATAGGAGATAACGTGGCTACCGGACGTGACTACAAATCATGAAGCAGAGTTGCATGTAGAACATGTCTATTAATGAGATAGGAGATAACGTGGCTACCGGACGTGACTACAAATCATGAAGCAGAGTTGCATGTAGAACATGTCTATTAATGGGATAGGAGATAACGTGGCTACCGGACGTGACTACAAATCATGAAGCAGAGTTGCATGTAGAACATGTCTATTAATGGGATAGGAGATAACGTGGCTACCGGACGTGACTACAAATCATGAAGCAGAGTTGCTGTAGAACATGTCTATTAATGGGATAGGAGATAACGTGGCTACCGGACGTGACTACAAATCATGAAGCAGAGTTGCATGTAGAACATGTCTATTAATGCCACAGTACAGTGGTCACGTTCCCTCATGCCAGCTCTAAGAACACCTGGGAGGTGTAAATATTTTTTTTTTAAATCACTCTTTTCCTCCAGCTCAGTCTCCATATTTTACTTACTCTTTCCTCTGTTTCGTTAACTTGATTTTATCTCCTAGCATTTGTATTTTCTTTCTTTTTTTTTTTTTAAATCACGTGCGTTACTTTACAGTTTGATTGAGTGAATATTTTCATGTTTTTCTTGTTTTAATTCCGTCTGGTGAGATCTAATTTTACGTCAAGAAATAATTCTTCAAGTTTTAATTTACTGGATACACCGATTTACTTATTTATTTTTGTTTCATATTACTGTAGTAGTTCGTTCTTCTTAAACTGTTCTGTGATTTGTGTGTGTGTGTAAATGTTTCGTTTAACTGTACACAATTATGCACGTATGCATAAATACCAGAATAGACACACACATATACAGACAATAACATGGTGTTACAACATGAAGAACACAGACAACTATTACAATTCAAACTCGATATGTAACTACTGTATACAATAAATACAAACAATCACATACACATATAGCCATACACATATGGAAGTACCCATTAGCGTAACAAAACAAGCGCAGGAATAAGAAGCAGGGAAAGATGTACAAACATGACGGAAATTAAGATGGATCAGATAGGTTTATTTGAATTTGATGACTCTCACATTGATTACAGTAACATTCTGTATATTTGTATGCCTCTGTACGCACTTACATCAGCGGCAGTTAAGCCACTCCTGCTCACTCAACCGTGCCCAGTTGGGGAATATGAGCCAGCCCTGTTAGAGTACAGCTCACGCAAAATAGTCATGACAGATAAACGCAGACATACAGACATGCTGTTGCACGAACTAGACAGTTAGGGTCTGAGAAACAAATCAAACAAAACCCTAGTCATCCCTCACGCTGTGCGTTGTGAACCACGTCAAAAACTCCAGTATTAGCGGGAGACAACTTGATAAACTACAGCACTGGTTAATCTAGATAAAACTTATAAACAAGGAACCCATACATTACACACCGTTCTCTCCCCACCACCGGCCCTCGTGCTCACTCCTGTCTGCTTTTCTGGAATACAATTTTCGCGTGTGTTCTAACTAAACCGTTATATTCGCCCCTGACACTTCATATGTCTTGACATGAGGCGTCCAGGTTAAATCATGTTACAGAGACCAGGTTAAATCATGTTATAGAGATCAGGTTAAATCATGTAACAGAGGTCAGGTTAAATCATGTAACAGAGGTCAGGTTAAATCGTGTAACAGAGGTCAGGTTAAATCATGTTACAGAGGTCAGGTTAAATCATGTAACAGAGTGTGACAAAACGTCTGAACATGCTCTTTTGTGTGATCTCTCACACCTTTAGCCCTCCGGCAGTATCCTATCTTTTTCTTCAGTTTTCTCACTCATCGCTTTTATTTGGCATAAATCATGCCTTTTCATTAGTATTTTCACTATTTTTCCTCTATGCAGGACTGTGGCAGAGATATTATGATTAATAAATTTCAGATATTTATTCTTTATTCTGCACTCGTCTTTTACCTTTCTTTCGCTCTTTTATTTTTTCGCATACGCTCGATTGTTAAGATAAACTCTCCCATTCTAACCTTTGTCTTTTCCTTTCTAATTTAGCAACGCATTTTATTGCTGTTAAGCTAAGTTCTTTGATGAGACCGAATCGTGTTAATTCGTTCTCGACAGGGATAAGAAGTAAGACTATCGTCTATTATTTTTCTCTGATCTGTCCGCCTATAGGTAATTATTCTCGGCGAAAGATTTGAGATGAAAGACATTGATCGATGGGAACGGCCATATGAAGCAGAACGTGTGAAACGCACACTGTGAGTTTTATTGCCGATGTCCGATCAGATCGAGAGAATGTACTGTAGGTGTTAAGTCTGGTTTCGGTAAGGGTGTGTAGAATTCGTTTCATTCGTAGAATGAGCAAGGAAATATGTAAATCTGGACGTAGGTGCTAACATCTGGCAAATGAGTCGGGTCGGGTTATAAACGTAACCTTCCTTTGATTTCGGAGAGATATAAACTCCAGAATTCTAACTTAATTCATCCAGTACAGCCAGAAAGACTAGAACCATCCAGCTTTCGATTCATAAGATCTCTGTTAATAGAAGCATCATTTAATTGGTCGATTGGAGATCGTTTTACTTCTGCGCTAATGGTAGATATATATCTAGTAGTGTTGAGTGATTTAAGTGGTAAATCGCCTATTTCATTTTTACTAGTTTAATTTCTGTGCAGAGTGATTAAATGATAAGTCAGTTATATTCTTTAAGTTTACTGTGTTACAGTGGATAGCAAAATAATTTAAAATTTCTAGCTAAACTCATACAGCTATAAATAAATTTAATTAAATTGCTAGTAACCAGTCCGAGAATATTTTAACTAACTAGTAAATGCACTGATTCATCATTGAGTATTGACGAGATACTTACGTATTTCTAATTCATGATGATTGATTTTTTTTTAAATGACTAGAATTTATTTCACGGAAGTTTAAACGATGAGACAAGCGCTACGCTTATAGTCTCTAACTTAAAGTTAATAACCAAAGTGAATATTATGTTTTACGCGAGGGTAGGATAGGATGTGTATAATATTATGTTTAAGTATTCTGTATGTTTCTTTTTCTTTATACAGTATTCTGGGTAAAGCCCAACATCTACCAGCGGTTTCAGTATATGAGAAGAACATAGAAGAAACATTTTTGTAATTTAAATAAGTGAGTTTCCAAGTAAAAATCTGTCTGGCATTGTGTTTGCATCCAGAAAAAGACAGAGTACTCATCTCACGAACTTTAATACTAAATGCAATAACTGAGCCTATCGAGCCAGATTATAATTCTTCCCAACAATCTCATTGTACATTCAGCCCCTGTGGCGAGAGAAATTACAAACAGTAACATTTCCGACGTTTTTTTGACTAATTGTGGTGTGACCAAGAATTTTACATTTGAGAGAAGTTTACCAACCTGCCTTTTCCTAAGTACGGGAAACCCCGAGATTCTGACCTTGTGAGCCCGTTTATAATTTCTTACCTGAACTGTCTCAAGTGACATTAACAGTAATCTTAAAATAAAATTGTGAAGTGAATGCTCCCCGGAACATTGGATGAAAACTGTATCTGCAGAGCTGGGATTCGCTTTATCAAAAGAATACAGATTCACTGTTTGTGTGTGTCCTAAAGCTTGCGCCTGAAGGTGAAAGACATCAATTTGTAAGTAAGAAAGTACGTCCGTGGCCACGGGTGAATGAACAGAGAGAAAGCAGGACTGAGTGATTCCTTTATGGTATGATTTATGCACCCACTTTTGTAATTTCATTATGCAAGTTTGTTGCTAATGCTGTTTTCCTCTTAGAATAGATTAATGTATCAACTCTGTTCTTAAACTATAGAGGGAAATACTAGACCATAGCGTATAAATCTGTGACTCTTTGGGGGCTATAACTTTTCTTCTAACGGGATCGTGGGCTAAACAGAGGGGGAAAGGATTACACCTATGGGTCTATTATTCTTTTAGTAATTCATTAACCTATGTGTATTTATATGTGCTTGATAAGCAAACTTATTTGTTGTGGAAAATGTTCTTTATGTTAATAAAATTTACATAAACTATATTCAAGTGTGTCGGTCAGCTCGTTCCAAAATATCTATATTCCATTGTTATAGTTTTCACGTCTGTGCGTCTAACTGTCGTCACTTATGTGTGTGTGTATGTGAGTGGTATATATATTATATATATATATATATATATATATATATATATATATATATATAGATATATATATATATATATATATATATATATATATATATATATATATATATATATTAATAGACTGTCTGACTAATCTAGATCTGTTGTAGAAGATAGGCTGACCGAGAGAAGCTTCTCGCGTTTCAGGGACAGACTATTAATTTCCACCATCTCACTAGTGAAATCTATTTCTATTATTATCTCCCACTGAGCTATCACCTGTTCTATTTCTATTCAGAAGGGACCAAATATATGTCTTAATTCCCCTATCGAAAATCTACAACAAGGACATAGCATGGTGAAGTCTCTAACACGTCACTCCCTTATGGTAGTATTTGCTACGGGAGTAATTCTTATCTTATTGTGTCGCATTCACGCTTCACGAAGACGTCGGTTAGCTCGAAATCCGCACTGGACCTCATCCAATTGTGACTCAACTAGGCGTCGGAGTCTCTGCTCTAGGATTCTAGAGTAGATTTTACCAGGGACACTGAGAAGGGATATGCCTCTATGGTTTCCACACTGTCGATTGTCACCCTTTTTGAAAATAAAGTTAAAACATCAGAGGTGAATATTCGAGCGAACCAAAATTTCCTAGCAAGCCACAGACTTCCAACAAACTAAGAGACATATCTCTACCTGTCCTAATTTTCACAGTACATGAGGAAAACCTCAGGTAGACCTGACAATGTTAAGACATTTCCAAAAGGTGTATTCCTTCATTAGGTTATATTGTGAAGTACAAACCACATCTAGATTTTCTGATCTGAAGTGATTCCTGACATGGTGGCACCTGAAGGCACACTTGATATTGCATCACCTGAAGGTAATCTTGATATTGTAGCACCTGAATGTAATCTTGATATTGTAGCACCTGAAGGCACACTTGATATTGTAGCACCTGACGGTAATCTTGATATTGTAGCAGATGATGGCACACTTGATATTGTAGCATCTGAAGGCACACTTGATATTATAGCACCTGAAGGCAAGCTTGATATTGTAGCACCTGACGGTAATCTTGATATTGTAGCACCTGACAGCACACTTGATATTGTAGCACCTGACGGTAATCTTGATATTGTAGCACCTTATGGCACACTTGATATTATAGCACCTTATGGCACACTTGATATTGTAGCACCTGAAGGCTCACTTGATATTGGAACACCTGAAGGCATACTTGATTTTGGAACACCTGAAGGCACACTTGATATTGGAACACCTGAAGGCACACTTGATATTGTAGCACCTGAAGGCACACTTGATATTGGAACACCTGAAGGCACACTTGATATTGTAGCACCTGAAGGCACACTTGATATTGGAACACCTGAAGGCACACTTGATATTGTAGCACCCAAAGGTAATCTTGATATTGTAGCATGTGAAGGTAATCTTGATATAGTGTCACCTGAATGTAGTCTTGATATAGTGTCACATGAAATTAATCTTGATATAGTGTCACCTGAAGGTGATTTTGATATAGTGTTACCTGAAGGTAATCTTGATATAGTGTCACCTGAAGATGATTTTAATATAGTGTCACCTGAAGGTAATCTTGATTTAGTGTCACTTGAAGGTAATTTTGATATAGTGTCACCTGAAGGTAATCTTGATTCAGTGTCACCTGAAGGTAATCTGAAAGAACTTATGATACCTCATAACATGGTGACGCCTGAAAAATAAATCACGATGTGGCGGCGCCTGGGGGCTGTCTTGATATGGTGGCACCTGAAGGGACGTAATGAGAGGGCCTGGAAGTAACAAGGATGAGGTATCACTCGATAGTATAGTCCCAGAGGGCACTGGTGTTAAAGTGGCGCTTTAAGGAGTCATGATAATGTGGTGCATGAAGGAACTTATAATACAGTGTCGAATAAAGGGACTCGATACATAATGATTCCTCAGGAGAGTCACAAAACCGTAGAAATATCACGCTGACATACTTTTGTGTGGTGATTGCTCGAGATGGTTGACCGACCAGTGAGAATAAAAATATTGAAATTGATTCGGTACTTGCTTGGTGTTTGTTATATCTGATCTGTTTGATTGGTTACTTACATAACTAAAAGAGACCGTTCGATTGGTTACTTATATAACTAGAAGAGATGAAGATGAGGATGATGACGTGGTGGGTGGTGACAGCAGTGAGAACACTGATGATGATGAATACACTGATGATGATGAAGACACTGATAATGATAAAAAGTTCAAGAAAATACTGATTCTGATGATGGTAATTAAGTTGATGTTGCTGTTGATGATGTTGTAGATGATGATGAAATGTAACCATTACAATAGCCAATATTACATTCTTAAATGTAGGTGAAGTATAATTCCTGACATAGAATACTAGAAACAGTTATAGTACGAGGTACAAACAGCATTAATGACCACAGTTATAGTACAAACAGCATTAATGACCACAGTTATAGTACAAACAGCATTAATGACCAGTTATAGTACAAACAGCATTAATGACCACAGTTATAGTACAAACAACATTAATGACAACAGTTATAGTACAAACAGCATTAATGACCACAGTTCTAGCACAAGTGACAATGATGATAACAATTCTAGCACAGATATCATTAATGACCACAGTTATAGCATTGATAATATGATGACAACAGTTCTAGAACAGATGACAACAATGACCACAGTCATAGTATTGATAACAATGATGACAACGGTTCTAGCACAGATGACAATAATGACCACAGTTCTAGCACAGATGACAATTATACAACAATTCTAGCACGGATGGTAATTATGACAACAGTTCTGGCACATATGACATTATTAACAACAGTTCTAGCACAGATGACAATGATGACAATAATTTCTAGCTAATATGGCAATGATGACAACAGTTACAGCAATGATGACAAATAGTTACAGCAATTATGACAACAGTTACAGCAATGATAGCAATGATGACAACAGTTATGGCAATGATGACAACAGTTACAGCTATGATGACAACAGTTACAGCTATGTTGACAATGCTGACAACAGTTACAACAATGATGACAATGATGACAACAGTTACAGCAATGATGACAACAGTTACAGCTGAGATGGCAATGATGACAACAGTTACAGCAATGATGAATACAGTTACAGCTATGATGGCAATGATGACAACAGTTGCAGCAATGATGACAATGATGACAACAGTTATAGCTATTATTGCAATGATGACAACAGTGATGACAATGATGACAACAATTACAGCAATGATGACAATGATGACAACAGTTACATCAATGATGGCAATGATGACAACAGTTACAGCTATGATGACAATGATGACAACAGTTACAGCTATGATGACAATGATGACAACAGTTACAACAATGATGGCAATGATGACAACAGTTACAACAATGATGGCAATGATGACAACAGTTGCAGCAATGATGGTAATGATGACAATAGTTACAGTAATGATGACAACAGTTACAGCTATGATGTGAACAGTTATAGCAATGATGATATTGATGATGACAACAGTTACAGCTATGATGACAATGATGACAGCAGTTACAGCAATGATGACAACAGTTGCAGATATGATGACAATGATGACAACAGTTACAGCTATGATGACAATGATGACAACAGTTACAACAATGATGGCAACAGTTACAGCAATGATGACAACAGTTACAGCTATGATGACAACAGTTACAGCTATGATGACAACAGTTACATCTATGATGACAATGATGACAACAGTTACAGCTATGATGACAACAGTTACAGTTATGATGACAACAGTTACATCTATTATGTCAATGATGACAATGATGACAACATTTACAGCTATGATGACAATGATGACAACAGTTACAACTATGATGACAACAGTTACACCTATGATGACAATGATGACAACAGTTACAGCTATGATGACAACAGTTACATCTATGATGACAATGATGACAACATTTACAGCTATGCTGACAATGATGACAACAGTTACAGTTATGATGACAACAGTTACATCTATGATGACAATGATGACAACAGTTACAACTATGATGACAACAGTTACATCTATGATGACAATGATGACAACAGTTACAGCTATGATGACAATAGTTACAGTTATGATGACAATGATGACAACAGTTACAGCTATGATGACAACAGTTACATCTATGATGACAATGATGACAACAGTTACAGCTATGATGACAATGATGACAACAGTTACAGCTATGATGACAACAGTTACATCTATGATGACAATGATGACAACAGTTACAGCTATGATGACAACAGTTACATCTATGATGACAATGATGACAACAGTTACAGCTATGATGACAACAGTTACAGCTATGATGACAACAGTTACAGTTATGGTGGCAACAGTTACATCTATGATGACAATGATGACAACAGTTCTAGCTATGATGACAACAGTTACATCTATGATGGCAATGATGACAACACTGTTCTAGCAGATGATGACAACATTATCCTCGGACAACGTTACACTATGAGGCATCATGATGACAACAGTTACAGCTATGATGATCTTTGTTAGATGTTAGTAATGATAGAGTGATGATCTGTGTAAGGTGTTAGTGGAGGGTAGAATGATGATCTGTGTAATGTGTTAGTGGAGGGTAGAATGATGATCTGTGTAAGGTGTTAGTGGAGGGTAGAATGATGATTTGTGTAAGGTGTTAGTGGAGGGTAGAATGATGATCTGTGTAAGGTGTTAGTGGAGGGTAGAATGATGATCTGTGTAAGGTGTTAGTGGAGGGTAGAATGATGATCTGTGTAAGGTGTTAGTGGAGGGTAGAATGATGATTTGTGTAAGGTGTTAGTGGAGGGTAGAATGATGATTTGTGTAAGGTGTTAGTGGAGGGTAGAATGATGATCTGTGTAAGGTGTTAGTGGAGGGTAGAATGATGATTTGTGTAAGGTGTTAGTGGAGGGTAGAATGATGATTTGTGTTAGTGGAGGGTAGAATGATGATTTGTGTAAGGTGTTAGTGGAGGGTAGAATGATGATTTGTGTAAGGTGTTAGTGGAGGGTAGAATGATGATTTGTGTAAGGTGTTAGTGGAGGGTAGAAAGATGATCTGTATAAGATGTTAGTGAGAAGAAGAGGAAAAGCGATCAAAAAGTATTATAATTGTATTTTCTTTAATATAAAAAGAGAAGAAATGTTTTAAATGACTAAGTTTAAATTAAAAAGAAAGATCGTTATAATAGCAGGTGGTAGATACAGACCAATAGAAAGATGGTTATAATATCAGGTGGTAGATGCAGACCAATAGAAAGATTGTAACAATATCAGGTGGTAGATACAGACCAATAGAAAGATTATAACAGTATCAGGTGGTAGATACAGAACAATAGAAAGATTGTAACAATATCAAGTGGTAGATACAGAACAATAGAAAGATTGTTACAATATCAGGTGGTAGATACAGAACAATAGAAAGATTGTAACAATATCAGATGGTAAATACAGAACAATAGAAAGATTGTAACAATATCAGATGGTAAATACAGAACAATAGAAAGATTGTTACAATATCAGGTGGTATATACAGAACAATAGAAAGATTGTTACAATATCAGGTGGTAGATACAGAACAATAGAAAGATTGTAACAATATCAGGTGGTAGATACAGAACAATAGAAAGATTGTAACAATATCAAGTGGTAGATACAGAACAATAGAAAGATTGCAACAATATCCGGTGGTAGATACAGAACAATAGAAAGATTGTAACAATATCAAGTGGTAGATACAGAACAATAGAAAGATTGTAACAATATCAGATGGTAAATACAGAACAATAGAAAGATTGTAACAATATCAAGTGGTAGATACAGAACAATAGAAAGATTGCAACAATATCCGGTGGTAGATACAGAACAATAGAAAGATTGCAACAATATCCGGTGGTAGATACAGAACAAACCAAAAAACTGTTGAGAAATAAAGGACGAGATAGAGACAGAATGAAGAACTAAATAAAATGGTGTAAGTAGAACATGTAAATATAGAAGAGTGATTGAAAATAAATTCACCTTTGTTGTTAAATCTTTATACATAAGGGACATTTCTTTGACACGCTCTTCCAAATCTTGAAACTTGGCACATGTAGGACAATCTGGCAGAGAACAAGTTAGTATTGACAAATATATGGCAGATTTGACAAGACTTGATATCCATATTGAGTTTTTTCAATTGTAAAACGTGAAAGAAAGAAAATAGTCAGTAAAAATATTGATGTGTATGAAGGTCATAATTATTTAACACAACAAGAAAACCACACACACACCAAACACTTGACTAAGAAAGTTAAGGCCATATTAAAGAGTACATTTTATAATTGTAATTAAAACAAAAGTGGTAGACTAGATGAACATACAAACTGGCAAACAGAGTCCACAAGATGATACTGGTTATTTTAATATTTGTCTCTGTATAATTGCGTATTTGTGTGTGTGTATATGTATGTATGGATATGTATGTACGCATGGATATGTGACTGCATGAATTTGGATTTGTCTGGATGAATGAAAAAAATTGGATGTATGTATATACACAGATGGAATTATGAACGGATGGATGGGGGATGTATGGATGAAACGTTGGATAATGTTTGGATAAATGAATGGATGCTGTGTGGATGAATGGGTGTCTAATGCGTGGATGAATGGATGGGTAATGTGTGGATAAATGGATGATGTGTAGATGAATGGATGGATTATGTGTAGATGAGATGGTTAGTGATGTGTGGATGAATAGATGGATGATGTATGGATGAATGGATAGGTGATGTATGGATGAGTAGATGGATAATGGGTGGATACATGGATGAGTGATGTGTAGATGAATAGATGGATGATGTGTAGATGAATGGATGGATGATGTGTGGATGAATGGATTGGTGATGTGTGGATGAATAGATGGATGATGTGTGGATATATAGATGAGTGATGTGTAGATAAATGGGTAAGGGATTTGTAGATAAATGGATGAGTGATGTGTAGATGAATGGATGGGTAGAGACCTAGGTGGATGAAGAGCTGGATGAATGTATGTACATACTGACTGATTTATGGATGGGTGGATGTATGGATAGGGAAACAAATAGATTATGTAGGTGTACACTGAAATGTGTATGTTTGGGAGGATGTATGAATGGGTAAAAAAGGTGAATGACTACATGCATCTGTGCTTTGAAGGATGAAAGATGGATACATGGATGTTAGTACTTATGTATAGATAGATCAAAGATGGATACATGGATGTTTGTACATATGTATAGATAGATGACAGATGGATACATGGATGTTTGTACACATGTATAGATAGATGAAAGATGGATACATGGATGTTTTTACATATTTATAGATATATGAAAGATAGATACATGGATGTTTGTACATAGGTATAGACAGATGAAAGATGGAAACATGGATGTTTGTACATATGTATAGATAGATGAAAGATGGATACATGTATGTTTGTACATATGCATAGATAGATGAAAGATCGATACATGGATGTTTCTACATATGTATAGATAGATAACAGATGGATACATGGATGTTTGTACATAGGTATAGATAGATGAAAGATGGAAACATTGATGTTTGTACATATGTATAGATAGATGAAAGATGGATACATGTATGTTTGTACATATGCATAGATAGATGAAAGATCGATACATGGATGTTTGTACATATGTATAGATAGATGAAAGATGGAAACATGGATGTTTGTACATATGTATTGATAGATGAAAGATGGAAACATGGATGTTTGTACATATGTATAGATAGATGACAGATGGAAACATGGATGTAAGTACATATGTATAGACAGATGAAAACATGACTGAATAATCGGGTCTATGAATGGGAGGTAACAAACATGACCTGGCTAGAGAAAAATGAAGATGAGAATGACCAGACCAGGTGCTAACAGACAACTTAGTGACAGAGATTGACAGCCCACTCACCTGTGTCTTGATGCGGACACTGTAACAGGTAGCCGTGAGCTTGTGTTACTATTTTTACGTCTTGTAATGCTCCCTGAAAATATAAACAAACAAACAAACAAACAATAAACAAAGAAATAAAAATAGACAGCATTACAAAAAGTGAAGTGAAAAAGAGAACTAACAATAACAACACCGAATACGTAATTAGGTCAAGGTTATCATCAGCACTCACAGACACACATTTAGACAAAAGGAAAAAAAGAAAAGTTGTCAGGACTTTACAGAGTTTTGAACCTGCAACTTCTGTCGTCATCTACATGAAAAACAGCAAATTTAAAATGAGAATAAGCAACGTGTTATGGACAATTCTCCTTAATGTGTGGTGTACAATCATGGACAATAAGCAGGCAGCTAGAAGACAGAATTAAGGCCTTAGAATCATCAGAAGAATGGGGCAAATCTCAGGGGCAGAGAAGACAAGAAATAAAAGATGTTCTAGAAAAATTAAGCTACAATACAAGAGTTCGATTGGCAGAGTGGTTAGAGCACTGGTGTCTCGCGGCACAGGTGCCGGGTTTGATTCACGGTATCGACAGGCTTCAGTTTACCCAGTTGTAAATGGGTACCTGACTTGAGTTATGGAAGGAAAAGGCAGCGAGTAAGGGAACTGGTCACCCCCCACCTCTCGATGCTGGACCTGGTATAGTCAAGTCTTTAACACTTCGCTCCCCTATGGCAGTATCAGCTAGGTGACTACCTTGACCTTGACCTTTTTACAGGGAAAAGTTGATGGCAAATGTGCAAGAGAAAGACAGCGATATAAATGATAACATCACGACAAGACAGCGATATAAATGATAACATCATGACAAGACCGTGATATAAATGATAACATCACGACAAGACAGCGATATAAATGATAACATCAAGACAAGACAGCTATATAAATGATAACATCAAGACAAGACAGTGATATAAATGATAACATCAAGATAAGACAGCAATATAAATGATAACATCATGACAAGACAGCGATATAAATGATAACATCAAGACAAGACAGCGATATAAATGATAACATCAAGATAAGGCAGCGATCTAAATGATAACACCAAGACAGCGATATAAATGATAACATCAAGACAATGCAGCTATATAAATGATAACATCAAGACAAGACAGTGATATAAATGATAACATCAAGACAAGACAGCTATATAAATGATAACATCAAGACAATGATATAAATGATAACATCAAGACAAGACAGCTATATAAATGATAACATCAAGACAAGGCAGTGATATAAATGATAACATCAAGATAAGAGAAAGACAGAGATATAAATGAGATGATAACACCAAGACAAGGCAGTGATATAAATGAGATGATAACACCAAGATAAGAGAAAGACAGAGATATAAATGAGATGATAACACCAAGATAAGAGACAGAAACATGTGGAAATCTGTTGCGACTGAACCTTAGATGCGGAGACAGCTTGTGATCTGATGTCTCCATTCGACAGCACCATCTTACTATCACCACCTACACACACACATACCCACAAACGTAAAAGTGTTACAGGCGTAGCTACAATGTTGTCATATGCATATTCAATTACTTACAGCAGTGTTGCTTCACTAGACATTAAAATAGCGGAAACATTTTTTGTTCTGTTTTAAAGATGAGCGCTTACCCTGAATAAAGCGTGCTGTCCGTTGCGCTGACCGACAAAAAGGGATAAGGGTTCCGCCGGCGGTGTCCGGTCCGGGGACTGTATGACCCGCTGATAAATTCTATTACAGTCCACGAAGACAGAGACGTGGTCGCCACTGAAAGAGACGGCCAGTTTGTGCCACAGTCCGTCCGCCAGCCTGTACGGGAATGTTTCCACACGGATCTGTTGTTGGTGTGTGTAGTAGAGGCGGAGTTCATCTCGCCGACCACTGCTCTCTATTTCTAGAAATCTGAAACCAAGAAATTAAACAGAGAAAATAAACAAATGAGATAAACAGAGGAAATAAACAGATAAACTGAGAAAATAAATAAAGGAAATAAACAGATAATATAACATGAGGACATAAACAGATGAGATAAACACATGAGATAAACTGAGAAATAAACAGATAAGATGAAAGAACGGAAATAAACAAATGAGATAAACAAGAAATAAGCATATGAGACAAACAGAGGAAATAAACATTTACGATAAACAGTTTTGCTATAAACAGAAAAATCATCTTATAAGATAGACAGAGAAAATAAAGAAGACAAGATAAACTGAGAAAATCAACAGATGTTGTATCAGAGAAAATAAACATGTCAGATGAAACATATGAAATATACAGATAAGATAAACAAAGGAAACAGTAGAAGTATGCATATAAGAGAAATGGAGCAAGGAGCGGAAATAAACAGATCAAATAACTGGAGGACATATATAGAATTGATTTATCGATTATCGCAAATAATGTATGAAGTGACCTATCGATTATCGTAAATAATGGGTGGTGACCTATCGATTGTCGCGATTATTGTGTGAAGTGACCTATCGATTGTCGTAGATAATGTGTGAAGTGACCTATCGATTGTCGTAGATAATGTGTGAAGTGACCTATCGATTGTCGTAGATAATGTATGAAGTGAACTATCGATTGTCGTAGATAATGTATGAAGTGACCTATCGATTGTCACAAATACTGTGTGAAGTGACCTATCGATTGTCACAAATAATGTGTGAAGTGACCTATCGATTGTCACAAATAATGTGTGAAGTGACCTATCGATTGTCGTAGATAATGTGTGAAGTGACCTATCGATTGTCGTAGATAATGTATGAAGTGACCTATCGATTGTCGTAGATAATGTATTAAGTGACCTATCGATTGTCACAAATAATGTGTGAAGTTCGTACTTAACGAACCACTTGTAGAATCCCACAAGATCTTGCTCCCTCCTCTCCACATCAAACTTGGACTAATGAAGAATTTTGTAAAGGTCATGGATCGAAATGGGGCAGGATGTTTATACCTTCGTGATAAATTTCCAAGACTAAGGGAGGCCAAAATCAAGGAAGGTGTATTTGTCGGTCCACAGATACGTCAGCTCTACCGAGATCAGCGTTTTGATGATATCCTCACAGGTGATGAAAAGTTAGCTTGGAATGCTTTTCAGCAAGTGGCCACAGACTTTCTAGGAAACAATAAGGCTGACAATTGTCACGAGCTTGTAGAAACCCTTTTGTAGCGCTACGAGAAACTATGGTGCAACATGTCTTTGAAATTACACTTTTTACACTCTCATCTGGATTTCTTCCCTGCTAACTGTGGTGCTGTCAGTGACGAGCATGGGGAATGATTTCATCAGGACATTACTACCCTCGAAAAAAGGTACCAAGGGAAATGGAATGCAGCAATGCTAGCAGACTACTGTTGGAGCCTTGTGAGAGATGCCCCAGAAACTCATTACAAGCGACAGGCAAAAAGGCGTCGTTGTGAATCATTTCCGCTATGAGCATTATTATCATATGGTATGTATATGCAAATGTGTAAAACTTGTTTCATAGATATTTTAAAAAACTAGAGCTAATCTGGTGTTTTAACGGCCATTTTCACATTCAGCAGCCCAAACAACATAAAGGTAACTTAGTTTAATCTCAGATACACACACAGTCAAAATTTGTTGTCCAGTGTAATGTATCAAGGGACCAATCTATTGTCGCACAATAAAAAATACTCCGAGAACAGATATACGACATCACGAAATTATCGCGTTTACAGCATGGGAGAATTAGCTAGATAAACATCGACAAGAACATAGACCAAGTGACCAGGCAAACATTGACCACAACATAGACTAAGTAACCAGGCAAACATTGACCACAACATAGACCAAGTGACCAGGTAAACATTGACCACAACATAGACCAAGTGACCATGTAAACATCGACCACATCAAAGACTAAGTGACCAAGTGTACAAGAAACACACAAAGTAAACAAAAGAACATTAAGTATGAACTTTCGCGAGACTGTAGACACGTCTTCCTCCCCCTTAAATCATTATTAAAAACAAAACCATAAAATGCTCTACCAGCGCAGATAAATTGATTACCGTTTTGAACGAGACAAGCTCTGATGGTTGACCACGATATGGTCTCAGTGAGAAGATCGTGAAAGCAATTACAATCACGGAAAGAACAGTTCTCACATCCGTTTTTGTGCAAGCTCAATCTGGTATGCTTTGACTGGGAACAATGATTGTAGTAAAGTCAAAAGTAGACAAGCAAGGATATCATAACACAAGTTTGTATGTTCTTCTTCGTTTACTTTGAGACTTTGACTTGAATATGTTCATAGAAAACAGTGGTCACCTCGAGGTTCTCCGTAAAGTTGTTCCAGGAATAAACGAGGGTTTTAGATTATTTCTTAACTCCAAGTTTTCCTGCATTAAAACAATTGTCTCCACTCTGACGCGCAAAGACGTTACCAGGTCGATCTGCCCCAGGCAAGACATTATTCTACCACCAGCAATCTATACATTACACATCTACGACAAGTCCTGTACGGAACTTAAACCCTCAGAGACGCTGAACGTGGTAATATAACGGTGTGAGTCACCAGGAGGCGAGCACTGAAGTAATCGATACCTTGGCAGTAGATCTGGAACAATCGGCTGCGGTTTTGTTGTGAAGAACTTAATACCAGTGGACATAATCACGTGACCTGATCAATACATGGAGTAAGGTGCTAAGTGATAAACTGTCAGCGAAGAAGGCAGGGCCCTCCAGAGATAGAATAGTCCAGGGAAGAGACATTTTTCAGGCCCTTTGAACTTAAATAACGTAATGGTTTATACTGTGGCATGCTAACTGGGCCCCTTCACATGTATCGGACCCCTGAGCAGCAGCCCCTCACTTGACGGCCATGAAAGAATGATCCGGTATTTTAATATTTGTAAGAGAGACAAACGTAAAACGAGAGTTATAAGAGAGACAAACGTAAAACGAGAATTGTTAAAGAAGGAAATATAAAACTACATTTAAGATATGGAAATGTAAAACGAGGATTTATAGAGGGGGTAATGTAAAACGAGATTTTTAAGCTTGGGAAATGTAAAACGAGACTTGTTGATCGGAGAAACGTAAAACGAGACAAACGAAATGTAAACAAAAACTAATAAGAAGGAAACTGATATATATACATGACAGACATGTAACACAAACAATACACCTGTAGTTCTCACCTGCTAGTGTCTGAAGAAAAAGACAGAAGGGTACCCGCGTCTCCCACGTCTTGCCGGACAGTACAGAGAAAGGTGATTTCATTGTGGTCCAACAGGAAGCGTAGAGCCCTCCGGGCGAGAGGGCCTGGCACTGCTATGTGCCTGTTTGTGTCTGAAACGATAAAACGATATGAAAGGAGTATATCAATTCCGGTCACGTGTTACAACAGTCGGGTTTACAACAAGAGCAGATTAAAAAATATCTGCTAAAGAAAACCCGAACACCACTTGGGGCCATGTGGATGAGTAAGACGACTGCTCGAACCAGGCAATGTCGTAAGAGAAAGAAAGGTGAGGCGTTTAATGTGGCAAGAAACCTCATGATATAAAACTAATTACTACAGAACCACCACTGCATAAGCAAGGGAAACGTTTTAGCGCAAAGTTCCAGAAAAAAGGGAGATGACTAACTTGAGAGAAGATGTACAACAATTTCACGAAGAAAAAAAAACAGGAACTAGAGACGTCTGTCCAGATTTCTGGATAGATGTAGGTCAATATTTTATTGTTGTGAATGTCAAAGGCCAGGGTCATCAAAGCCCTTTCCCAGGTTTCTGAGTTGGTTGTTCCTCCTACTACGTTGCTTACAGAGAGCTAGCAATGGGATGGTATCAAATGCACATCCTGGGTTCGAATCTCGGCACGCTTACTACTTGTTTTAATGTTACTGCTGTCTAGATTCTTCTGTCTTGGATGTCTTCATATAATAATTGTCTGAACCATCTGCCGATCGCACCAACATCTACGGCGCCACCTCACATTGGGCGAAAAGAAACTCTGGCAACAAGTAGAAGATTAAAGAACAAGCTGATTAACACCAAAAAAAGGAAAATTAAAAAAAATATTTTAAACTCAGGCCTTTAATGCACTAAAAAGCCAAAAATAATTTTTTTCAAGGAGTTTTTGGCTTGCAGTCAAAAAATGTAACACCAAATTGACAAAAAGCATGGGGCGCTTAAGCGCTTTTCATATATTTTATCAATAAGTGTCTAATGAAGTATAAAGCAGAAGTTAATTTAATGCAGAATCAGCGCTCCAAGCTTTTTGTCAATTTGATGCTACATTTTTTTACTGCAAGCTATAAATTCTTTGAAAAATTATTTTTGGCCTTTTAGTGCATTAACAGCCTGTGTTTAAAATATTTGTATTTTATTTTTTATTGTCTTCTTTTTAGTGTTAATTTTTTGGTTTTTTTTTAAATTTAAGTCAAATGTAATCGATCCGCTAATGACATCATCAGTTTGCATACAAGAGAAATTAAATAAAAGCGTGTAAAAATAGGACCACTTTAGCACAGTTGGTTTCACACTTTAATTAGTTCCCTTGTATCGCTACCACTTGTATACAACACTCGTTAGCATTGACTAAATGAACAGCGTCCAAAAAAAAGAAACTGCACATGCATGACAAAAAAATGATGCGGCAAAAATAAATGATTATTAATTTTATCCATTTTATTATTTTTACGACTGATTATTGTATTGTTATGAGGAATACACAACTATGCCAAGTTTCAGAGCTATTGTTCATCTGGAAGTGATTGAAAAATCGATTGCAAGATTTGAAAGTGACACGAAAGTGACATACAAGGCAAGTTAAATTAAAGCGTGCAAAAAGGAGCCGAGGGCTATCACCTCAAAGGCGCATTCTCATAGTCAGTTACGGGGGACTACTGCTACTCTATAGATCTATGTTTTATAAATCACTTTATGCTGATCACGTGATGTCAAGAGAATTATCATATTATATAACATCACTGCATCCGCGTGAATTAACCAAAGTGAACTATGACCTTCATTAAGTCAGGTATATTCACACTTTGGAAAGATCGCCTCCTTTCTCGGGTTACAACGAAACTATATTCACGAACCCTGTCCTCTGCCCGACAAATACACGCGCTCCGTGACACATTTTTCACTCCAGAAAACTTGCACAAAAGAAAACAACTGTTTGTCGGCAGTTTTCAGAATATTATTCCAGACATAAAAATTGTATGCGTTTGAATAAATTGTATTTTCACGAACGGTGAATGAACGTCAATTCATATTTATGTAGATATTCTGACAGCGCAGAATTCACTCGAGCAGTCACTCAACCAAAACCGACAAGCGTTATGTCAACCTTAGGTTTAGAACATTCAGAATGTATCACAGTGTAGATAGTGTATTCTTCCTTCTGTCTTCAGTCCCCTGTGAAGCACAGGTCCCCAACAAGCTCATACGTTGACAGCATGTGTGAATGGTAGGATGCAGAATGAGTTATTAGCTATACAATAATATGAAACTTAAATTATTTTTGAAGCAAGATACGCCTCTCCACAGTTGAGATGTCTGTCTATCTGGTTCAGGACAGGACTAGAAACACGTGAACAGTTTTTTTTTTATTGTTGCTGCTTCTCTTTGTCTGTAATCATTGTAACCCTTGGCTATTAATACATGTACGGTACATATGTTCTTTCTTTCTTTTTTTCCTAACTTTTAGAGGTCATATTCACGTCATAAACCATCAACATATCATTTACTAACTTTATTTGAATGATTCTAAATAATATGCCAAATTTTGATGGTATTTAGATGCGTTCCTATTTATATTAAACTAGCAATAATCCGTCAAACTTGACGGGTTTTTAATTATAGACTGCTGTTTCCGTTCCCGGATGAGCAGATAGAAGTACATTCTTAGAGTGTTTTTGGTTTCTTTCCATTATACAGTGTAATCAAACTGTTCATGAACACCGTCATTTGAACGCTTTTCTTTGTTGATTGTAACTATTTTCGGGAGAGTATATATAATGGAAACAATACAATTTTTCAACACGGTTGCATTCCTCAGTTGTGACCAACGTACACTTACTTACTTACTTAGTCGTTCCCCTTCTACCGTGAGGTGTAGAGGTTTGGAAGAGAGAGCGCCAGACTATCCTATCGGCTGTCTTCCTCCTGGCCTGGTTCCATTCTAGTCCTCGGTCCTTCAAAGATTGTCTAATGTTGTCCTCCCAGCGGACTCTGGGTCGTCCTAGAGGTCTGGATCCCTGGCTCTTTGTTTCCCATGCTTGTCGTCGTAGCCGATCTTCTCCCATTCTGCAGACATGGCCAAACCATCTTAGTTGGGACTGTTCTACTTGGGTCTGCAGGCGGTGGGATTTTAGGCCTTGACGTATCGTCTGGTTGCGGACCATGTCTCCTCTTGTTACTTCAACCACCTTCCTCAGATACCTCATTTCTGAGGTTTGGATCTGGCTTTTGTGGGTTGTAGTCATTGCCCATGACTCGCATCCATATGTCAAGACTGGGACATAGGTGGAGCGGTATACAGCCATCTTCGTTTTCTTACCAACCTCTCTCTTGCTGAAGAATCCTCGATTTATGGCCTGAAAAAGTCTCCCAGCTGCTGCTTTTCGAGTGGCTAACTCTTCTTTGATGCCTCCCTTTCGGTCTATAATAGTTTTCATATTTTGTACATCGAGTGAGGGCTCATGCACACCAATTTTTACGCACTTTTTCTTTGTCGAGCGCTACTAATTTCGTGAAAGAATTTAAAAAAAAAATAAAAAAAATAAAACCAAAGTATTTGTTTTATATAACACCCACGCCGCGCGTTGCACACCGTGCGTTGCGCACTTTTTTTTTCTGGCGCGAGTTACTATTTTGAGTGTGACCGACCGACGTAACATACATCGGTAATTATGTTAGTTTGGGATGGGATGGGATATGGATAATGGGACCTAAGACGCGTCAACAGTGAGAAATGCGGTTAGCGACCCAGCTTCGCTGTAAATTAATATTAGTAAATTAATATTAGACAAACATAAAGGTATGTTTTCAGGCACTCGTAAGAAATAAAGAAGTAGAACACTTGGACAACAGAAAAACAACAGACGTGAGTGGCTTCGCTGTAAACGGACACAACGCAACCAAAGTCCTTTTCAGGACGAGCGAAGAAGAAGATATTAAATATTAATTACTATTTAGACAAGAGTTTAGTGAGGATAGTCTACTAAACACTGCACATGAAATGAATTTGGCGCCGGACATTCTGTCTGGCAATATAAGAATTCAGTGCATGCCCATTCATGATACACGAGCCAGTCAGAGGGGATAAGTCTGAAGACCCAAGCTCACGAACAAACAGGCCTCGTGTTTTTATCAGCAGATAAAACTGTGTGATTAAAGTGAGAGGTAACTTCATCTGGCCCACTCACGACCAGCAGATAACGTGACCTAGCCACCTCCAGGCGTGAGTGCATTTCAAACAGACGTGGAAGATCTAAGTACTTGGCTCACTTCTTTAAGGTTTTACAGGTGAGGGTCAAATCTTTTGTAGGCGGCAAAGATAAAGCCGATAACCTGTTTTCACTATATGGCCAGTGATCGCCCACAAAAAATAGGTATTTGAATAAATAACAGTGCCTGGAACTAATGCCAGCTTGGCTTGCGAGAGAGCGGTTGCTCTGATGGGACTTCAATGGAACAGAGCATTTATAGGTTTTTCGTGCATCAAGAGCCGGCCTTATTTGACACAATCAGGTCCAGCGCTCACAGGGGGTCCCGAACTCGGGGTCCCAACTCCAGCTTTGAATAAAAAAAATAAAAAATAATAAGGAACGTAAATTATTACAAACTAGATATCAGGAATATATGCTATAACACTGCATTAAAAAACTGTATATGTTTATTAGTTTCATTTAGACATAAACCGCTTAACAACAAAATTATAATCTAAAGTCCAGGGGCCCCCACTAGAATGGTTCAAATTAGACCCCGCAATTACTAAGGTCAACCCGGTATGCATTTAGCAGCAGAAGTGTGAGCAACAAGTCTTAAATGACCTTGTACTAAAGATGTCCGTATTAAATTTGCCTAAAATGCGACTTTTAAAACAAATGACAATGTCACGTGACAGATGTCATGTTGTTCCTGTCATTGTTGTATTCGTCGGTTCTTAAAACAGTGTACTCAATGTCATGTTGTCTGCAGGTCTGTCTGTGTGTTGAATTACTTTAAGTTGTTGCTGTATTTGTTGTATTACAATACCTTAAGTTGTTGCTGTAGTTGTTGTATTACAATACTTTAATTCGCTGCTGTATTTGTTGTGTTACAATACTTTAAGTTGTTGCTGTATTTGTTGTATTACAATACTTTAAGCTGTTGCTGTATTTGTTGTATTACAATACTTTAAGCTGTTGATATATTTATTGTATTACAATACTTTAAGCTGCTGATGTATTTGTTGTATTACAACATTTAAGCTGTTGCTGTATTTGTTGTATTACAAAACTTTAAGCTGTTGTTGTATTTGTTGTATTACAATACTTTAAGCTGTTGATGTATTTATTGTACAGTATTACAATACTTTAAGTTGATGCTGTATTTGTTGTATTACAATACTTTAAGCTGCTGCTGTATTTGTTGTATTACAATACTTTAAGCTATTGCTGTATTTGTTGTATTACAATACTTTAAGCTGTTGTTGTTGTTGTTTTAGTTGTATTACAATACTTTAAGCTGTTGCTGTATTTGTTGTATTACAACACTTTAAGCTGTTGTTGTTTTTGTTGTATTACAATACTTTCTGTGCTTCTCTATGGCGCGGAGAGCTGGAGAGTTACAGAGAAGGAAATGTCGAAATTGTCCTCTTTTCACACAACATGCCTAAAATAAAATTCTCCGAATCTATTGGCCGAATATCATCACCAACCAAGATCTGCTTACTCGGAGCAAGCAAGAGGACATGCACACCATCATAGCTGGCAGACGCTGGAGCTGGGTTGGCCATGTCCTCAGAAGAGACCCCGATGCCATCACAAGAACAGCTATGCTATGGACCCCTGAAGGAAAACGAAAGAGAGGCCGACCAAAAACAACCTGGTGGAGGACTGTGGAGGCTGAGACGCAAAGAATGAACCAGAGTTGGGGCACTGTACGAAGGATGGCCGCCGACCGAGCAAAGTGGAATCAATTTGTTGTTGCCCTACAAGACGCCACCAGGCGTAATGGCCACTGACTGCTTTGACGGTCGGCGGCTAAGGATCAAAGAAGAAGAAGAAGACAATACTTTAAGCTGCTGCTGTATTTGTGGTATTACAATACTTTAAGCTGTTGCTGAGCGTACGATTGGCTAAGGGGTTAGAGTGCTAGCCTCTCGGTGACAAAGTTTGTGGGTTCTGGCATCGGAACGTGGTAGCATCACGCTCCAGTCTTCTTCTTTTTTAATCTTTAGCCGCCGACTGACATGGTCAGTGGCCATGTGGCCGTGTACAATGATGATGGTGATTATGATGATGTATAGTGGGTTCGTATCATTGCCCTAGACAGTAGGCAGGTTATGGGTTGATGGTGTTACGACAACAGTTTACAACAGACGATTACCACAGTACATACTGACAGTTGATCAATGATTCAATACCTTGATGAACATACTTCACTCTGACGGCAGTGAACGTTAAATGTGAAGCTTATTTACACGAAGATCAATGGTTGAAATAATGACGTGCCCAACCTTCCTCTTGAGGCTGGTAAACTTTATACAGCAAAAACGTCCATCGGCAATACTACATGTTATTCTTACTCTCTCTCAATAAATTCTCTGATCACTGCCACTGCTTCTGTATTCAATAATGTCTCTAGTATCTATAGTGGTTATGATTTGAGAACCACTGCTTCTGTATTCAAAACTGTCTCTAGTATCTATAGTGGTTATGATTTGAGAACCACTGTCACTGCTTCTGTATTCAATAATGTCTCTAGTATCTATAGTGGTTATGATTTGAGAACCACTGTCACTGCTTCTGTATTCAATAATGTCTCTAGTATCTATAGTGGTTATGACTTGAGAACCACTGCCACTGCTTCTGTATTCAATAATGTTTCTAGTATCTATAGTGGTTATGATTTGAGAACCACTGCCACTGCTTCTGTATTCAATAATGTCTCTAGTATCTATAGTGGTTATGATTTGAGAACCACTGTCACTGCTTCTGTATTCAATAATGTCTCTAGTATCTATAGTGGTTATGATTTGAGAACCACTGTCACTGCTTCTGTATTCAATAATGTTTCTAGTATCTATAGTGGTTATGATTTGAGAACCACTGCCACTGCTTCTGTATTCAATAATGTCTCTAGTATCTATAGTGGTTATGATTTGAGAACCACTGCCACTGCTTCTGTATTCAATAATGTCTCTAGTATCTATAGTGGTTATGATTTGAGAACCACTGTCACTGCTTCTGTATTCAATAATGTCTCTAGTATCTATAGTGGTTATGATTTGAGAACCACTGCCACTGCTTCTGTATTCAATAATGTCTCTAGTATCTATAGTGGTTATGATTTGAGAACCACTGTCACTGCTTCTGTTATTCAATAATGTCTCTAGTATCTATAGTGGTTATGATTTGAGAACCATTGCTGTCGATATTTTTTCTGCTGCCATCAAAATTCTTCATTTTATGTGAAATCTTTTGTCTCTCTAATCTTTTGACATAATTCGTCTGACTCTGTCTCTTGTTTCTTCTGTGTTCTGCTTGGCGTATCTTGGTAAGACTGGCCTGACCGCCAGGGATGATAATTTTAGCCAACGTCTAATGTTTACCACTTCTCAGGACTAACTGCTATCTGTCGTTCTTGTCATGTACTAACAGTTTATCATGTGTTGGTAACACTCAACATATCTGGGTGTCTTAAAAATTCACACATTCTTGAAATGGCAACACTGTCACTCTTGTCCACAGAATAAATATAATAACTGTCATAGTGGCGTACCAAGAGATTGATCGGCTAGGCGACATTTTCATATTTCTGACACCACAGAAGCAAACCAAACCTTTGGTATTATCGCCCGATGATTCCTATCAATTGCGCTTGCCACTTCTCAAATATTACACACTTGGGAGACAGCCCATTATAGATCTTAACGCAAACGCGTTCAAAATCTGACTGACTAAAACTAATACGTCGATTTACCATTACGACTATTTCCCGAATATTCTAGAACAAAAAAGTTTACTCGAAATATAAACATCCCGTGCAAGCTTAACTTCGCTCAGCTAGCCAAACCAGAAATTCCAAACTAAAAACACGACTTTTCTCAAGGGGCGTAAAAACATTACTAATGCCTATTTTGGATTCTCCCTTTGCTTACCATTTTATAAGTCAATAGATTTTCGCCCTTTGGTTTAAATGTATAGTCCGTTAGTTTCTTTTATGCCAATTTTTGAAACCGGATTTCTGACACACGAACTCCCTATTACAGCCATCATGCCTGGTGGCATCTTGTAGGGCAGCAACAAATTGATTCCACCTTGCTCGGTCTGCGGCCATCCTTTGTACAATGCCCCAACTCTGATTCATTCTTTGCATCTCGGCCTCCACAGTTCTCCGCCAAGTTGTTTTTGGTCGGCCTCTCTTTCGCTTTCCTTCAGGGATCCATAGCATAGCTGTTCTTGTGATGGCATCTCTTCTGAGGACGTAGCCAACCCAACTCCAACTCCAGCGTCTGCCAGCTACCATGGTGTGCATGTCCTCTTGGTTGCTCCGAGTAAGTAGTTCTTGGTTGGTGATGGTATTCAGCCAAAAGATTCGGAGAATTTTCTTTAGGCAGATTGTGTGGAAAGAGAATAATTTCGACATTTCCTTCTCTGTTACTCTCCAGTATTCCGCACCATAGAGAAACACAGAAAGTACACAACTCTCATATAATCTTGATTTGGTGTTTGTACGGTACTGGGAGGACTTCCAGATGTTGTTTAGACTAGCAAAGGCTGTTCTCGCTTTATTAATTCTGTTGTTAATGTCATTGCTTGTTCCGCCGTCTGGTGTTACTATGCATCCTAGATATGTAAATGTGTCTGTCTGCTCCAGCTTCTGGTTCCTTTTTTATATAGGCTCAGGATTGCCCACATTGAGTGTCATGATTTCTGTCTTCTTTAGACTGATGTTTAGATCCACCCGCTGCCTATGCTTATTCAGTCTATCTGTTTTTTCTTGAAACACTCCAGTCTACCCAGCTGTAATTGGGGTACCTGACTCTGCTTGAGTTAGGGAAGGCATGATATGATTGACCTTCTAGGTCAGCGGTTCTCAAGCCGTGGGTTACCTGCTCCTTGTCTAGGAATGTTAGACACGATAACTTGACAACAGATCCTCAATAATTTCTATAAAGTCTTTCATGATCTCACGCGGCTTTAGGTTTATCCCGATTAAACACAAGCTTAATAAGAAGACATTCTAAACAAGAGAGAAGACAGACAAGGGTGGGAATCCGCAGTTTGTATAAGATAAGAAACGCGATCCAGCCTACCAGAGATATTTGTGTGACACCAACAAATGTGCTCTTCATAATTTCCGTATAATTCCGTAAATGTTTGAATCACTGCTGTTACTTGTTTATGTTATCATATGCAAGAAGTAACACGTTCAAGTATGGTGTGTGCAAGAAGTAACACGTTCAAGTACGGTGTGTGCTTGTTGCTATATGGTGTGTGTGTGACGACACGTCTGTACGTGTCCTTTTGTATCATCTCTCACACCTTCAACCCTCCGGCAGTAGAGTATCCTTTCTTTTTCTTCATTTTTCTCACTCATCGCTTTTATTTGGCATAAATCATGCCTTTTTATTCGTTATTTTCACTATTTTGCTCTATGCTGGACATAGCATGGTGAATTCTCTAACACGCCACTCCTCTATGGCAGTATTTGCTATGGGAGTAATGCATACCTTATTGTTTCACACTCCACTCCCAGACTGTTGTTACGATTCGCCAGGTTTGGTGACCCGGCCAGCGATAATATTTTATCGCCGAATCCGTCTGAACACCTGTGGTAACGTGTCCGTCAAACATTTGACCCCATTGGGAAGCGGCTGATCATGTTGACAAGCCGGTATTGTGATCAGATGAAAGAAGACCACACGGGCTGTCCAGACATCTGTCTGGCGTAGGCACGCAGATTATTCTGATAAACAGAGGTTTGCCGGAAGTCTTAGGTAACGATATGACATCACTGTGTAAGAGGCCACGCGTGTATATTAAATTTAAAATTTTCAAATACGCGTGGGATGAGTAATGATAAATTTCTCCACCCAAACAGTGCTAGATAGATTGGATTGGTTCGCCAGAATCTACTATGATTTGATTGGAACTTTCGGCGGAAACACAGCTGGGATTTGAAACTAAGGATTGCGAGATATAATCTAACAATTTCGGAGTCACAGTCCACAACACAGACAGACTGCATCGCAGCGTCAACTAAACACCTCCTACAAGTCAGATGAAAGAGGATAGGACTTACAATTCCACAACTATAAGTACCAGATCGATTATTGGGCAACTTTGGAATTCACAAGTAAACCCGCCATTTTAATACAAGACTGGAAACTTGGGAATTCTATCACAAGAAGTCATAAGAGGAATTATAGATTTCCAGGCCAAGTGTTTCACCCGTCATAAGAGGAATTATAGATTTCCAGGCCAAGTGTTTCACCCGTCATAAGAGGAATTATAGATTTCCAGACCAAGTGTTTCACAAATTATTTACTAATGTAAATTCTACAGGTTTCTTGCTAAGTGGTTACATATGAGGCTGGCAACCTCAACGTATGAAAATAATATATTCATGAACCACTACTGCAAGAGCTGGTGATTGTTTCTGACTAGTCGTGCGGGGAAATCCGACAGCAGATGACCTAGACCCCGACGGGAGTAGCGACGAGTAATGAGTAGTGATTATATCACGTGTGCCTAAAGTGTATAGAATCAAATTGTGAGATTTATATACCTTCTTAATTGTAATTCAGGCAAATCATTATTCAAGCACTCCAGACGCAATTTCCTAGCTGACACCCAGAAGGATAATGGTGAATTTTCATCATATTCTCTGAGTTACATTGTGTGCTCGGGAATTTAATTCTCCTGAGTGGTTAACATTCGTGGGTGGAACGCATGAAAATGGGCCGGTTAGTTTGCGGAGAACAAATGTACTGAGGCATTTGTTTATTTCTAATTTGTCACAGTTCGTGGTTACAAGACATCAGACTTAAGTACTGAAGTTCCTACGCCACTAGTGTGAGAGAAGAGTATCACCACCAACCGCCTACAGTGGACGAATTACGTGGAGAAGTGTACTCATCACCAAAAAGAAGTGACGGAAACCACAGCTGCAGGACTCAGCTGGAGTTAAGTTGTGTGTAACAGGCTACAGCACAAATACGGACAGTATTAGTCACGCCCTACCAAAACCTCAATGAGGAAAAATTTAATATAACCTCCCCCCCCCCCCCCCCCTTTAATCCTTATTTTAACTTGTTGAACTAATTGACTATTAAATTTGTTGTATGTTATTTTAACCTAAACAATAATAGTTGATTCAGTTTATTTGTACGAAAGCAAACGTGTGAGCCAATTTTTCTTAATAAATAAATAAATAAATAAATAAATAAATAAATATATAAATATAATATATATATATATATATATATATATATATATATATATATATATATATATATATATATATATATATATATATATATATATATATATATATATATATATATATATATATATATATATATATATATATATATATATATATATATATATATATATATATATATATATATATATATATATATATATATATATATATATATATATATATATATATATATATATGAATTCACGCTGGACGAGATCAAACAAGCCGTTAAAAGATTAAAAAATTTTAAAGCTGCTGGAGTTGACGAAATTTCAGGGGAAATGATTAAAGCAGTTAATGACAGCAACCTCTTGAGAATTTTAGATATTATAAATGAAGTATGGAGAGAAGAACAACCACCACAACAATGGAAAGACAGTATTATTGTAAAGTTACCGAAGAAAGGTGATCTATCAGACTGTAATAACTGGCGTGGTATATCTCTATTATCAGTACCTGGAAAATTATTATGTTGCATGATGTTAGAAAGACTTAAATTGCATGCTGACGAAAAGATCAGAGAAGAACAAGCGGGTTTCAGGCCGAAACGATCATGTATTGATCAAATATTCACACTAAGAACAATTATAGAAGAATCAGTGGAAAGGCAATCGCCACTTATTATCACCTTCGTCGATTTTGAAAAAGCCTTTGATAGTCTACACCGCCCATCATTGTGGAAGATACTTACAATCTATGGTTTTCCAACAAAATATGTGAATATAATCAAAGCGCTATATGACAATGCAAGATGTTGTGTTAGAACAAATAAAGGGAATACAGAATGGTTTACAGTAGAAACAGGGGTGAAACAAGGCTGTATTATGTCACCACTACTTTTTGGAATAGCTATTGATTGGGTTATGAGAAACTATACCCATAATGAACAATTGGGTATAAAATGGACAAATGGAAAATTCCTGGGGGACCTGGATTTCGCAGATGATGTAGCATTCTTAAGTTCAACACCAAGACAATCCCAAGAAGCAATAAATAATTTGTGTCATCTCTCAGTTAAAATTGGTCTCCAAATAAATGCCTCTAAAACTAAAGCTATGAACTTTTCTAACGAGACCTTTGATATCATCTTGAACGGGGAAAAACTACAGAAAGTTGAAAGTTTCAATTATTTAGGCAGTAAAATGACTCAGGATGGTGACACAACAAGAGAAATCCATACTAGAATTGCTTTGGCAGCTAACGCCTTCAATAGATTATCTAACATTTGGAAATTACGATCATTGAATATACATACCAAGCTTCGTCTGTTTAATTCAAATGTTATCTCAGTGTTAACATACGGCTGTGAGAGTTGGAAAATAACAAAATCATTGGAGAACAAGCTGAATACATTCGAGAACAAATGTCTTAGAAAACTCATGAACATCAGTTGGAAAGAATTCAAGACTAATCGACAAATAAGAGAAGACTCTAGGCAGAAATATGTCTCCGACTATATATAAGGAAAAGACGATGGTCATATATCGGTCATGTCCTACGAATGCAAAACAACAGAATACCACTACAGGCGCTCACTTGGGTTCCTGAGGGTAAGAGGAAAAAAGGAAGACCAAAAGAAACACTCAGAAGAACAATAATAAGAGAAGGAAGAACGTTGGGCCTAAATAATGTGCAAGAGCTAAGAGGAGTGGCGTCACAACGAACAACCTGGAGAGCACTGGTTTCTGCCTTATGCGCCGTGTTTGGTGTTTAAAGAATTTATTATTTTTATATATATATATATATATATATATATATATATATATATATATATATATATATATATATATATATATATATATATATATATATATATATATATATATATATATATATATATACATTACTTATAAGAGGGCATTCGTTGGATTATTAAAACTGGGGGCTTGACGGGCCAGAATCATAGCATAACCCCTTCACAAAAGGCGACGGAACAGATAATAAGTTAACAAATTTGTTCAGCCCTTAAGCAGCGTTTTGTTCTTGACTTCTGGGAATATCTTGTGACGGCTCCCCTAAGGTGGAATCGCCATTCATCTTCTATCTATTCTATATCTTTGCCAAGAGTAATCTTGCGCGAAGATAGATACCTTGGACGACCTACTTTTAGATACGCTTGCGTTGTGACTATTAGTGGACCACTACCGCAAAGCAAGGGAGGCAATCCCATGACAGCGTGCAAGAAGTCGTTTATTGCTGCTTGTTGCTATATGGTGTGTGCAAAAAGTCGTTTATTGCTGCTTGTTGCTATATGGTGTGTGAAAGAAGTCGCTTATTGCTGCTTGTTGTTATATGGTGTGTGCAAGAAGTCGTTTATTGCTGCTTTTTGATAAATTGTGTGTGCAAGAAGTCGTTTAATGCTACATACTGCTATAGTGAGCATCAAGTAGTGTATTCCAAAATGATTTATGCTAGAAATAGATTATTCCCATTTGGTGTATGCGTGAAGTAGCGTATTCCAATATGGTGTATGCGTGAAGTAGCGTATTCCAATATGGTGTGTGCGTGAAGTAGCGTATTCCAATATGGTGTATGCGTGAAGTAGCGTATTCCAATATGGTGTGTGCGTGAAGTAGCGTATTCCAATATGGTGTGTGCGTGAAGTAGCGTATTCCAATATGGTGTGTGCGTGAAGTAGCGTATTCCAATATGGTGTGTGCGTGAAGTAGCGTATTCCAATATGGTGTTTGCGTGAAGTAGCGTATTCTAATATGGTGTGTGCGTGAAGTAGCGTATTCCAATTTGGTGTGTGCAAGAAGAAGAGTATTCTAATATATTTTGGTTTGGTTTTAAGGACTATCGTCATTGCACACGGACTACTCCATCACTGATCCGATCTCCTCCATTAGATCACACAAGTAGGATCTCAGCACAGTGCACGAACTCTGTAGCAACGGCGAGAATCCCAATGTGTGAATATAGGAATCACCCATTCTATCGTATTTTTGTGGTGTGAGAACATCGTAGCGTACTCCGATATAGTCTGTGCAAGAAGAAGTGTATTCCAATATGGTGTATGCAAGATGGAAGCGTATTCCAATATGGTGTATGCAAGATGGAAGCGAATTCCAATATGGTGTATGCAAGATGGAAGCGTATTCCAATATGGTGTATGCAAGAAGGAAGCGTATTCCAATATGGTGTATGCAAGATGGAAGCGTATTCTAATATGGTGTATGCTAGAATAAGCGTATTCCAATATAGTGTATGCAAGAAGAAGCGTATTGCAATATGGTGTATGCAAGATGGAAGCGTATTCCAATATGGTGTATGCAAGAAGAAGCGTATTCCAGTATGGTGTATGCAAGAAGAAGCGTATTCCAATATGGTGTATGCAAGAAGAAGCGTATTCCAATATGGTGTATGCAAGAAGAAGCGTATTCCAATATGGTGTATGCAAGAAGAAGCGTATTCCAGTATGATGTATGCAAGAAGAAGCGTATTGCAATATGGTGTATGCAAGAAGAAGCGTATTCCAATATGGTGTATGCAAGAAGAAACGTATTCCAATATGGTGTATGCAAGAAGAAGCGTATTCCAATATGGTGTATGCAAGAAGAAGCGTATTCCAATATGGTGTATGCAAGAAGAAGCGTATTCCAATATGGTGTATGCAAGTTGGAAGCGTATTCCAAAATGGTGTATGCAAGATGGAAGCGTATTCCAATATGGTGTATGCAAGATGGAAGCGTATTCCAATATGGTGTATGCAAGAAGAAGCGTATTCCAATATGGTGTATGCAAGATGGAAGCGTATTCCAATATGGTGTATGCAAGAAGAAGCGTATTCCAATATGGTGTATGCAAGAAGAAGCGTATTCCAATATGGTGTATGCAAGAAGAAGCGTATTCCAATATGGTGTATGCAAGAAGAAGCGTATTCCAATATGGTGTATGCAAGATGGAAGCGTATTCCAATATGGTGTATGCAAGAAGAAGCGTATTCCAATATGGTGTATGCAAGAAGAAGCGTATTCCAATATGGTGTATGCAAGAAGAAGCGTATTCCAATATGGTGTATGCAAGAAGAAGCGTATTCCAATATGGCGTATGCAAGAAGAAGCGTATTCCAATATGGTGTATGCAAGAAGAAGTGTATTCCAATATGGTGTATGCAAGAAGAAGCGTATTCCAATATGGTGTATGCAAGAAGAAGCGTATTCCAATATGGTGTATGCAAGAAGAAGCGTATTCCAATATGGTGTATGCAAGAAGAAGCGTATTCCAGTATGATGTATGAAAGTAAAGAATGGGAGTATCCAAAGAAGAAAGTGGGCAATAGAAGTTCACACATTCTCAAACTGGGCAATAGAAGTTCACACATTCTCAAACTGGGCGATAACATTTTCTTTCATTCATTTCAAAATCTTTAAATTATAAGGAGGGGGAGGGGAGAGATGGGTGTATATGTGTGTGTGTGAGAGAGAGAGAGAGAAAGAGAGGAGAGAGAGAGAGAGAGAGAGAGAGAGAGAGAGAGAGAGAGAGAGAGAGAGAGAGAGAGAGAGAGAGAGAGAGAGAGAGAGAGAGAGAGAGAGAGAGAGAGAGAGAGAGAGAAGAGAGATTCTAAATAATATAATAAAAAAATGTCACTGACAGAATAAGAAGAACAAGATAAATGAGAGAAGACTGAGCACTAGTCACAGTCGGGGCAGGACGGAGGGAGCGAAATAATGAGGCATTTTTCTCAGCTAGATATTCTTCCAATGCTCATTGGACGCCATGAATATTGACCTACTGGCCTAGATTCCCATGGCTGCATTCCTCCTCGCTTAAAAGCTCGTTACAAGACGGAGAGGAAAGAATTGGCCTTCCTCACGTGCGCCACCATGACATTTTGCTGATAACTCCACCTCTCGTCCTCACCCCACAAATAAGATGAGTTTATATTTTTGTCAATGTGTGGCGTGAGTACAGCGAATGTGTCGGCATTCAGCAATTAACTACAGAGCGAAATATGTGTGTTAACCTTTCACCCCTGTGTGTGTTTAGATATAAGTGTAATCAGTACACATAACTTTACTTCACCCCGTCGTCACCCTCCCACACAGAAAAAGAATCTAATATTTTAAAAATAGGCACTGAGGGCATAAAACTGGTTACATGAGAGGGATATTGCATGTAGGCTATAAATAGCTACAATGTTTGCATGCACTAGTTTTGTAGCGAACGTGAAAACAGCGCGTGAGTCTGTGAATGCCTGAAACTTTAAGAGTTGTCTGGCATCCTATCGTCTTGATCATATTATGGAGATTTGTGTAGCAATTCCTTGCCAAAATAAATTGAACTAGCGTTACATTCATAAGTAAACGCTGGAACTACATGGGGATTCGGCGTGATGCTGACCACATCACCCCTAGTGTGCCACAATGGGCGTGTAACGGGATCCTTTACTTTTCCTACAAGAGGATTGACAAGTCACTTTCTATTTTTTTGACAGTTTCAGATCCTCACTTGAATCAATTAGATATACATCAAACAGATGTTTTAGATCCTCACTTGAATCAATTACATATACATCAGACAGATGTTACAACTGGGAGCAATAACTGCTATTTTTCAAACAGCTGTCATTTCTTTTATTCCCAGAAACAAAATAAAACAAATTTAAATTTTAAATGACCAAAAACTGACGCTACAAGAAACATAAAAAATGGTTGCCTGCTACAAAATCCTATTCTGATCTAACAGAATGTCAGGTTGAGTGATGATAATGTGACATTGCACTTTATGTGGTAAAATGGTAGTCAGTTCTCTTTGTTTCGTATAAATTACTGTAGATAGCAGTCAAGAAATTCAAATGTCAAAATAGGACATGACTCTTCAAGCACCTTGTACACCTGTTTTCTAGAAAGATTATCATCTGGCATGTTTATATAATAGTACACACACACACACACATACGAACACACGCACACACGTACTTTCTATATCTAATCTAACTGGAGTAGATATGCTGGAGGTAAGAGGTATATTGGAGGACATGTTTGGAATAGATGTGCTGGAGGTGAGAGGTATAGTTGAGGACATGATTGAATTAGATGTGGTCGTAAGAGGTACAACGGAGAACATGATTGGATAAGATATGCAGGAGGTGAGATGTACAGCTGGCATTGGGTTAATCCGAGAATTAACCGTAGAAGGTTGGTCATGGTTGCTCAGATAATAACGGTGGCTAAGACGTACCGCAACCATGTGATATATTACACGTTCAGTCACTTTGTTTTACTCCGGTAACGTCAGGTATATCTGCTAGTATCATTTTTAAATTAACTATGTTTCTCTGACTGTATATATTCGTGTACGGCCTTACCGTACTAACCTAAAAACGTACTAACCTAAAAACGTACTAACCTAAAAACGTCTCCAACAAATATCTCATCCATTACCCACCACCTCCCATTGGAACATAGGCTGTCAATAAATGTACAGTAAGCTTTCCTCTCTAGTGTCACGTGTTCAAAGTATTTCTATATCTTCTGTATCCCCTTCATCTCAACGTCACCTCTCCATTTTCAAATGTTCCTCTGTTTTTCTTACCCTGCAGATATCAGAACAACTACCTTGTAATGTTATCCACAGGTTTCCTCAATGTTTGTCTTATGGGCGCGCTAGTCATGTCCTCACCTCTTAGATGTTCAAACATTCTTGTAGGAGTGCCTCCACTACAGGCACATGGAATATTGAAACAAATATAACAGCATCGCTGAATGGAATTCACATAGAAAACAAAATTCATTCAGCTTGATAGAAATGCAGTTTAAAAAAAAAAAACATCCTAGCGTATCGACAAATATGTTTGTCGTCAGGGTCTTAACAGATAGGAACCAATTAACAAACGACAGAAAGTTACTTAATAACATAGGCCGTGTTGTACCGACCTGGAATAGTCCAACAATAGAGATTTGTTGTACGTTAGTTGTCGTCGCAGTTCAGGAATAAACTAACCCCCCCCCCCTCCCCACCCTCCCTCCCTCTTTTTTCACCCCTCCTAACAGGCACATTATTCAGGTACCCACCAGACACGTCAACAACTAAATTCATAAAATTGACGTTGAATGGATGTCTCCGGGTTTTTGTTGCTAACAGAAGCGTGAAGTGGACCTTTGATTGTTATCTGCACCGGTACATCTACATTGTACTGAATCTATTGTATGACAAGTACAGAAAATAAGCATGCATATAAAATACAGTTATTTTATTTTTCAATGGGCCGATCCTCAAATGACACATATCAATCCGGGACAGAGTAAATAGTTGAGTAACTGGAGCATAACAGGCAGAAAGCATCAACCATTTCTCATCTTATTTAAACATTTCTAGCCAAACAGAACTGGAAGCCAGACTTGTAAAATGCCATATCTGGCCCAGTTAGTTCACACGGAGACCGACCTGTATCTTTTAAAAAAGCACAATTATATTTGATAATTAAGACTATTTTACTGACATTATAACACTTGTGATCTTGAAAAAATAGTCATGACATCTTGAACATGGCAATTTTACAACTGAAAGTCACGACCAAAAAAAAAACATGCTGAAGATGGACGAACCGGCAAATAAAAATTGAAGATAAAATGTTAGAGGTGGTAGGCCCTATAAGATAAAATATTAGAGGTGGTAGGCCCTATAAGATAAAATATTAGAGGTGGTAGGCCCTATAAGATAAAATGTTAGAGGTGGTAGGCCCTATAAGATAAGAAGTTAGAGGTGGTAGGCCCTATAAGATAAGATGTTAGAGGTGGTAGGCCCTATAAGATAAGATGTTAGAGGTGGTAGGCCCTATAAGATAAAATGTTAGAGGTGGTAGGCCCTATAAGATAAGATGTTAGAGGTGGTAGGCCCTATAAGATAAGATGTTAGAGGTGGTAGGCCCTATAAGATAAGATGTTAGAGGTGGTAGGCCCTATAAGATAAGATGTTAGAGGTGGTAGGCCCTATAAGATAAAATGTTAGAGGTGGTAGGCCCTATAAGATAAGATGTTAGAGGTGGTAGGCCCTATAAGATAAGATGTTAGAGGTGGTAGGCCCTATAAGATAAGATGTTAGAGGTGGTAGGCCCTATAAGATAAGATGTTAGAGGTGGTAGCCCTATAAGATAAGATGTTAGAGGTGGTAGGCCCTATAAGATAAAATGTTAGAGGTGGTAGGCCCTATAAGATAAGATATTAGACGTGGTAGGCCCTATAAGATAAGATGTTAGAGGTGGTAGGCCCTATAAGATAAGATGTTAGAGGTGGTAGCCCTATAAGATAAGATGTTAGAGGTGGTAGCCCTATAACATAAGATGTTGGAGGCGGTAGGCCCTATAAGATAAGATGTTAGAGGCGGTAGACCCTATATTAAGACAGTTATAGAGGACAAGAACAGAAATGAAATACACTGCTGTAAAACTCAAGAAAATGTCCTTCATGGAGGAGTATGGTGGCCCAAAATAACTGTCCCCCTCCACTGGTGAGAGTCTCCTGAATAGGCCCTATACTAATAGTGTAAGTGGTCAATCAGTCAGTAGGCTTTAGCTCCCCAAGGAGCATAGGTCTTCCAAAACACATGATGTGCTTCCTGACGTGTTCAGTTCAGGTGGTATATTCTGGCCCTATAAGATAAGATGTTAGAGGTTCCTGGTAGCCCTATAACTGGAGATAGGTCCTTGTCAACAAAGATGTTATCTGGTGGTCCTGTCGGTTATAAGTTTCTCATAAAGTCCACGCTAGTTCTTTCTAGGGTTAATAAGAATAAGATGTTAGAGGTGGTAGCCCTATGAACATAACATTGTTGGAGCATACGGTAGGCCCTATAAGATAAGATGTTAGAGGCGGTAGTCCCTATATTAAGGCATCGTCACGTCCTATATTCCGGACAGGGAACAGAAATTGAATTTTACAAAACAAACTCACTTGAAAATGTCCTTCATGGAGGAGTATGGTGGACAAAACTGACAACTGGTGGAGTCTCCTGAATACCACTAACAACTAGTGTCTGGTCAATCAGTCAGTAGGCTTTAGCTCCCCAAGGAGCATAGGTCTTCAACAAACACATGCCATGTCTTCCTGTCACGTGCCATCAGTTCAGGGATCCTTCTGCGTCTTCCTCTGGTAGTAAGAACTGGAGAGTCTAGTCCTTGTGAACAAACATCTTCCCCTAGATACTAAATAGGTCTATCTGGCTCCTGTCGGTTATCTGTTTCTCATAAATGTCCACGCCACTTTCTCACGGGTTAACACGAATCGTGATTCATTTTTAAAAAAAAACACCCTTTGACACAATCCAGTACATTGGCTGCTCAGCTACTGGAACTATGGATTATCAATGCTCAGCCGGTTCTTTGATCCTGTAATGTTACAATTCAAGATTATCAGGCATCGTCACGTCTCCAGTATTCCGGCCAGGGAAGCATTCATTCACATTGGCATTATTTTCAACATGACAATTTCTCACTTGTCAATATCTCAGTCAAAACTCACTTGCCAATCAGTCGTATCTCACTTGTCAATAACTCAGTCGCATCTCACTTGTCAATATCTCAGTCACATCTCACTTGTCAACATCTCAATCATATCTCATTTATAAATATCTTAGAAATATGATTGGGGGGGGGGGGAGATACAAATATTACGAGAATAAGAACATGTAATACGACAAACAAAACCGACTATGGCCATTTGTAAGGCTTCATTCGGCCTCATCCCAGTGGGGGATCTCAATAATTATTGAAGAATGTAGTCAAACAATCAACAACTATTGAGGATGTTGTCAAACAATCAACAGGATTACAAGATTATAATCGCCCACGTGATCGCCCACGTGATCTGCACTAATACATTAACCAATCAATACCCTTTAGCTCCCCATGGAGCATAGGCCTTCAAGAAACACATGTCTCCTGTCACGTGTCTCCTATCACGTGCCTCCTGTCACGTGTCTCCTGTCACGTGCCTTCCGATCAAGTTCTTTCCATGTTTTCCTCATCATTTTCACTTAAAGGTTATTCGGCAACCCAGACTCCTGTCGGCTTTCTCTGAGTTGCTTCATTCGCCTCCTTTCCAGAGGACCTTTGTGGTTAAAAGATTTTTACGGGATGGGTAACCAGCCCCATGAACAACCCTCCTTAATCGCCTTTTACGACATGCCTGGTTGGGTACAGTGTTACTATTCTTTGCTCCCCTTTCGGGCCCCGGTAACACACGGGTGGTACAATACATCAGACAACAGACAAGAAAGATAAATAGAAGGCACAATGCAGATTCGAACTCAGACCGTCCAAATAACATTGATTATATGTTCTGTTATTTTGTCAACTGCTTATGTCGTGAAGCCATGCATATTCCATTGATGCTGATCCAGGATATGTTCATATAAGTATTTATGGTGTTTCTTCCAGTCTTGCAAGAACATTGACCACCGCCACAACTGCCCCACCAGATCACACGCAACATCGACAACAACATGTGTACAGTACCTACCTTCCAGTAGCAAGGCTGGTGTGCTGTTGTTCGGTCCGGTTGTGTAACGAAGTCCAGAGAGCGAGTCCGCCCTCGTGGCGTTAAGACCCTGGATGAGATCCAGCACATCGCGGCCTATAGGGTCCACGGCAAGTCCTGGTGATGAAAGTCGGTCAAGATGAGTTATATAGAAACATTGTGATTAAAAATGAACAGTGTGTATTGACTGTTATACAGGTGGAAATAGTTTGTAGACTACACACCTACATCAAGTTTTTAGTTAACTTTCTACTGATTTTTAAAGTACGTTGTTACTGATATGAGGGGGGGGGGGAGAGAAGAGGGGGGAGAGGGGGCAGAGAGAGAGAGAGAGAGATAAATAAAATAGTGCATACAGGAATTTTAAAAATTGAAAATAACACAGACACACTAGGTCAGAATAATTCAGAATAAGAGAAGAAAAACTGAAGGTAAGAAAAGACCCAATGACAAAAGGTGTAAGATTGTGGTCAACATACGGGGAAAACAAGTACAAAAATGGTTGGCTGGAAATTATGCTTGTGTGTTTGTGTACCTGTACATATGTAGATTTGAATAAAGAGATAAGAAGTTATGATACATACAGCAAACCACATTCTACATAGTGGATTCAGACAGTCTCCATACATACAGCAAACCACATTCTACATAGTGATTCAGACAGTCTCCATACATACAGCAAACCACATTCTACATAGTGGATTCAGAAAGTCTCCATCCATACAGCAAACCACATTCTACATAGTGGATTCAGACAGTCTCCATACATACAGCAAACCACATTCTACATAGTGGATTTCTACATAGTGGATTCAGAAAGTCTCCATCCATACAGCAAACCACATTCTACATAGTGGATTCAGAAAGTCTCCATACATACAGCAAACCACATTCTACATAGTGGATTCAGACAGTCTCCATACATACAGCAAAAACACATTCTACATCGTGGATTCAGAAAGTCTCCATACATACAGCAAACCACATTCTACATAGTGGATTCAGACAGTCTCCATACATACAGCAAACCACATTCTACATAGTGGATTCAGAAAGTCTCCATCCATACAGCAAACCACATTCTACATAGTGGATTCAGACAGTCTCCATACATACAGCAAACCACATTCTACATAGTGGATTCAGAAAGTCTCCATCCATACAGCAAACCACATTCTACATAGTGGATTCAGAAAGTCTCCATACATACAGCAAACCACATTCTACATAGTGGATTCAGAAAGTCTCCATCCATACAGCAAACCATATTCTACATAGTGGATTCAGACAGTCTCCATCCATACAGCAAACCACATTCTACATAGTGGATTCAGACAGTCTCCATACATACAGCAAACCACATTCTACATAGTGGATTCAGAAAGTCTCCATCCATACAGCAAACCACATTCTACATAGTGGATTCAGACAGTCTTGATCCATACAGCAAACCACATTCTACATAGTGGATTCAGAAAGTTTCCATCCATACAGCAAACCACATTCTACATAGTGGATTCATAAAGTCTCCATCCATACAGCAAACCACATTCTACGTAGTGGATTCAGAAAGTCTCCATCCATACAGCAAACCACATTCTACATAGTGGATTCAGACAGTCTCCATCCATACAGCAAACCACATTCTACATAGTGGATTCAGAAAGTCTCCATCCATACAGCAAACCACATTCTACATAGTGGATTCAGAAAGTCTCCATCCATACAGCAAACCACATTCTACATAGTGGATTCAGAAAGTCTCCATCCATACAGCAAACCACATTCTACATAGTGGATTCAGACAGTCTCCATCCATACAGCAAACCACATTGTACATAGTGGATTCAGAAAGTCTCCATCCATACAGCAAACCACATTCTACATAGTGGATTCAGACAGTCTCTATCCATACAGCAAACCACATTCTACATAGTGGATCCAGACAGTCTCCATCCATACAGCAAACCACATTCTACATAGTGGATTCAGAAAGTCTCCATCCATACAGCAAACCACATTCTACATAGTGGATTCAGAAAGTCTCCATCCATACAGCAAACCACATTCTACATAGTGGATTCAGAAAGTCTCCATCCATACAGCAAACCACATTCTACATAGTGGATTCAGACAGTCTCCATCCATACAGCAAACCACATTGTACATAGTGGATTCAGAAAGTCTCCATCCATACAGCAAACCACATTCTACATAGTGGATTCAGACAGTCTCCATCCATACAGCAAACAACATTCTACATAGTGGATTCAGACAGTCTCCATACATAGAGGAATGGAAGGGAGAATAGCAAATAGGAACAAACAAAATACTTTTAAAACAATATTCCTTGCTGCATTTTATAGCCAAATCTAACTTCGACACATTCCAGCCTGGCATATCAAAACCCAACATTACCCCAGAATCTCGGTGAATACTGCCCGAAAAATCGGTCAGCCGGGATAGCGTCACAGTTCTGGTTTGTGTCGTAGCTAGTGAGCATGTATTCTAATGACGACTCGGCTCAATAATCTAACATCGATTAGCCGGAACTAAACTTTACTGATTCACGCAGCTACTATGTGGCGAAAGTTTTGTTTGTTTGTTTGTTTGTTTTTTCTCGCCAAAATTCAAAAAGTTAATAAGGTTGACATAGTCACCATCATCATTACCGCTCACATTCTAGTGGACTACATTGACATTCTAGTGGACTATATTGACATTCTAGTGGACTACATTGACATTCTAGTGGACTACATTGACATTCTAGTGGACTACATTGACATGTGAGTTAAACATTCCGTTCTTATCTTTATGTTGGACTCTACTCAGGACTTGCCAATTTTGTGAAACCATATTCATCTTCTTGTTTCTCAACGCACTCATACGGAGAACGTGAAAATGTTCTCTTTTTTTTTTTTTAGATCTGCTGGTTTCCATATACTTCCAGCTGCAATTAAATCTATTACAGTATTGCCTTTTGTATTGTTCTATTTTATAAAGTTACTTTCCATTCACCCCCTTCTCCTTCAGAGATTTTTTATATGTTGTGCCGAAATAAATGCAGAAGTAGTAATGTCTCTCCACGTGTTATCTGGCTATCGTGTACCGCATTTCTTCTCATAAACTGTGGCTATTGCCTGATTGGCTCAGAAAAGATCAAGATAAAGACAAGCTGAATTTCAATCTTAGAATAAAAAAAATCCCAGTCTGGACATCTGAAATGCCGTCCACGTTGTCAAGACGCATAACTTCCTGTTATGTCATAATTCCCATAATCCTCCTGGTTCCTGGGATCGCCAAGAAGACAGGAAAGAATAAAACATTTTTCCTTCCTAGCATGTCGTATGAGGCGACTAAGTTGATGTGTGCATATGTGCATAAACACCACTGCAAGAAAACGCTTCCTACATGGTGAGAGGGCGCGGGGTGTCTGCAGTGATAGTCCAATGTTCATACCAACAGCAAAAATGAACATTTGTTCATGCATTCTACCAATTATTTGACCATCTTTTAGTTTTGAATTAGGAACAAGAGCCCATCATATCGAAATACGGTCAATGTGTGTTGTAATCCATTTTTTTAAAGCGTAATAAGGTTTCTATATTTCTCAGTCCTCATGCCGGATTACGTGAAAACGTATTATAATTTAATAATTTGTCATTTCATTACGATTATGTCTGTCAAGGGACGTGATAAATCTCACTGAAAGTATTAAGCCTGATGATTATCTTCCCTTGACACTTTTGAACACTGTCTGTCTTGTTTCCCCTTGGGGTTTTGTCCCTGTTTCTGTGTTCATGTCACGGAGATGTGAGATCTTGTCTGAGACTAGTTCCATGTCAGTGCTTTAAAGTCCAACAAACATCATCATCATCCGTTGTTTCAGACAAGATGAGTCTCAGATCACAGACATTCTCTGCTTTATCTCTGCTCTACGTGACTATGTAACCCATTTGGAAACGCTTTAACTGTGTACCCGATGTCTAAACGAGACAATGGCCGAGAGGAGGTTTCCTAACCCTGACCCCATCTCTCAACTCCCAAGCAAATAACGCTCAGGTAATCCTGTTACAACATTTAGATAATTGGCAACATCTTATATTGTGCAAGAGAACTTTTCTCACACTATTTTTACCCAGAGAATTTTCGGACAGTGTACGGTGTGGAAGAAGAAAATGTGTGCTGTTGTTTGATTGGTTGCATTCTAACCTACTGAAGACATCGGGTTATGATCTCCGTCTTGATAGATTAGATCAGCGCCAGGCAACCCAGGATCTGTAGACATCTACTTTAGCAACACTCAGCCCTCTAAAGACCGACCTTGATAAAACTGGAATAAGTACAGCCTGTATGTTATCTTTAGAATAGGCTTACTGTTTCCTCGGGCAACTGGTACAAGACAACTGGTACAAGACAACTGGTACAAGACAACTGTCGTAATTTTTTTCTGAGAGGGTGCTGATGAATATTGGTCCCTTTAGAGTGTAAAGTGATATTGAAGGCTCTGTGAGAATAAGGATTTGGGAGAATGAGGTAGTAGATTCACAAGCGCTGGGAAGGAGCAAGGACAGTCTCTTATTACGACATTATCTGTTTTCTCACAGACTACTCCTATCTCTCTTCTGCACAAACAATTGTTTGTCAGTTCCAGTCGCTCAGGCGCACTCACCGATTTGGTGATTCTGTCGCTCAACGTACATGAATACCGCCTACACAGATGGAAATGTTTGGAGTTTTAGGCCAACCGACAACCAACACAATTAATGATTAATACCTTTATTATCATAAAGGACTCACACATAATTGTACATTTACAGTCAAAAATCAAAGGTTACAGAATGCAAATATAACTAGGGAAGAGGGGTTTTTGAGGAGAAATATCCCATCCACCGTTTCCCGTTTATATTTACTAACAGACAAAACCCGGTCCCAAAGACAAGAAAAGGGGGGGGGGGGGGGGATCAGAGATAGGCAATTTAACCCACTGGTAAATTTATTACTCTGAGGCAAGGGGTTACAGAAAAAAAGGGGGGGGGGTGTAGAGGAAAAGCTAGGGTTCTCAATTGTCTCCCTTTAAATCAACAAATTTTACGGGAGGGGGAAGGAACACAGTTACCCGATCCCGCTAGGAGAGATCCCGTACAAGGAATATAATGCACCTTAGTACAAGGTCGAACTAATTAAAAGGGTAAAGAAAAGATAAATCTCCTTTCATTCAAAAAAACACACTAGGGCTGGCCATCCCCACAAACACACACGCAGACTTACCGAAAGGTGAATTCTGGCACTTCATAGGAAATACATCAAAAACAGCACTAAACCTTGGCTTAGGTAAAATTATTTTTCTTCCGTGTACAGCCCCAGATTTGGGGTTTGTTGAAGTTAACAAAGTGTCCCGAAATCGCTGGACGTTGAAGTTTAACGGTACTGTTTATTTATTAGATAAAGTTCCTAAAGAATGTCACAGGCACTTGGCTAGGCGTGAGGTATGGTGTGGTTCCTAAAATTGGCACAGCTGGTGGAGATAACTTCCTTTTTCCGTAATGTCACAAGTTAAGAAAAACACTGAGGTAAGTTCTTCTTCTGGGGGGGGGGGGGGGGGGGGGGGGGGGGGGGGGGGGGGGGGGGGGGGGTAAAATCCACTGAATATACGTGACAGACAGTGTTCAGGTAGATCGATGTTTTTTCTTCACAAATAGGGGCAGTGAATAAAATATGTTCTGCTTCCAGTTTTCTTTAAGGACTCTATATGAACTAGTATTTTTAAAGTGTTTCTTGAATGGCTTTTTTCTCAGTTACGTTCAGAGGAGCGGGGCCCATTACAGGTCGCCACAAGTTTAGCTTTAAAAAGTTCATATGTTACTGGAGTTATCGAATTGAGTTTGGCAGAACTCTGTATATAATTAATAATTGCTGGGATGCAGGTTGAATGATCGTTCTGAATGAAAGATAATCAAAACAAGAAATGCATTACAAATCATATTATAATCTGACGCGATAAATTACAGTTAGCCTATTTACTTATTAGCGTCGTCAATTAACAAATCAGGAAAACTTCCCGTGAGTTAAAACAATTAAAAGCACATCTATCTATACAGAACTAAACTGTATTAAAGTTATAATTCTCTTTAACGTCTGCAAAATAAATTTACGCGTCAATTGTATTAGGAAATACTTTTAGCTGTAACATTAGTTTGCACTAGAACTTTGAAAATGGGTTTATTTAATAAAGTTAAATTTACACCACAATCCACTGAAATCAATTGAAATAACTCGACCACTGATCACTCGAAGCTAATGTATAAATTACCGTCTGCACAGAAAGAATACACTCCAATAGTCACGAAGGTAGATGAAATCCAGCAGGAATCCGACTATGCTAGTGCAACTAGAATTCTGTCAGAGCGAACGATAAAATGCAGTTTCTCGGAGTTCTCTATTTATACTTCTCGAATGTAACTTGAATAGGGCGTGTTAGATTTCCGCACCTTTCTTGAAGTTGAGCAAAAACCGAGGTACCTCGCCGATGTGTTAACCGCTGCGATTCCTTCGTTTTCCCCGGTCTACCGATTTTCTTCCGTCTCAGGCTGCTCGCATAAGAGTGCGAAAATTTCCCGAGAAGCTAACTCTGTGAGCTGCAAGTCCCCTGATTCTTTAGATCGTGTGCCGCTGCGATTGAATTCTGAGATCTGTCTGTCTTTGATGGTACCGCTGTTCTGAGAGCTTTGGCAACTCCCACCAGGCGGGGTGACAGCCAGGTAAGAAAATGATCTGCTGTTTATTGCTCTAGAAACAGGAGTGAGTCTGTGGCCCGTCCTCTTTTGGGCCGGCGTTAAGGAAAAGATTGCTATAAATCGTTCTCAGAAATGGTTGTGGGCGGGATTTAACCTCCCATCAAAGGCCATGCGATCTCAAACGTTCACATAAGATAGCAGGCTACATATTAATGATCCAGCGTGTAAGGTTCTCGTGGGAATGCTGCATGCCGGTAAAAGTTACAACAGATGATCAGGGGTTCTAAAGTTATGAGAGGCCAATATTCTGTTATCATCCATCGAGTCAGGGAAATTCATTTGTCATACTTAGACGTGCGTCACAACAACTGGTACAAGACAACTGGTACAAGACAACTGGTATAAGACAACTGGTACAAGACAACTAATCTGAGGTGGTGCTAGCAACATCATCATTCAAAACTAATTGCTATATAAATCACACCTGCAAGAGATTGTCAATACTTTCTGGAAGAGGACCCCGCTGTAGTGGGAGTGGTGGTGGGGGTGGGGGTGGGGGTGGTAGTGGGGGTGGTGGTGGGGACTAGATGCTTCATATGGGGCAAAACAAGAAAGTGATAATAATAACGATGATAATAATAACGACATATTATCCGGAACCAGACGTGCACGAAGTTGGCAGCTGCAAGTCTGTGTGTGTACATTTTTGGTCACATGATTTGTAATATTCATATTGACATTATTAATAACTTAGCGACGTCTGCAAATTTGGCTGGGAATTAAAAGTCTGCGAAAATTTGGCGGTTTGCTCTCAGCTCCTTGTCAGCACACAGCAGACGTCAACATAAACCGAATTGTTGTCTCTTTCATTCAACCTTAAAATAACATGTTGACCTTGTGTAATGACAAGTCATGACCTGTGGTTATTAATTTGTCAAAGAAAACAACGGGCTGAATCTTGCTGGAAATTAATGTAAATAAGGCAGACGACAGACAGAACCGCAGACAGGCATGACAACAGATGGACAACACCACAGACAGACAGACCCACAGACAGGCATGACAACAGATGGACAACACCGCAGACAGACAAAACCACAGACAAACAACACAACAGACGGACAATAACATAGACAGACAACACAAAAGACGGACAATAACACAGACAAACAACGCAACAGACGGACAATACCACAGACAAACAACACCACAGACGGACAATAACACAGACAGACAACACAACAGTCGGACAATAACACGGACAAACAACACAACAGACAGACAATACCGCAGACAAACAACACAACAGACGGACAATACAGCAGACAGACAACACAACAGTCGGACAATAACACAGACAGAAAACACAACAGTCGGACAATAACACAGACAAACAACACAACAGATGGAGAATAACACAGACAGACAACACAACAGACGGACAATAACACAGACAAACAACACAACAGACAGACAATACCGCAGACAAACAACACGACAGACGGACAATAACACAGACTTGACAACACAACAGACGGACAATAACACAGAGACTGACAACACAACAGTCAGACAATAACATAGTTAAACAATACAACAGGCGGAACATAATGCAACACCGCAAACAAACAACTGGTGATAACACCGATGACAGCAGCAGACGGCTGCAGACCTTGTTATAACAGAGATTGGACTGCAAGTGGACACAAAATGGAAGTCGTTTAGAAATGGGTTAAACAGAATTTGGTATCACATTTGTTTGAAGAATTTCCTTTCAACACACGATGCATGTAAACTTGAGATAATGTGACCAACCGCGGAACGAAGGAGTGTTTCTGATTACATGCCTTCTCCTGTCCTCAAGGCACATGAGATCATAAGGGGTGCATATACACTCGACAACCGCAGCTGTTTCTGATTATATGCCCCCTTTCTGCCCTACAGGCACAAGAGACCATAAGGGGTGCATGTACACTCGACAACCGCAGCTGTTTCTGATTATATGCCCCCTTTCTGCCCTACAGGCACAAGAGACCATACACTCGACAACCGCAGCTGTTTCTGATTATATGCCCCCTTTCTGCCCTACAGGCACAAGAGACCATAAGGGGTGCATGTACACTCGACAACCGCAGCTGTTTCTGATTATATGCCCCCTTTCTGCCCTACAGGCACAAGAGACCATAAGGGGTGCATGTACACTCGACAACCGCAGCTGTTTCTGATTATATGCCCCCTTTCTGCCCTACAGGCACAAGAGACCATAAGGGGTGCATGTACACTCGACAACCGCAGCTGTTTCTGATTATATGCCCCCTTTCTGCCCTACAGGCACAAGAGATCATAAGGGGTGCATGTACACTATACAACCGCAGCTGTTTCTGATTATATGCCCCCTTTCTGCCTTACAGGCACAAGAGACCATAAGGGGTGCATGTACACTCGACAACCGCGGCTGTTTCTGATTATATGCCCCCCCCCTGTCTGCCCTACAGGCACAAGAGACCATAAGGGGTGCATGTACACTCGACAACCGCAGCTGTTTCTGATTATATGCTCCCCCCTGTCTGCCCTACAGGCACAAGAGAACACAACTCTGCCAAAGCTATTCATCCATTGTTGCATTAATGGTTAATGTAGCAAGTGGAGTTGCTGGTCCTTGCTACATTCGCTTCTGTTGACATGTCTGTTGTGGTTGTGGGTCTATCCCTTCGTTATCTCTTCACAGAGACCCACACAAGCATAGCGTCTTCAATGTATAGATGTTTTAACGACCGAGGGAAGTTAGCTACTGCAACGTGTCAAACAAGTTAAAAGTACAAAGTATCGTGAAAACACAAACCAAGCCAATAACAAGATGACTTTTGACCAAACATGGACAATATACTGTTTTCTTTTTCAAATTGAGTGAAATGAAGTGACATTGTGACACGGTGTGAAGTGGCATTGTGACACGGTGTGAAATGAAGTGACATTGTGACACGGTGTGAAGGGACATTGTGGCACGGTGTGATGTGAAGTGACATTGTAACACGGTGTGATGAAATAGCGTAATGTGACACGTGATGATGTAATGTGACATGGCGTGCGCGACCTGGTGTGACATTTAAAGACCTGAAGTGACAGGACCTACCTATCGAACAGCAGGTCAGTAGCTGTCTGTTTGTCTATATCTATCTATCTATCTATCTATCTATCTATCTATCTATCTATCTATCTATCTATCTATCTATCTATCTATCTATCTATCTATCTATCTATCTATCTATCTATCTACCTACCTACTTACTTTCTTACCTACCTACCTACTTACATTCCTACCTACCTATACATTATCAAACAATACATTCAGAGTCACAAGGAAGAAAGTCGAACTATCATAAACTGTAACCCACGACATTGTAAACATTTAAAATAAACACAATGTACCGGACTCCCGGCTATGCCTGTCAGCACAATGTGTTTAGAATTATAACTAGCACAAGACATGATGAAACTTCCGTTAGCTCATTCTATCACAACGTCTACTCTAAATTTACCAAAACTACCGTCAGCTCATTCTATCACAACGTCTACTCTAAATTTATCAAAACTACCGTCTGCTCATTCTATCACACCGTCTACTCTAAATTTATCAAAGCTGCCGTCTGCTCATTCTATCACAACGTCTGTTCTAAATTTATCAATACTACCGTCAGTTCATTCTATCACAACGTCTACTCTAAATTTATCAAAGCTGCCGTCTGCTCATTCTATCACGTCTGCTCTAAATTTATCAAAACTACCGTCTGCTCATTCTATCACAATGTCTACTCTAAATTTATCAAAGCTGCCGTCTGCTCATTCTATCACAACGTCTGTTCTAAATTTATCAAAACTACCGTCAGCTCATTCTATCACAACGTCTACTCTAAATTTATCAAAGCTGCCGTCTGCTCATTCTATCACGTCTGCTCTAAATTTACCAAAACTGACAGCACACTTAACAAAAATGCTGTGTCAACATATAATGAAGCAGGTTTTTAAAAAAAAAGCTGAGATAAATTTACTCCCCAAAAATTAACCAACTAAAAACGCTTTAAACTAATATTGCAGGTAATTACCTAGATGAAAGACACCACGTAATCGATTTCTCCTGTTATATTGTAACCACGTATGACAAAACATGCTCAGAAACATAGCGATCGACCGGTTTCTACCACTCTACATCAGTAGACTATGCACACGAGCGAGATTACGTCTGCCTATTCTGCAAATTTCTATTTCAAGAACCGTAGGATAGATCAGACAAGCCGTTTATAAACTGCGTTATTCATTTTTGTCAATACGTCTGCACGTTCCTCTGACAATTGTAGTCCGTGTGAAGGAATACCCTGACTACCAAACAGGTAGCAGTCGGGGATTGTCAGACGTGCTCATATCTGAACGGGCGAGACGAGAGGGCAAAAAAAATTGCCTGACACCGTCGCAGATAAAGCCAGAAACGAGGATAGATTCTCTGACAGTTTTTTCTGTTGCTCGGGGAAGTGGTTGCAAGTGTTGCTTCACCCCTCGCTTCACCGCTCGCGCTTGCATGTTCCGCGCTATCAGACGAGCTTAGCATGAATGGAGGCAAGGTTGCGCGCGGGGTTGAAGGTTGACGAGGCCCAGAAGTCTTTTTGAAATCTGGGAAGACGGGGTCGACGGGCGCGGAATAGCGGATGTTCCGAAACAGATGAGTGACATAATAATTAAACAAACTATCTTAATTCAGGCAATAATGAATATGAGGATGTTTGAATTAATGCCTTAATGGTAACTGTGCTGATGTTTTTATTAATATAATCATATTTTTTGATGTTTGAATAGGGCCTATATTCCATTAATGGTAATTGAGCTGATGTATGAGTTAAGCAATAATGGTAAACGTGTCGACTGTTGAATGAATAAAGGAATAATACATTTGACGAAAGGATGAATAGCCTGGAAAAAAAAATCAGACACAATAAAACTTGAGGTGACCGGGCACATGCAGTATGTCAGGCAAACTACGATCAAGGACCACAACTGAACCACGTGACCTGGTGATTATCCTCGGCGATTCACATTCTGTTTATTGTTTATTATCCTGCTTCACTTTTTTCCCGTATGTAGTCGGGTGTCACTTTCCTTCCTGTATGGTTTTCGTACTCATAGTACCTGTGGATGACATTATGGTCGAAACGAGGGCCACTTGTTTGTCCTTGACCCTATCCAGGCACACCTACTTAATGTTTGTGTTCAGTAACCGGGTGTGCTCAGAGTCGTCATAGAAATAATAGTTCCACAGCTCACATATTGTCGTAAGAGCTGACAAATACAAGGGCGGGGATGGGGTTAACAATCGTATCATCTAACACACGTTGCACCAGCAACCACCACTACAAGAATACATGAATGCTTTTAACTCATTCCAACCCAGGCAGTTTTCCGGTTTTAACCAGGCCCCAAAACGGAGGCATTATTTTTCTACAAGTGATGTTTTAAAAACAGGCAGTAGACATATATATTAATTTAGCAGATATATGTATTATGTATCAAACTTTAGGAAATTGGCTGAAGAATGTTGTGAAACATGTTGACTTCTTATGTGATGTGATAATTATTTGTTATGTCTTGTGAAGTGTAGAAACAATGACAAATCAAAACAAAAGAATTATCAAAATTGTGCACTTACACGTAAATATTTCAGCTCGATTGAATTCCTTGGCGGTAAAAGCCCAGGAATCGAAATATATATTCAATTGAAAACACTGACAAACAACATTTTTCTTTCTTATATAAGAATAAGTGTTCTTAGGTCAGTTTCTTGCGCTGATTTCAAATTTGAAATCCGTTTATCTCTATCACATCGGGTTCTTAAGATATTTGTGAATAAATATATTTTTGGGAAACTGTTATTTGCTCCGTTTCATTTTTACTATATAACTTATTAAAAATTAATAAAATGCAAAATAGTTCTACTTTTTATACTGCTAAAAGATGCATGACATATGTTACGCTATTTTTCAAATAGTTACTGTATTTTGAAATAATTCTGAGCGAAATATGGCTTCTAGAAGTTGTAGAAATTCGGCTGATCTGTTCTCTTACGTGTGCGGATATTTTACCGATTGTGTTCACCAGAAAAAACTTTACACCATTACTAAAGAAAGCATATGAACTTTATTTCGATTCGAAAGTTGATGATGCAAATAAATCTTGGAAGCCAAATGCAGTTTGTTCGACTTGTGCAAATACATTGGAAGGTTGGTTACGAAAATCGCCGAAGCATAAGTCGATGCCTTTTGGAGTGCCAGTAATATGGCGTGAACCGACAAATCACGCTACTGATTGTTACTTCTGCTTAACAAATATCCATGGTTTCACTTTTAAAACTAGGAAGTCTGTGGTTTATCCAAATATTGAATCGGTTTCGAAACCAGTGCATCATGATCCAATCACGTGTCCGATCCCAGTTCCACAAGAACAATATACGTTGGACGTGAATGAACCATCAGAAAGTGATAGTTTACCTGCTTTAGAAACTAATTCTGACTCGGATTATATACCGGTGAATGATGGTGTTCACTTAATTAACCATTCAGAACTTTCAGGTCTAATACGTGATCTCGCTCTTACCAAAGGACAAGCGGCATTACTCGATTCGCGACTCAAAGAATGGAGTCTTTTAGCGCCCAATACTCCGATATCTAAATTTCGTCATAGACACAGAGAACTTATTCAATACTTTGAGATGGATGATGACATTTGCTATTGCAAAGATGTAAACGGTCTAATGGTGCACCTCGGTCATGAGCACATAGTCAACGAATGGCGACTTTTCATCGACTCTTCCAAGACTAGTCTAAAAGCCGTGTTATTGCATAACGGAAATTTATTTTCATCAATTCCAGTCGCTACTCTGTTCATACGAAAGAAACTTATGACAATATGGCTATAATTTTTGGCAAAAATAAAGTACAATGACTACCAATGGCGGATTTGTGGAGACCTAAAGGTCATTGCAATTCTCACGGGCATGCAGACTGGGTATACTAAATTTTGTTGCTTCCTATGTGAATGGGACAGCCGCAACAGACGGGAACATTATGCAAGAAAGGTGTGGCCTTGTCACCCATAGGTTACAGCCTATCAGGGATCGTATGCAGCTCGGGCATAAAAATGTAATACACGAGCCATTAGTTAACAAAGACAGAATCATTTTACCACCGTTACATATAAAGTTGGGGCTCATGAAGAAATTCGTAAAAGCGTTAGATAAAACGAGCAAAGCTTTCACTTATCTTCGAGAAAAGTTTCCGCAAGTTAGCGATGCAAAGATAAAGGAAGGTATCTTTGTAGGACCTCAGATTAGAAAAGTTATTGCAGACAAACAATTCGAGAACTTGTTACATGGTAGTGAACTTCGCGCATGGATGGCATTCAAATCGATCGTCGATAACTTTCTGGGAAATCACAAATCTGTCGACTATGTGCATATTGTTAAGCAGTGCATAGATGCATACAGAATTATGGGCTGTAACATGTCCCTCAAAATCCATTTGCTCGATTCGCATCTTGACTTTTTCCCTGACAACCTTGGCGAAGTCAGCGATGAACATGGAGAACGATTCCATAAAGATATCGCCGTAATGGAGTCACGTTATCAAGGATGGTAGAGTGTGACCATAGGTAAAAAAAAAATGTAAAGGAACCCATTACACGCCCATTGAGGCATATTGGGAATATGGTGCTAGGCCCATATTATCTTGATCGTCGACACACTAGGGGTGATGTGGTCGGCATCAAGCCGGCCACCTTAACCTTCCCAGAGTTGCTCTGGTACCCATTTGGGGCTGGGTCGACCCAGGAGCCGTTTGTGGCCTAAAAAATTCCCACCTCATCTGGGGATCAAACCATAGACCACTGAGCTAGGAAGCCAGTGCACTAACCACTATGCTACCGCGGCTCCAATTGTGTGACCATGCTTGCCGATTATTGTTGGATGCTTCATCGCGATGTACCACATGCCATTCACCGACGAAAGTCGACTGCAAAGAAATTCAAGCCTACATAACTGTTATACTTCTTATACGAATGATGTTGTAATACTGTATGCGTTGTTAAAAAACTTCAATTGCGTATTTCTAGAGATCCCGACTTGATAGAGAAAAACGGTTTGCAGATTTAAAAACAGCGCATTAAAATTGACCAGAAAAACATAGAAATGTTAGAGAAAGAAAAAATTAATTATTTTTTGTTAGCCAGTGAAATTAATCCAAGAAGTTTGATCACAAACAAATGAAAATTCGAATTTGTATTACTATTATTATTTTTTTAATGAGTTCACATATTGCTGAACGAATCTCACTTACACAGTCCTGTCCCACACAGTTTAATTGATTTATTACTTAAAATATCAAATTTGTTAAATGTCCTTCTCGGAATCTAGGTTATTGTCGCTATCCATAAAATTCATTTAGAAATAATCTATTGTGGCTGATCCGTGGATAGTTTATGACTGTTACGTATGTGACAACGCTGCTTGTAAACAAACTGCCTAATGACGTCATTAATTGATAAAAGTATGCCAAAATTACGCACCAGAATAATTATTTCGCTGCTAGTTCAAAACACGTGATCGCGAGGAAGCTATGGTCACTTATTATCTAACTTTTTGCTTAACTTCTGAACTCGTATCAAGCGGGCGCACCATGCGGCCAGCGGATAGATCTATATGGTAACCTGTCGCACTATACGGCTGATGGGTTAGAATACAAGTTTCCTACATGGGGCTGCCTGTAGTGGGGTTTCCATGCTACACAAGGAGCAACATGAGATAAAGAAAACAAATAATCATCGTACTGTAACCCTGCTCATTTTTTTTACTACACAAAAACTTCAAGAATAGAAATTAATTGGATTAATGTTGATTGTCGGAGGATCATCAATGGCTTAAAAAGACAACGAGAATGTGCAGGAGAAGACAAAAATACAAAATAATATGATGTACAAGGTAACCAACTCATGTCTCTGCCTATCTGTCTCTATTCATCACATCCCACACAAGTACTCGGCAATCAACACACATATATTTCTCTGTGTGTATCTATTCACCCCATCCCACACAAGTACTCAGCAATCAACATACATAAATAATTCTCTGTCTATCTGTCTCTATTCACTCCATCCTACACAAGTACTCATCGATCAACATACACACATATTACTCTGTCTATCTGCCTCTATTCATCTCATCCCACACAAGTACTCAGCAATCAACATACATAACTATTTCGCTGTCTATGTGTCTCTATTCATCTCATCCCACACAAGTACTCAGCAATCAACATACACACATATTACTCTGTCTATCTGCCTCTATTCATCTCATCCCACACAAGTACTCAGCAATCAACATACATAAATATTTCGCTGTCTATGTGTCTCTATTCATCTCATCCCACACAAGTACTCAGCTATCAACATCCATAAATATTTCGCTGTCTATGTGTCTCTATTCATCTCATCCCACACAAGTACTCAGCAATCAACATACATAAATATTTCGCTGTCTATGTGTCTCTATTCATCTCATCCCATACAAGTACTCAGCAATCAACATACATTAATATTTCGCTGTCTATGTGTCTCTATTCATCTCATCCCACACAAGTACTCAGCAATCAACATACATAAATATTTCGCTGTCTATGTGTCTCTATTCATCTCATCCCACACAAGTACTCAGCAATCAACATCCATAAATATTTCGCTGTCTATGTGTCTCTATTCATCTCATCCCACACAAGTACTCAGCAATCAACATACATAAATATTTCGCTGTCTATGTGTCTCTATTCATCTCATCCCACACAAGTACTTGTTGCGGTCAGTTTTCGCTGTGTGTATAATCTTTTAAATGTACCTGCTTACCAGGGAGACATTATTTTTTTTATTCCTGATCTAAGGGGTATTACTCATGATTTACTGGGGGTTGAATTTTACAGTGGTTGTTTGCCCACTTGTTTGTACCTCCGGTCTAATATTAGAACCGAGGTCTGGTTGCATGTCCATATATGGCTTGATTGGTTAGCTTTGCTATGAATGTTTGCAACTAGAGCTGATGTCTTATTTAATGACCATATAAGGCTTGAATGGTCAGTCGTTTCCTGGTATGTGTTCAAACATTGCACACCTGAGTTTAGCTCGGGAGGTCTGGCGTCTACGACGCATGCGTAAGCTTTTGTGGCGGTTAAGAAAGACTTCCGATCTGGGAGTCGAGCTGTGAATTTTCAGAGTGTCAAGACGTGCTTTCGACGTCTTTGTTATGGCTTTAAGCCTGGGGAACGAAAGCCCTCTGTGGGTGAACTTAGAAGTCTGAAGATGTCTTCCCCACGATATATTTTTAAGCGTCTAGGAGACGAGTGTGTTATTAGTGTTATTCTGAGGGACTGATAAGGTAAATTATCCTTCGATTTATTTTCCTTGACCATCAGAATCACGTATCACATTTATTTACCAGCTCAGCGACTTTTCCCCCTGGGCGGGAAAGAGTCTATCAAGTATACAAGAGTTGAGCTCTTGAACCATGCTGACTGTATTTGCTTAGGGCCTGTGTATGCCCAGAGAACATTATATTTGATGCATCCCGCTATTTCAGCGGTATCATATTGGACAGGGTCTGACCCACCTTGTTTGCTAAGAAATACCACAGAGGCCATTGGACCTAGAGGCCTGCCATCTTGCGGCCTACTGCATGCTAGGCAATGTAACTGATTTACTTGTTTCAGAGGAGAGTTGTTTATACTCATATATCAATACCCGCTGGTAATGCGGGGTATTTATGCTGAGGCTTTTGGAAGGGAGTTCGATTGGAGTCAGCAATCGTATATATATGCCCAGCTTACTGATTGATGAACTGTTGATGCTGTAACTGTATTGTACTATCGTCATGTCTACAATGTTCCTGAGTATTGTCAAATGACTATGTCCTGATGTCGGCGTCTCTCATATCGTATTGCATTAAAACATTGTAAAAGTCAGCTGCTGTTACCAACCTTCTCTGACTTTCTACATGTGGTTGAGTGGGTATTGTGCCAATGTCCAGAACCTATACACATTCGCGTACTACACCTTATCATGAGGTCTACTCACCCACACATACTGTCAACCACATATTGCTACGATCATTACAACACATCTGAGAGCATGTACATTAAGAGAGTCTTTATTGCACCCTGTCAGTGCCTCAACGCCTGGTGACCTACATTCACCTGTACTGTACTGCCTGGGTTGACCTGACCCCTTACTCACACCTACACTACGCTGTAACCTTTCATGGTGGCTTCCAACACTACACAGGACACTAACACTTTGAAGTTGGACTGTTACACGTATGGAGAACTTGACCTTAACATTTATGATGGCCAGAATGGGCTTTAACAGTACTCAGCTATCAACATCCATAAATATTTCTCTGTCTGTGTGTCTGTATTCATCTCATCCCACACAAGTACTCAGCTATCAACATCCATAAATATTTCTCTGTCTGTGTGTCTGTATTCATCTCATCCCACACAAGTACTCAGCTATCAACATACATAAATATTTCGCTGTCTATGTGTCTCTATACATCTCATCCCACACAAGTACTCAGCAATCAAAATACATAACTATTTCGCTGTCTATGTGTCTCTATTCATATCATCCCACACAAGTACTCAGCTATCAACATACATAAATATTTCGCTGTCTATGTGTCTCTATTCATTTCATCCCACACAAGTACTCAGCTATCAACATACATAAATATTTCTCTGCCTGTGTGTCTGTATTCATCTCATCCCACACAAGTACTCAGCTATCAACATACATAAATATTTCGCTGTCTATGTGTCTCTATTCATCTCATCCCACACAAGTACTCAGCTATCAACATTAATAAATATTGCTCTGTCAGCGTGTCTTTATTCACCCCATCCCACACAAGTACTCAGCAATCAACACACACACACATGTCTATCTGTCTCTATTCATCTCAACCTATACAAGTACTCAGCAACATAAATATTTCCGATTTGACTTGTAGCTTCTGTTCTGCTGGCTGGATGTCTGGGGGATTTTGTGAATCTGGTCTATTTACAACGTCCTCGAAAAGTCACGTGCATCCTTCATTATCTCTTGCATGTTGCTAAGCAGTTTACCTTTCTTGTCCTGAAGTGGATGAGTTGCATCTATTTCTTTGTTAGTTTCTTGATGCTGTTGTACAGGTTCTTCATATTTCCTTTGGCTGCAGCTTACACTACATCTCTAACTAATTCGCCAGTGTATTTTCTCTTGTCTCTTCTGATATTTCTTTGTATTTCTTTCTTTCCTTCTACGTTTATTTCATGAGTTTTGGCTCTGGAACATCTTGTTTTCTTTCTGTTTAAATCAACCAATTTTTTTTAAATTGCTGTTTTCCCAGAAGTTCCAGAAACTGGTCTTATATACCAGGTAGTTGCACTGTCTGCCTTGCACTAGTTCAACTCAATTTGTTTTGTTTGGCTGTGTTTTTTCAATGTTTGTTTATCTATGTCTACAGGAATGACTTCATTTTTCCCCACTAATGTTATTTAGGAATAGAAAACGATTTTATCTACAGACGAGAAGAATTCGCTCGCGTCATCAAAAATTTGAAACACATTTTTAATGTTTACTATTTTGGTGAAAAAAACCAGAATAGACTACACATCAAATAGACTACACATCACATAGACCACCACATCAAATAGACTACACATCACATAGACCACCACATCAAATAGACTACACATCAAATAGACTACACATCACATAGACCACCACATCAAATAGGCTACACATCACATAGACCACCACATCAAATAGGCTACGCATCAAATAAACTACACGTCTAATAGACTACACATCAAGTAGACTCCACATCAAATAGACTCAACTGTCACATAATTTTGGGTCGCTCTCTTGTCCACTATGGCCGTATTCTGTGACAATTATTGTACTGACTAATTACGTGCTTTTCAGTGGTCGGCGCCCTTTTCTTGCTCTGCTATTGTAACCGCTTATTTTAGCAGTAACCTCTTCTGTATTGGTTCCAACTTGACGGTAAACCACCAACTGCTACAAACTAGATTTGCTGGTTTCTCACTGAATGTAATTAAACGTTAATGTTATATAGTCTGTTTACACCCACTGTTGCGAGTGTAGTGGTTTGGTCTATATCATCGCCACACAGGCTAATTCAATATATGTGTGCTGCTGACCTGTCACTGTGTCTGGAATGTTGACCTGGGTGTGTGTTGATATGTTCGCACACCACAGTACGTACATAAGGGTACATGCAGGAGTCAAGAAGGGTTGCAAACGACTGGAACAGTTCGATACTGTTTATTCCGTTACAACACAGATACGATGACATAAATGACACACATTCGACAGCAAAACACGAATCATAGTATATAATCTCCACACTGCATCAATACCTAATACGGCCTGTCCTAATCCTGGACTTATAATAGCTTAATAGCTTCATACATCTCCACACTGCAGTTAATATATAATATGGCCTGTCCTAATCCTGGACTGATAATAGCTTAATAGCTTCATACATCTCCACACTGCAGTTAATATATAATATGGCCTACAAAAGTACTTCAATACATAGCAAAGCCTGCATCACACGGCAGCTTCAATAATCTTCAAAATATGGCCTACAAAAGTACTTCAATACATAGCAAAGCCTGCATCACACGGCAGCTTCAATAATCTTCAAAATATGGCCTACAAAAGTACTTCAATACATAGCAAAGCCTGCATCACACGGCAGCTTCAATAATCTTCAAAATATGGCCTATAAAAGTACCTTAATACACAGCGAAGCCTGCATCACACGGCAGCTATAATAAGGTTCATATGGCCTAAACAAATCTTCACTGCAGTGTATCACATAGGCTGTACACACAGCGAAATATCTAAGTCGACATTTTCTCAAATCCTACGTAGGCATACATTATCCAAAAAACACTGGGACTCGACCTACACGGTCCACGCCCAAAAAACACAACTCCCTCAATCACACACTAGTCCCGCCAAAAAACCCGTCACGAGATTCGGTTGTCTTGAACACCGTTCTCGATAACACATGCAGACTAGCGAGCTATTCACATGACTCAAAACAGTACAGAATAAATACATTAAACAGCGTTCACACGCTTATCTGTACTCTGTCACCCGAAAAATAGGAAAAGATAATTCTATCCTAAAGTCAAACAAGTATCCGCTTAATCAAGCGTTGCAACTCGAAATTTAATATGTCTAAAAAACCATTCTAAAGATTACTTCCCCTTCCATAAGTTCCACTTGCAACAGTTACCACCCGCTCCGGGAAAAAAAATGATTCTATCATTTTTTTTGAAAAAATTAACTCCCAAAAACGAAAAATTTAGAAGACAATTAAGCTCTAACGTATGCCTACAAAAATATCTTATTTTAAATCAAAATTATATCTACAACAAATATCAGCATTAAAGTGTAAAGTAGCAATTAAAGCATACAGCATAATCAGCTAAGTATAAAAAGTAATTAGCTAAATATACAAATATGATCAGTTCCAAAATTAAGTTACGTATATTTAGTACAAACCAAACCGAAAACAACCAATCGAAAGAGAAAACACAAGATCAATCAAAAGAAGAATGATCTGTAAAAAAAAAAAGAAAGTAAGATCTCAACAATACCATATACTCACAATTAAGTTGGACAATTACATGTAAAATAAATACAACTATCATAAATAGATATGTTATATCAAGTCATATAACCACTCCAACAATACAAAGAATATAGGTATAAGTGTTGAAAGAAGACAAAGTATACAAATAGAATCAAGTAAAACGAAGATGAGGTACGAAAGTATAAACAAGATATGAAATCCATACCGAAAAGACAACAGAAAAGAAGGAATGAAATGAAGAATAGTTACCAAAGACAGATAGAAAGCAAAGGCACGAACACAAAGAAAGTCAATAACAGTATATACTAATAACTGTTTTGATCAGATAACCTATTCAAAAATAAATATATAAACATGATCGAAAGACACAACACAAAATATCAAAGTATATCTATACTAATACCACCAAAAATAATTTATAACTAAACAAAAGCTAATAAGTAATTTAACTAAGTTATAAGAGTTATACCAAACGAAAATAAATAAATTATAGGCATCGAACAAACAAGTAATAGCATTACTATAACTAATACGACCAACGCACAATCAAGCGCTAAAAATAAAAAATACATCATAATAAAAAACAACTTTTTACACGAACTAATCAAACTACATATCAATGATATCACGAAGTCAAATGCTGGGCACACCCAACAAAAAATTACAATGCCAAAAAAAAAAATCATTTTTTTCAACAGTACCGTACAAACATATTTTTTTTCTCGATAAGTTACATAAAAACAGTATTTAATTTTTAAGTAATTCAAGACCACTAAAACCTAATAATGAAATCAATATTTTAACAAAATGAGTGAAATATAAAACAAAAATCCTATCTCGAAGAAACCTTTAAATCAACACATGTAAATTTAATTTATCCTTTAAGTTCTTTCTGCTGACAATTACGTTCAGCTCAGTAAAATGCTATTTAGCTATAACTCTATCTCTTACTCAAATCGATAAGATATACATTATAAATAAATCTACCCTTTGTTGCTAATATGAAATATAAAAAAGGTTCTATAAAAATATCTACAAAAAATAAGTTTTTTTTTTTTAAATTAATCTGCTAGGAAAATAATCTGCATGCCTGACTGGCAAGAAAATCAAGTTCTGGAAAAATCGAAGTTTCACAAAAAGTTAACAAATCCAAATACAAGATCATGTATGATACATGCAAGCTATTTTCAAAATTACATTTCACAACATACCAGATAATACACATCTTCTCTGTATGTTCTATATATTAATTAATCATGACACCAAAACATGAGAAAAATATAAATTAAGTGAATAACGAACACTCAGGACTATCTAAAAGTAACCACTACATCAACACAATAAATGAGTTTGTGCAATCTCATCATGTACAAAACTATCCTAAACAACACAGTTGCAAAAATTCTAAGTTGAACAGAGTAGTATAAAGGATAATAATTACATACTACACATTATCAACACAATAATATATAAATAGCATAAAAATGTATTAATACATCATCAAAATACCGACATATAAATAACAATAAAAAATTATGGCAATCAAATGATGCATAGAAATAATCATTATAACAAAATTATATGTTATTTCAAAACAACAACATGTCATGTACTAATATAGAATACAAAAATATTTACTATCTTCACATAAAAAAAAATAAATCAGACGCGAAGTCTCCCACTCTCTTGTAAACATGCTTGACCTTCAGAAAGTAACCATCAGATTTTAGTTTGACGCTGACAGGTTTCGGTTGACTACTCGAGCGGAAAGTTGACTCACATTTCTGACCGTCAATATGTCACAGAAGCCTTGACCCTTATCGCAACGTAGCTTCTGTCAACAAATACAAATGAAAATTTCCATTTTACTCAATAGTGAAATTTAATGAGAAAAACGTAGAAATCACGTTTACAATTACCCAACACCGGCTTGTGTAAAAACCCGGTCTCTTCACGATGTCACTAGCTCTCTCTATCACATGTAGATATCATAGAATTCTTGGGGACAACATGACCGACCTTGAATGTCGCCGCTGCCTTACGCTGAAACAAAGTGTTATATTCACAACAACAAGTAGAGCAAGCAATAGTATTCAAGCATCCACTGTTATTTTTACTCTGTTTACTTTGATTATAAATGACTCTGGGCTCATGTTGAACAAAATTAGCACAATTGCGCTTATTATTTGTTCTATGATCAAAATACTTATTATTACCGTTGTCTTGTTTACAAAAAATGACTTTAGTCTTTTGTTTAGGAACATTACTCTGGTGATGTAAAGCAACATTTGAAAAGCTATTATCTCTATCATACTTTCCAACATTCTTACAATCAAAACTTTGAGATTTGTTAGATTGTCTACAGTATCTAGGAGAAGGAAAATTATTATTTACTGATCTCCCTTGGTAATGTTTAATCTTGGGGTTATCTCTCTTACTAGAACTGTTTTTCTTTTCCCCTATGGGAATATATTTACCAATAGTTTCAAACTGACTGTGCTGAGTTTGATAACTGCCAGAAACAATAGTATCTCTATTGTTCCGCATATGGGTTTCATCTTTGGAACAAGTAGTAATAGTCTCAACACCCGCTATTAATTTCTGAGTATTCCCAGTAGTAGACAAATATTTGCTCTTATGAGTCTTGACCTGAAATATATCACCTTTCATTTCCTGACCAACAGAACTGCCTGTTACACTAGAATCTTTGTTGGTCTGACGCCAAGAATTATCACTGGAACTATCAGTAATATCAGAACTAGGAAAGTTGTATTTCCCACGATAAGATCTATATTTACTATGTATGACATCTCTCTGAGCTACTTTCTGTCTATCATTGTCAACATTGACAGAAGAGCACCTTTTGTTTTTCAAAACCATATCTAGTAAGCCAAATATTCTTTCCCTTGCTTCCGCAATTTCATTATCTTTAAGTGAAATCGTTTCACTTAACCTTTTATTTAACTCCTTAACAGCCAAAACTTTGTCGCTTTCTTCTGCTAGTAAATTTTCAATTTTAGCGACCTTCTCTTTCTCCATAGTTAACTCTTCTAATTTCACCTTTTCATCCTTTTCTTTGCTTGCTTTCCTCTGTCGCGCTAGTTTCCTCAATCTCATCTTTTGAACCTCTTCTATCTGTGGCTGAAGTCGAGCCACTTGAGCCTGAAGTCCTTGGATTTGAGCAGCTTGTGCCTTTAACTCATTCATATTCTCCGAGGATACATTACTCTTTTCTTTCAGTTGGCGACTGAGAATATCATTGTCATCCAACACATCCTGAAGCATATCTTTATAAGTCTTCTCACAGTCATTTCTCTCAACCTTCAATTTCTCATACATCTCTTTCTGTTCTTGAATTTCCCGCGTGAGATTACCTATCTGAGCTTCCAAGTCTTGGACTTTGCTTAAAGCTGAATTTAATGTAGCTTGTGCACTAGAAAGTTCTGAGTTTGATTCAAGTATCTCACTTTTAAGCTTATACACAGTTGCCTGTAGTTCGCTCTCTTTAGCAACACCTTCTAGGAAATTCTCCCTTTGCTGTAGAGCACTCTGTTTGTTTACTTTTGCTTGTTTCTCAATTCTCAATTCCCTTTCCTGCTCATCAGATGTATGGTTGTGGATTATTTTGAACATGCTTTGCATTATATGTCCGTGTTCAAGTTCAATATACTGTTGTAAAAACACACGAAGGTGCCGTAGCAAATTCACCAAATCCTTGGCCATTACCAAATTGCAAACAAACTTAAAGTTATGTTTCGCAAATAACTCAAGGGATGTTGACACATTAATCAAAAAATCATCCATTATCCATTCTCCAAGTCGTGCACCTCTCAATCCCTTACCATCTCTACCTACCACCAATGCAGACTCCAACATAGGCCTTATATCTGTAGGGCACATATCACGATCCATGGTGATTCACTTACTTAATCAACTATATATAGTAATAACTTATAGTTATGACAAATTACTGTCGCAAAAGGTTTGACAATTACCCTTCCAGCTCACAAAGTTAACTATTTGTCAAGAAATGAGCGTATTCCTCAATTCTGTATCACCAATTCCTTTTTATAGCACCTTTATCAAGTCACATCATTATCAGGAAAATCGACATATGTCAACAGCCATTAACACCTATGCATCAAATCTTAATCATATGTCAAATTAGACATAAACAACAATAATAACAAAATGAGCAATTAGGGAGGCCTAGCGACATATATGAAGTGACACAATTTACACAAGACACAATCACTTATCTGTCAATGATCCCGCTTCTTTTCCGCCACGACACTGGATATCACATAGACTGCTAAAACCTCCACTGCGGGAAAGCACTGCAACTTGATTCGTTTCTCTTCAGGTAATTTCGTCAATATGATATGTGCTTAACAATGCACAAGTTGACAGGAACCATAATACAGCACACACTGCAACTCTTGACTCTTCTGTAGTCTAAAATGCACACGGCAACTCCGTGTATCATAACATCTTGAACTTGTGATGGTGACAACTGGCACAGGTAACCCGAATATTGCAGAAATCTGTCACAACCCGTACAAATGCTGGTACAAATACTGTCCAAGTCTAATTGAACGCTCTTGACCACTGCAGATGCTGTTGTAGTCTATAGGCACGAAATAGGACGTCAATTGCTACTGGTGTAAAGTTGCCTTCTACCACGAATAAAGCGTGCGTCGTTTCTCAAATGCGCCACCCAGGCAGATAATAACTAGGTCACAGTTCTGAAGTACAGGAGATTCAAGCCACGCCTACATAAGGTCAATTATAACAAAGTCAAGTGTTCTACACTCTTGTCACGTGCAAGTCATATGTATTATTTTCAACTTGTAGTGACTGATCCTCTAGATATGTTATGGTCTGGTGGACAAAATTTGATTCACTTTATCCTCTTGCTTCAAGTACATATCACTGTAGAGGTAACAATTTCTTAATCGTATACGACACTCAGGCACATCTTAAATGATATCCAATGATACGAAAACTACGCCACTTAGGCTATCGACGCGAATAGTCGTAGATGTCAGATCCTGTTGACTGTAAACCACCATAAATGTAACCGCTTATTTTAGCAGTAACCTCTTCTGTATTGGTTCCAACTTGACGGTAAACCACCAACTGCTACAAACTAGATTTGCTGGTTTCTCACTGAATGTAATTAAACGTTAATGTTATATAGTCTGTTTACACCCACTGTTGCGAGTGTAGTGGTTTGGTCTATATCATCGCCACACAGGCTAATTCAATATATATG